>CM052436.1:193115770-193153143 GCA_028533085.1 Varecia variegata | reverse complement strand
TTTGCCATCCTGGTTGAGGGACTCAAGTTCTACCTCCACCCTAGACTAGTATAGTCCCTTCAATCAATCCTTTCTCTCAATCTCTCTGATCCTGCCTGACTTTGACTCAGTTCTCTGCCTCTCCTAATGCTAACTTTGACTATCCCAACTCCTCATACACCTGTGACTATCCCATCCTCCAAATCAATCCATTTTCACCTTTCTCCACCTTGCCTGGCCCATCTCATCTTCAAAAAGACTCTGACACCTCATAGTAGAGGAGGGTTAAATTTCCTCAGCACGAACACCCTTCTTTTATCTGACAAACAACTCACTAGTCTGCTTCCTGGATTTAATTATAAATGAGGAAACTCCTTTGCCATGAATGCATTGTGACTCTCTGCAAAGTAGAGAGGTCTGTATTAGATTTTCTTCACACATTATTAACAAGGGCAAGAGGGCTCCAAACTCAGCTGTGAAAAGAGATGCAGCCCTTAATCTCCAAAGCCTCATAAATAATCAGGTTCCGCAAGAGGCTGGGTAGGGAGCCTCAGACCCCCAAATACCTGCTTGGCCTCCTGAATCTTCTCATTGTGAAAGGATGCCGGCTGTATTGATGTCAAGATTGTGTGTGTGTGCGTGTGTGTGTGTCTACACATGTGTGTGTGTAAGTGCCATCAACCATTTTCTTCCACCTCCTTGAAAGCTGAAATCTTCACTCATCACGTCATTTTATGTCCCTAACATAAGTTGTCAGGAGTGTTGGGATTCACAAAAATTCTTGCACCCTATGCTGTGACATCCATTTCCAATAAGTCTTTATAAAGCCCCATTGTGTAGCAATGGAAAAGGATTTCCAACGCCCTTGGGCAGCCCATAATGAAATCATATTCGTAAATCTGTTCACCTTTTCTACCACTTTGCTTCTACTAGAATTCTTGTAAATGTGCTCGCTCTGTCTTACAGTTAATAAATTAAATGAGGAAGTAACAAAGGAAAAATGCCGGATCTTAGTATTCATTCCAGAGACTTAAGCGTGAAAGGGTTCTAGAGAGTTAACTTGTGCTTGCAACCGCTGAACTCTGGGGTGTGGCTGCGGCAGCTACAGAGGGGGACAGGGGCTCAAAGCGAGAAAAGAAATGACCCGCACGTCAGTTACCAAATCCGTGGTCAATGTTTCGTACAGCCCAACTCAAAGAAAATAAATATTTCAGCAAAAAGCACTGCCCGTGATATATGTGAATGTCACTGAATTAAGAAAGCCACTAAATCCCCTGCAGTTGCAGAGAAGTGGGAGGCAAGGATTTGAGAGAATAGGTTGATTCATTTCCTCCTCAACTCTTGCAAGCTTTACTTTCTCCGCTATATTTTCCTCTTTCACTTCTCCCTGCCTTTCCTCAAATGTTTTCTTTGATTTTTATATCAAAACCCTTATTTTCCTTATTCGGACTCCTGAAACAGAAACACAAACAACATGGGTGGGAATTTGTGTACCCTTCCTTCCAGGAGAACACCTGGGCATGGAACAATAAACATTTCTCCCCACCTTTCCAGGCCCCCTCCACCCCCACCCTGAGGGTTTCAAGCCCTTCAGCTAATGCAGAAAGCTTTAGTTTATTTAAGCGGAGACAGGCAGGGCACTGTGACAAGAAATTGGTAGTAAATTCCACAATTAGGGAGCAGAGCCGCTAAAAGCTCTTACTCAAAGGGACTCAAGATTATACTGTGAGCAAATTAAACTGCCTGCTGCTCCCATTCTCACCGGTGACTTGGGACATATGGTGACAAAAGATCAAGCAAATATACTGAGTTGGACTCCTGCTTAAAAAATAAAAAGTGTTGAAGAAACTTAGAATGTGACATCGAATTTTAAAAACTGCAATTCCCACCAAAGGAGAGAAGGGAGCCTTGATATCTGATACTTTTTCAGAACATTGGGACCTAATTCTTGGGTAACCTACATTTGGTAGATGCCACAATCTGGCAAATGGAGAATTACAGTCCTCTAGCTTCCAAACAACCAAGGCATTAATTAATCTCTCCAAATTTTCCTGGTGACACTGCATTCTCAGCCTGGCAGTATTTCATAAATAACAAAAAGTTCGAGTGAGAGGGCCAGGAGACACAGACGTCCATTCAAGGATCCAATGACAATGGGACAACAAAGGCCACTCTACTTGAGGATGGTCTCCAGACATTTTAATTGTATTGAATTGCCAACAAGAGCTCAGCTCAGCAACAAAATTCCCACATCATCAAATGAGGCAATCTTTATGTAGGAAATTCAGAGGCTGAAATCTAATCATTTAATTAAGGAATTACATCACCTCTGCCTGGATAACAGCAAAAAATTCTAGCATTGTACTCACCAAGCAAAACTGCCAAGGGAACCTGCCAAAACCCAATATCATGTGGCCTCGACAAGGTCGCACAATGATACAATAACGAGAGATACAGTGAGAGACTAACTAAACCAGTACAAGGGTAGAAGTCGGTCGGTTCATAACAATGGATGAGAGTTTTATAATACAGTTCCCAGCCAGATCCTCCAGGAACTGAAGAGAGATCCCATCGTCAGCCTGCAAACCACAAATTGGTAAGCTCCCAGGCTGATGCCCATGTCTGCTTCCCTTTCTGTGCAGCTCCCAGGATAGAGCTGGGTGTGGTTCCCCCAGAAGACTCTCACCCTCATCCCATTGGGAGGCTTACTTAACTTCCTACAAATCACTGCCAAGAAAACAGAGAGGGCAAAAAACAAAACTTAAATAAATGAGCAATGTATACAGTTCTTGAAATCCTAATCACCATTGTCTATAATGTAGCCCTGGTTCTATTCTTAGTTGCTCCTCCAAAAGTTTTTCTGACTTTGCATTTCCTTTGGTCACTTAGAAGGTATCTCACTTGCACTCCTTCATACACATCATTTGTGGGTGATTGCAGCAGCCATCTTTTTTTTTTTTTTTTTTTTAGCTCATGTAGGACCTGGTCACAAGAGTGTCCTCTTTCTAGGGAAAGACCTGAATATGCAATCACATGGCACGATAAGCATTAATTGTTGTCATTGGCTCCTCTCTTGCTCAAGAGAATAACTGAATTTAGGGGCTATCCCAGGCTGAATCTGTATGTTCCTCAAAATGGGCTTTATGTCACACTCTCACATGCCAATAAAGTGAATAATATATACCTTGGGTTGCTGAAAAATATGTTTTATATATATTAATAGGTAGAAGTGTCTGGGATACTATTTATAGGTAAAAGTTCACTCAACATTTTTTAGAGTGATAGATTAAATCTATTACATTTAATTATGGAACCTTAAGCAAACATTTCTAAACCATAAAAATTATGTGAATTTACATACGGGCTTATCCTATGATCCAGAAATTTTGGTACTAGGTTTTATGCAAGAAATGAAAGCACATGCCCATAAAATGTCTTTACAAGAATATTTATAGCAGCTTTATTCATGTGAGCCAAAAATTGGAAACAACCCAAATATCCATCAATAGGAGATTTGAGAAATACGTTGCGGTATAGTCATACAATAGAAGACTATTCAGCAATAAGAAGAAACAATCTTGATATATGCAACTACTCAGTCAAATCTTAAAAACAAAACGTAATACCGGGTGAAAGAAGCCAAAAACAAGAAGTACATCCTATACGATTCTATTCCTAGGAAATTCGAAAACGAGCAAACCTGTTCCCTAGTGACAGAAAGCGTGAGAGTGATGGGTTGAAGGAGGGGAGAGCCGGCTGGAAACAGTCAGGAGGGAGTTTCCAGATGATGATAATGTTCTATATTGATATAGCTTGGATATTATATTTGTCCCCTCCAAATCTCATGTTGAAATTTGATCCCCAGTGTTGGAGGTGGGGCCTGGTGGAAGGTGTTTGGGTCATAGGGCAGATCCCTCACGAATGGCTTGATGCGGTCCTTGAGGTCATGTGTGAGTTCTGACGAGATCTGATGGTTAAAAAGAGCCTAGCACTACCCCTCCTCTCTTTCCCTTACTTCCTCTCACCATGATGCCTGCTCTCCCTTGCCTTCTGCCATGATTGGAAGGTTCCTGAGGTCCTTACCAGAAGCAGATGCCAACACCATGCTTCTCGTACATCCTGCAGACCACGAGCCAAGTAAACCTCTTTTCTTTATAAATTACCCAGCCTCAGGTATTCCTTTCTAGCAACACAGAACAGACTAAGACATATATCTTGATTAGGGTGTATGTTACGTGGATATTACACCCATTGATCCATGCACTTAATATTCTCGCATTTCACTCTCTGTAAATTATACCTCAATTATCAAAAAGATTTAACAAAACATAATATTGGCCAATCTGGAAAATATATTCCATAACCCAAATGAGTGTGTAAGCACTCAATGTAAATAAGTTCACTTTGTGTTGTTAAACAATAAGTTCATCGTGAACTCGGTTTTTCTGAGTGTCCCCTGTCACCCGCCTGTCACCTGCAGTTAAACCAGCATCACAACATCTTGGTAGTAAATTCTACCATTAGGAGGAACTAGAGAACCTTAGGTGATACTTCAAGCCCTTTTTATGTATGTACACTAGCAGAAAATACAACCAACCAAATTAACTGGAAGAAAAAGGAAAAGGGCTTTGGGCTGTGTTTCAAAATCTACCAAATATCAGGGTATCTTTGAATGCATTTGAAGCACTCCCCAAATCCGCCCACTCAAAACCAAAAGAGAGAAAGAGCTGGAGTTGGCAGCATTCAGTAAATCATTAAATACTACCAGCATAGTTGTCTGCTTGGGATGAGCTCTAAATCTTGATTGAAATTTCTCCAATAAATCAAACGGAGTAAGGTGATTTTGTAATTGCCCATAAATAACATTTCCACCCTTATATCTTAGACAGAAAACTAGGATTTGAGACCTGCTGGCAATGGGACAAGCCTCAGATGGCAATGCAGCAAGCCCATTGTGGTGTCAGCCTTAATAAAACAAGAGTAAGCACAGATTTGAAGAAAATCATCACAATTAAACAACAAAGAGGACTTTCATATTGTCAGTGCTAGATAATATTCTCATATAAGGCAAAATCGGATTTATAATGACTTTATACCTCCATTCTCGAGTCTATTCCTAGAAAGTTAGTATGTGCAGATGGATGGGAATACAGCAAAACCCAGAGAAGCACATACCAGAAGGACCATGGCTGTTCCCATTGGCCAGATTTTGTGCTTGGGATAAGTATGACGATTTTTAGTCCCAACGCAAATGCATTGCATATTTTCATGTGTATTTCTTTGTCAGCTCTAATGACTCATCAGTTTGAAAAGTGAATGTTCGTGGGAGCCTCATTTTCTGCCAATGAGATAATATGGGCTTAAATGTCATAACTGTGTAAACTGAATGGGTCTTTAACTTGTTGGTTGGGACCCAGCCACTCTCAATAGTTTCAGGTAATAGCGAAAACGACTTAGAATATTAATTGAAACTATTATTTCCCTTCATATTAGAACTAAAAACAAAGTGTTAATCAATTAAGAAATTCACTGTTTGCACTCCACTTAAGAATATGCCTAAATTAAATGCATTAGGTCAAGCTAGAAGCTTTAACCTATTTACGAAATAAGGTTATTAAAAATGAAGATGTGAACTATCCTCCCAGAAGGTTGTTATAGCTGATGGTGTTGATGCCGCAGTAATGGTGACCTGCTCCAGACAGCTGCCAGCTCCCTGCCTGAAGGTGCTCTCTCTACTCTGCTCCCACCAAACAGGGCTGAATTTCTGGGAAATTAGTGCCTTCAGAAGCAGACTTCAGCCAATGATAAGTGAGAGTTAGTGGAGATTAATAAATACCCCAGTTTCTCCCACTTGGGTAGGACAACTCTGAAGTGTGCTCTACACTGCCCTCTAAAGGTGCCCACTGGAATTGAGCCCCGGTTGCCCAGGGCGTAACCCGTCATTAACACAGGCTGCACTGGCTGCTCTCCTTTCCCTATCTCTGCACTTCACTCCCCTGTAGGTACTTCTTGCAATCACAATCACACATAATTGATTTGTACCCCGATCCTAGACTCAGGGTCTATTTCCAGGGGAATCTAAACTTTGAAACCCATAAGCATAATCTTGATTAGATCCAAACCTAGCTGCCAGATCAAAGCTCTCTGTGATTCAGGAAAAATAAAAAGGCTTCCCCACTGACTTCTAGGAAGTATAAACTGCTCCTACGATAGACCAGAAATGGAAAAGTCTGGACTGACATTCTAATTACAGAGGATTGGTGGAGGATTGTCCGGTTGTCTGACATTAAGTTCAGAAAGCTAAGGGAGATTATTTTCTCCCAACTAATGTGCAAAAAAAAAAAAAAAACTATCCCCATAGCGGTAATCTTCCACCTCAAAGCCACATGTGGCCCTCCAGATCCCCAAGTGTGGCCCCTCGACCAAATCCAAACTTCACAGAACACATCCCCTATTAAAAGGATGTGTTCTGTTAAATTTGGGTTCAGTCAAAAGGCTGCACTCAAGGATCCAGAAGGCCACATGGGGTCCCAAGGCCATGGGTTTCCCACCCTGCAGTGCGGTGGGTTCCTGAGACCCTTCATTAGTATGTGGAAGTTATTTGGGATGCTTTGTGATGCTTGTGGAATTCAGACTAGAAAGACTCCGATGTAGAGTGCTGGAGGTGGATAACGCAGTTCTAGCACTGTCTATTCCCTTCGGAGAAGAAAACTAGCCATTCAGGTCTCCACGAGACTTGACCACAGACTATTTGCAGCCTCCTGGAGGAGCCCCTCGTGCAGTCTGTACACCAGGGAGTGCCGGAGTGTGGGAGGCAGACAGGGCAGGGAGTTAAAAGATGTCGGTGCTGTCCGTATTCAGCAGGCACAAACTGTGTGCCATTGCTAGGTCCACTTGATCTTCTTTTGGCCTTAGTTCCTTCTGCTCCGAAATGAGGGGAAGTGAACTAAAGGATTCTTCAGCTCTTTAATTCTATTCTCTAAGAGTAATGATGATAATGTATTTGTCGAGTCGGTGATGGTAATTGTAAAAAAAAAAAAAAAAAAGAGGGCTTGATAATCTCCTGGGGCTTGAATGTGTCCTGCCTGATGGATATTGGTTTGCGAAATTGTGCTTTTCGTAATTCAAAGGCCCCTTAACCTAAACTCTTTAAGGAATTTCCCATAATAGCCTTGCTGGTAGAATTCAGAAAATATCTCTTTCTTCCAGCAAGATAAATCCAGAACCTAGAAATATAAAATGAAAAGGAAAAAATGTTCAAGACTTTACAAAGAATTGGAAGTTAGACAATAAAGTTAGAAATAGTTATTTAGAAAGAAAGTGTGCTGTAATCATTACGCCAGTTGGAAATAGATATAACATGTGTTTGAGCCCTGGCCTCTAGTGCTGGAAGCAAGATGTGTTTGAGATAGAAATTGGAGTTTAGGTGCATCCTTAATCACTGCTCTCCCCATTTTTTAATATGGATACACACGTTCTCAGGTTTCTTACTTATTATGTATATTGTTTTTCAAGTCAACTAAAAGATACTCCTCCTCTCCTTACCTTACTCCTTATTTCTCCACAGTTTGCTATGCCTACAACTCCTCACTATAAAAATTCTGAACATAGAATGCCTTAACCTATATATACCCTTTCACAAGAAAGTACAGTTTCAGAAATATTAAGTAAGGGTGGTAGCCAGGATGCTAACCCGTGTTGATGTGGTCCAAAATATAGAAAATATTTTTCTCCTTTAAATGTTATTCATTTTATTTTTATTCTTTCATATACAATAATGCTCATTATAATACACAAAACAATTCAACAATGTATAAAGAAAAATATGATAATTATTGTCTACCTTTAGACTCTTGATCTTTTGAAAAGCATTTATGACATGTTAGTCTTTTCTTTTTATATTTTAATGCATAAGCTCCTTGACTAATGATGGGGTTATGTCCTGATAAACCCATCATAATTGGGAAATGTTAAGTCAAAAGTGCATTTTCAGCTTATGATATTTTCAATTTACAATGGATTTATCCATAGCCCCATGGTAAATTGAGTAGTGTACGAATGTGTGTTCTTTTCGGACCATTGTAAAGTCAAAAAATCGTAAGTCAGAGACCATCTGTATGGTCATATATGTTTGGCTCTTTCTGGTCAAACTTACAAAGATATTCTCCTCGGTTTTCTGCTAATTTTTCTTTTACTGCATTTGCACATTTTATATACCTGTGACTTATTTTTTATATGGTAATGAGATAGGGATCCAGTTTTATCCTCTGGCCAGGTTCAGTGGCTCATGCCTGTACTCCTAGCATTCTGAAAGGCCGAGGTGGGAGGATTGCTTGAACTCAGGAGTTCAACACCAGCCTGAGCAAGAGCAAGACCCCGTCTCTACTAAAAATAGGAAAAATTAGCCGGGCGTGGTGGCACGCTCCTGTAGTCCCTGCTATTCCAGGAGGCTAAGGCAGGAGGATCACTTAAGCCCAGGAGTTGGAGGTTGCTGTGAGCTAGGCTGATGTCCGGCACTCTAGCCCAGGGGACAGGGCAAGACTCTGTCTCAAAAAAAATAAAAAATAAAAGTAAAAAAAAATAGTTTTATCTTCTTCTATAGATAAGCTATTATCAAATAAGGCATCTTTTCCCAGTGAATTGAAATCCCACCTTTGCCATATATCTAGTTCTCATTTGTGCTTGGCTCTATTTCTGGACTGTTCTGCCTTTTGGCCTATTTGCCTGCTCTAATAGCAAAATGTTTTGGATTGCAGTGGCTCTTGCCAGCTGAAAAATGGCCCTTCCCAAAGATATCTACACCTTAATCTCTGGAATTTATAAATGTTACCTTATTTGGAAAAAAAAAAAAGTCTGCAAATGTGATTCAGTTAAGGATTTTGAGATGAGGAAATTACCCTGTATTACTGGGGTAGGCCCTAAATGGCATCACAGTGTCCTTATAAGAGAAGATACAGGGAAATTACAAAGACGGCAATGTGACCACGGAGGCAGAGACTGTGGAGTGAAGCAGCCACAAATCAGGGAATGCCAGGAGCCAGCAGAAGCTGGAAGAGGCAAGGACCGGATTCTCCCTAGAGCCCTCAGAGGAAGCACGACCCCGGTGACACCTTGATTTCAGATTTTTAGCCTCCAGAACAGTGAGATAAGAAATTTCTGTTGTTTTAAGCCACCAAATTTGTAGTAATTTACTACACAGCAGCAGTAGAAAACTAATAGAGTAGCTTTTTGCATTTTTAGTAAATGCTAAATCAAATCCCTACTATTACTTTTTTTTCAAAATTTTCTTGGCTTTTCTTAATTATTTAGTCTTTCAATGAAATTTTTAATTATTTTGACCAGGTCCAATTCAGATTGAGATTGCATTAAATTTACATATTAAATTGAGATTAATTGGTATTTTAATGATATTAGTCCTCCCATCCAGAAATAAGGTATTTTTCTCAATTTATTTATGTCTTGTTTTATATCCTTGAGGGAGATTTTATAGTTTTCTCCATTTCCGACTTACATCTTTCTCACTTTATTTATTCATAAATATTTTATTGTTTTGTCACTCTTATGAATAATAATTTCTTCATATTTCTAACTTCATAATTCAGTTATAGAGAAAGACTATGGATTTTACATATTTATCCCATCCCTCTCACACCCAATTTCTATGTTCTCTTAATAATTTTAATAGTTGTTTTACTGGACTATCTTTAATTTTATAAGGATACAATTGAGTCTCTTCCTTTGCTGTATTTATACTGATTATTTTTATTTACTACTTTTATTGTATCATTAGCACGTGTTAAACATTGTTCCATTTTAATAGTATTAGAAGTTATTGCTAATCTTTCCATATTTTAATGGAATTGGTTTCAGGTTTTTACCATCTATTTTCATGTTTTCTGTTAAGTAAATAATCTTTATCATGGCTACTTCTTTCATTCTTTGCAATTTTTTTTAATTTTATTTTTTTCCTTTTTTTTTTTAATTCAGGATATTATGGGGGTACAAACATTTTGGTCACATGAAATGCATTTGCCTCGCTCAAGTCCATTCTTTGCAAATTTTACTTAGATTTTTTAAGAGGAATGGATGCTGGATTTTATAAAGTACCCCTTCAGTATCTAGTAGTATAGTCATATGGTTTTCATCCTCTAATTTTTTTTTTTTTCATAATTTTTTTAACAATTTTTTTTTTTTTTTTTTTTTTGAGACAGAATCTCACTCTGTTCCCCGGGCTAGAGTGAGTGCCGTGGCGTCAGCCTAGCTCACAGCAACCTGGAACTCCTGGGCTCAAGCGATCCTATTGCCTCAGCCACCCGAGTAGCTGGGACTGCAGGCATGCGCCACCATGCCCGGCTAATTTTTTCTATATATATTTTAGTTGGCCAGCTAATTTCTTTCTATTTTTTAGTAGAGACGGGGTCTCGCTCATTGCTCAGGCTGGTCTCGAACTCCTGACCTTGAGCGATCCACCCGCCTCGGCCTCCCAGAGTGCTAGGATTACAGGCGTGAGCCACCGCGCCCGGCCCATCCTCTAATTTTTTGAAGGAACTATGTGATATATTTCAAAATTTGAAATCTCTTTCAATTCTTTGAATAAGTACCATTTGGATGTGGCAGTTTTATTCTTCTACTATTCAGCTGAAATATCTTTCCTAACAATTTATTGTAGGAAATCTGCATCTATATCCATGAGCAAATTGATTCACAGCTTTATTTTATATATTAATATGAACCTTATCAGGTTTTGTTATTAAGACTATGTAAGTTTGGCAAAATGAATTGGATACCTTTCCATCATATTCCTGCAGTATCAAGTCACTTAAATTACAGAGAAATTCTCACATTTTTAAAAAAATTAGATCGGGACGGGCATGGGGGTGTAAGGACCTGAGAAAAAGAGCAGAAAAACACTCAGGGATCTCCTCTGGTACCCAGCAGTTTCCATCACACCCCCAGAATTAGCAGTAACATGAGCCTTCAGCATGGAGCAAAGTGTCCCCTCCCTAGTGTGGACCAGTCCATCCTTCTAGCATCTCAGCCTTTATTCAGTCCCCATTTATCATGCACTTCCTCCATACCAGACCCCATACCAGGCACTGGAAAAACCACTACACCAGACAGTTGTTCCCACCTTTCAGGAGTTCCCAGTTGTCATAGAAATAACTCATAGATAACTTTTAAGCACAGAGTGAAGTTTTTAAGTGCAATAAAATACAATGCAAAGGAGTCCAGCTTCCAGAACAACTGGGCTTCCTAAACAAAAAACATAAAATGTCTTTGGGTTTCTCAAGTGATAGTATTAACAGTAGGTCATAAAGCTCTGGACAAGCTAGAGGGCCTCCTTCTCCACCTGCATCGCCAAGCAGCACACCTTCTGGCTCATTCATACGGTGTTCGTGCAGGCCAAGCAAAGCCCTCCTAGAAGGCGGAGATTTCTGTTCTTGGGCCATTTTAATTCTCTAAATCTTTGCATACATTTACTCCCATTTGATGGCAGATCTATCTGATTAAATTAGATGGCTCCATAGTGATCACAGATGACAGATTTCTACAACCTCAGTTATATTCCCAATGTCACCATATATACAAAGAGGTTACGATTAGAAACAGACCACTCATTGTAAAGGCTAAAGATAATTCCTCAGTAAAAAGAGGAGGGCGGTGGTGTGCTAGAGCCTGCTCACACTAGCTCAAGAGATCCAATTGTTAAATTTTCAGGAATTCTGCAGGCCACTTGTTAAACATGGCCATTATTAAAAATGTCATGCTATAAATTTAAAGAAGTTATAATAAAAAACAAAGGTAACAAATACTCAAAACTCATCACACTCTAATTGTTTTGCTACATGTGCTACCATCACACTCTTGAGACTATTTGCCGTTATTATACCTGTGTGGTGGAAAACGTCCCAGCTCTGTGTTCGGTGACATCAGGTAGCTAACTTGACATCAGCCCTGGTGATTATACCATGGAAGTTGGCAAATGCTTCACATCAAGGCTTTTTCCCCCTCAGAAAGCCAGTTGTTAAACATTACGAGAACAGCACTGGAGAAGAGGTTTTACTCCCAGAAAATTGCAAAGCAACATAACTTTAACCATAGGCCCAAAGCACCTACAGACATGAACACAGCAGAAAAAACAAAACAAACAAAACTACAGGGAAGACAGATACAAACTAGACAACTTGAGGATGACAGTAATGTCAGTGGTATAAGATGTGACTTGGGGCAACCTTCTCAGTCACACTGTCCAGACTGGCTTACAGTTGCCTGGGTTGCTAAGGGAGGCATTCATCTGTAGCTTTCCCAGATTTCCAAAGACATAAAACCCAGAATAGATTGGCAGCAGCCTCTCAGTACTTATCACCAATAAAGAAGCCCAGATGATTGTCAAGGCAGAAATAAACCAGATTATTCATGAACCAGAAATAATCCAGACACAGACTCAGTGAGAGCAAAGTCTCTATCATTTCAGGGCTGACAAAATCATCCTGGGAACCGGGAGAGCTGGACCTGGATGATATAATAGATAGGGTGCATGAGATGAGTTTTTAGGGTTAAATGGTTTTTATTCAATTGACAGTTAGGAACCACTTCGGGTTTTAGGGTTTTGAGGAAATAGTCTCTAGTGTAGTACTGTCCAATAGATCTGTCTGCAATGATGGAAACATCCTCTCCTATCAACAACATCCTATCAATGTTCACTGCCCCAACAGCAGCCACTTCATCTGGTTGTTGAGCACCTGCAATGTGATTAATGCAACTCAGGTACAGCATTCTAAACTGTACTTAATTCTAATTACTCTAAATTTAAATTTACATGACCTCACATGGCTAGTGGCTATCATATTGGACAACGTAGCTCTATTGGATTTGAAGCTTGCAAACACAAGACGAATGTTAAGTCATAGAGTTGGGATGATAATTAATCGGACAAAGTGTAGTTCCCTGTGCAGCTGGGTCTATTAAAGTATGTTCAGCTCTTTAGGCTACACATCCATAATTATGCATTCCTGAAGGGTTCACTTCGAATACTAAATCTCCATTATATTTTTTAAAAAGTCAGTCTCATCACTTAGTGGTGCCACCTCCATCAGCATCTGGAAGTGGTCCCCCTGAGCTATGTCAGGAGTCTCTTGGGCTTGTCTCTCCTAGCTCTCGTCACCAGTTTTATCACGCTTTGGATGTAGTCCAGTTCTGGAGTCCATCCTGACCAAGGCAGACAGAAAAATCACCACCTCCAGCTTGTCAAATCGTAGGGTCTGCAGCTTCCATCCGATCCCTGCGCCTTTTTACTCTGACTGTGGGACTAAAATGCCTCCCAGTCCCCACGGTTTCCACCCCTGTCTTCACGTCTCTGCTGAGTCTGGAGCCCTGAGCAGCATCCTATACTACTTTATAGCCATGATAATGCCCCATCCACACTTAGCTTCTGCAGGGTCTCCCATCACATTGTACAGACACACTAAGACCTGGAAAATTGGAGCAGCGTGACCCACTCACCAAACCTTGGATTCTGAGGTCACCCAGCTGCTGTTTCATATGTCTATTTGCCCTAGGTAAAATTGGACCTCGGGTCACCCTTCTGGAAAGAGAGCAATAGCCCCTTTAGGTACCTGGAAGTACCCCTCTTGGCCAGTGATAGAGTAAGTTCCAGTGGAAGAATTCTCATGCTTATCTTGGGGGAACCTCCATGTTGCCCTTCAAAAGAACTCAGAAAGAATTTTTGAGGATAAGTGGTGTTACATTTCTAATCAAGCATAACAACTAGGCTTCCAGAATAAAGAAGGCTATGTTTATTTTTAGTTCAGTTATTAGTTGAGAGTTGGAAATTTTAATTAGTTTGGGACTTTTTTTTTTTTTTTTTGAGGAGCTGGTATCTTTTTGTTCTTGTTTATTTTTTTTTATAGTCATATTTGTTAAAGTATAAATTACCTACAATAAAATTCACTTTTTGTCATACAGTTCTATGAATATTGACAAACACATTCAATCTGGTAACTACCACCCTAATCAAGATATAGAACCGTTTCCATCATAACAAAACACTCCCTCGCGTCCCTTTGTAGTCAATTCCGTTCCCTACCCCCAAGCAACCATTGATCTGTTTTCTGTCCCTATAGTTGTGCCTTTTTCAGAATGGCATATAAATAGAATCATCGCAGTGTTTAGCCTTTTTAGTCTGATGTCTTTCACTTAGAATAAGGTATTTAAGAGTGAAATGTTCCATTTAACTTTTTCACAATCTAGCTAACAATTACAGTGCACTGTAGCAAGTGCTATATCAAGATGTGTCCAGGGACCTATGGAGATACCCACCAACATGATCAACGTGTCATGGAAGTCTGCTCAGAGAAGGAAATACTTGATTGAGGTCAAAAAAGAAGACAAGCACCAACTGACAAGGTAAGGCAAAAGCCTTCCAGGTAGGCAAAACCAATGCCCAAAGACTGGGAGACATTGAAACAAACGTGCTTCCTACCTAAAAAGAGAAGCTACTAATTGGCAAAAGGTCCTATATTTCAGTCTAGAGACCGAGGCAACTGTAAGCCCGCAACTCTAAGACTCCAGTAAAAAGAATGCACGCTTCTAATTAGCAAGGATTCCAACCTTATCGCCACATACATCCCTCCCTTTGGCTTCCATAGTGATAAGAGGTGAAAACCTGTCAAGCTGGAAATCCATCAGTTTGAACAAATTTTACAGGGAATCTCACCCTGAACCGAGGGGTTCGTAAACATGAGATGAGGGACAGAGCATAGTTTTCGGTTCCAGCTCAAAAATTTCCCCTGACACATAAACAGGAGAAAATTATCTATCATTTAATGGGATTACGTGTCCCTTAGCTTTCCCATGGGAATGTGAACAGGATGAAATTGAAAAAAAATAATCTACAGAGTTCTCAGCCACATGTTTCTAGATTCAAGGACAGCAGATCGGCTCAGTAGCCAACCAGCAGCTCTATCTTGGACAAGTCTCTTGACTTCTCTGATCCCATTTATCTTTCTGTTACCAAAAAAAAAAAAAAAAAAAAAAAGAAAAGAAAAGAAAGAGAATGAAGTTGGATCAGACCATTTCATAATTTTTTTCTAGCTCTCCTATTTTATAGTTTTATAAGTTCATGTCAAAACCATTGCACTTAAGGAAACTTGCAGCATGCTCAGAAATGGGGCTGGAATAAAGGCCCCATTCACAGTACCAGGGTTCAGTGAGCACAATGTGGCTTTTTGTCGGGGTGGTGGGTGGAGGGGTGGAGACAGAATCTGGGAGGTCTGGTGTTCACTCTCTCCACCACCATCCTAAATGAGTCACTTAAACTATGGCAGCAATGGTGACTGTGAAAAGAGAAGAGAAAACAGAGCTCCCATCCACTCTAATACTCATACCTCTCCCGGGGCCGTCAGAGGCAGTTCTGGCGGCCACTGTACCTGGCCAGACTCTTGTCTTTATTAAAAGGCAAACTCAGCCACATCTGTTCTCATCAGCTCAAATATTGCTCTGGTCTGTTTACCCTGAGACTATTGGAAAAGCTGTTATAAATGAGGCTGGAACCGTGTGTCACAGGCTCTAAAGGACACACAGCTGTTTTCAAAAAGGAGATCATGCTTCAATTCTGCACTTTGTCACTGCCTCTCTGCCCTGCCCCCCGACCTTGTCTCTGCTTCATGTCTGTCCCTGCCCTATAGATCTGCCTCCACCAAGGGCATTTCCAGGAGTGACCCTCTCTGGAGGATGATACAGGGCCTTTCCCAGCTCCCTCTGCACGCAGCGATATTCTGATCTGTGGGGGAACTGCAGGAGGGTCGGGGTCCCAGCATGGGTGGCAGACTCCTGCAATGTCAGGGCTAGAGGGGACCCCACGGAAACTGACTTCACTCGTGTTCAAACCTTTCTTTAAATGCAGGGTAAAAATTCTCCAACCTTGCAAGGAAAACCAAAATGAAAATGTGATAAAAGTTGCAGAAATGGGGCAGCGAGGTGGAGTGGAGGGGGAGGGGTGCAAATCTTTAACTCATTTCCTTACCTTCAACACACACACTCACACACACAGGCATATACACGCACAACCACACTGTTGGGGAAATAGAATTAAAAAAAACAAATAAAAGAAATCTTCTCCCAACCCAGAAGTCATCTCCACAAAGGTAGTAGAGAAAGAAAGCACTTTTACTGTGGGGTAAGCATTAGCTTTCCCATGGGAATGTTAACAAGATGCAATTGAGAAAAAACAAAATCTGCAGTTTTCAGCCAAGTGTTTCTAGATTCAGGGGCAGCAAACAAACCAGGATGTGCTGTGCATCACAGGCAACCTGCTAAGAGATCGCAAAGACAGACAGAACTCACACGCACCCTCTCATACAGCCAAGCACATGCAACCTGCTACATACATGTTCTCAAGGTAAACAGTAACTACTGCTCACGTAAGAGGAGTTGGCAGCACCATTGGTCACACATGTTAGGTGATCCTAACTTTACTTGGTAATTGAGGTGACAATCTATGTTAGCTAATTGACTTTATCCAGAGGGGAAAAAAAGCACAAACTCTTTCTGACAGAAGGTAGTTTTATCACTTGACGTGAGATTCCCACTGAAGTTGCCCCCCTCCCCCCCCACCACCTTCCACAGAAACTCAGATAGGGGTCCTATCTCCCGTGATGTTGGCATTTCAAAGCGATGGCTCCCAGGACCTTGAGGAAGACATTCCAAGTTTGACAAAAAGATTAGTTTCTAAAACATGTTTTGTTAAAGAGATAAGGAATTTGCAAGTTGTATAAGGTAAATAGTCTGACAAAAAGGGAGTGAGGAGAAATCTCTTCCTTTATTTTCAGCAGGAGGAATTAAGCCTCTTATTTTTGTGTTTGTCCTTACGACACATGTGCAGGCATGCACATGCACGCTCACACACGGCACTTATCTAAATTGCCGGGGATCCTAAATAGTCTGAAACCTGCCGTTCTGAAACCACCCAGGCTGACTCCCCCATGTAGACTTTACCAGCAGTGGTAAGGCCAGAGGCGGGGCGGGATCACGAATCCAGCTTTTCTACCCCACTCAGCCCTCAGCAGTTAGCGTCAGAGCCGCGCTGCCCACCCTGGCTTCACATCGGAACAATGCGACGCTTGGCCCACCCAGATCAATTAAAGCCAAATCTCGGGGGACGGGGCCTGAACCCTGGTGTGCTTTCCAGAGGAAACAGGTGATTCTAATTTGCATCCAGGGTTGAGATGATCCACTTAGCTGAAAGCCCAAGGAGGTGAGTGACAGACTTGATGAGACAGTGGCCCTCATTGCATTCGAATCCTACCTAGGGGAGCTCATAAAACTCCCGATGCCTAGGCTGTACCTAGGCGTAATATATCAGGAGCTCTGCAGCTGGGACTCAAGTGTAAATATTTCTTAAAGCTCCCTGGGTGAGCCCAGTATGCAACCAAAGCCCAGACCAATGGGTTAAAAGTGGTCCTCAACGGCAGCTGGGTCAGAGCCTGGTTCTGTGGCTGTGGGTTCACGGCCAAGGGCCTTAACCCCCTCAGTTATACGGGGCTATCCTACTACCTACCATCTAGTGCGCTCATCAAATGACTTAATTTTGAATCATGTTTAGTGCCATGCATGTCATAGCTTAATACTCAATAAGTCGCAGCCATGATTATTATGAGTTCATGTAATATTTAAATAAAAATTAAGAACTCTGTTTAAATCAATTTTTAGTCTGGAAATAAAGCTTAACAGCTATCTAATGGAAACTTTTCCTTTGGTGTGACTCTGTCGGCTTTGTGAAGCTGACAGAAAGAGTAAGTCTCATTTCTGTCCTGTTCCTACTGTTCTTACCTGCCCTGGTCCCATTTTTGTCATCCAACAAAAGAAAAAGATTCCTAGGCAAAAAGGAACCCCCGCCCCCCACACCTTCTCCCACCTGACGTCATCAGCCCCCAGCCCCGCACGTCTGGGTAATCCATGTCCCTGGGTGATGCCACGTGTTGGCAGAAGCAATGAGGTTTTCCTATTGAGGTTAAAGAGGTAAAATGGCCTGTCCCCGAGATTCTCAGACTTTAGGGTGCACTGGAATCACCTGGCTGGCTTGTTAACTCACAGACAGAGGAATCCCGGCCCCAGAGTTGCTGATTTTGTAGGGCTGGGGTGGACTTGAGATTCTGCACGTCTAATAGGTTCCCAGGTGTTGTCAATGCTCCTGGTCCAAAAACCACACTTTTGAGAACCACTAGTGTCTACCCCATTTTTCTCCTTTTCTTTTCTCTTTGTCATGCAAGCAAGGGAAGAACACTCCTATTCCTGCCCTTTGTTCTTCCTGCACCTCCGTTACCACCAAGCTTGGGAATGGTTGGAGGCAGCACTTGAGAAAGGCTTCACAAGGCTCCACTGCAGGCAGTTTTCAAAGGAAAATAATATATACATAAACAGACTTGGCGGTTTAGAGAGAGGTCCCCTGCCTTTTCACCTCGCCATCTGAAAAAGGCTTCTTTGTAGCAGGCAGGAGAGGGAGGGTTGTTGGCAGGGGCTGGTTTCAGACAAAATTCTTGTTTTCATTTTGCTGTTGTTTCTCATCTCCGCCCCCATATTTTTCTCACCACACCCTGGGCTGACTCCATTTTTTTTGCCCCAGGAAATGTCTATCACAAAACACAGAAGGCTGAGAGCACTTTAGACATGTAAATTTACGACCATATCTCTAATGCTGCCGTGTACTAGAAAATGGTAAATAAATAAGAGCCTTTCCCCGAAATACCAACTCATTTAAATTTAAGAATAAGAGGTTTCCTTTTGCTAGAAGTGGAGTGCCCAGAGAAAACAACAAAGTCAAGAGAAAGTTCACTTTACAAAACAAAGAGAAAGCCGAGACGAATGGGGGAGGGGAGGTGGGGAGACCCAAAAAAATTGGAAAATGGAGGCGAAAGAAAAAGCTGTTTTGATTCAAACCAAATGCAAACAAGATGCCTCAGTTCGGTGCAACTAGAATGTCTTCACCAAGATTCCTGCCAACTCAAAACTAGCAGCTCTTAGCTTCTGACTGTCATAAACCAGTTCAGGGTTTATCATAAGGTTGCCACATTTGGCAAATAAAAATGCAAGGCACCCAGTTAAACTTAAGTTTCAGATATTTCAAAGAGTGTGTAGTAAGTACATATTTACTCTAAAAGGGTTTTCGCTGTTTATCTGAAATTTAAATCAAACCGGGTATTTTACCTGGCAACCTATATACCCACCCCTGCCTTACTGGATGTTTTCCACATAAACTCAGGCTTTGGGCTCAGCCCTTATTTCTTATTTTCCTGGAAAAAAACCAACCACCTTAGCCTTTACTACAGCTCTGGGAAGATAGATGTTTTTATATCACAGATAGGCATGTAACTTCACGTTCAAGGTTGGGTCTAGCTTTTCCCAAAGCCCCTCAGCCATTTCCACGATTGAGATTCCACTTGGTTCAACTGGCATTCTCTTCCTTCACTCTGTTTCTTGCTCCTCTCACACCCAAACTCCAACTCATTTCAAATGCCAAATATTAGTACGACTTTTGTCATTTGACTCATCTGACCCATCTCCAGGTGTCACTCTGCACCCCAAATAATATATCAGAATATCATCTAGAAGCTTTCAAAATATACAGATGCCTGGGGCCACTCCCAAAGATTCCAATTGAATTTGCTTGGGGTTGGGGGGGCTACACATTGATATTTTTAAAAGCCCCCAAAGTTGATTCTCAGGTGCAGCCAGGGTGAAGTTCTTGCTTAGATCAGGGCTTCTCAAACATTCATTCCCACAGAAGACACTGGAGGACCTTGTCAAAGTGCAGGTCCTTGTTCAGTAGGTGGAAGGCAGAGAGGGAGGTTTTGCATTTCCAACAAGCCAGCAGGGGAGGCTGACACTCTAGGTCAGAGGACCACATTTTCAGCCAACAAAATCTTAAAAGGAAATCAAGTGCCAGGTGTTAAGACCCTTCTTTGAACAGAATGGAACAGATTGTAGGTAGTACGTTGTACAATATACAAGGGTACATGGTACGTGCTACCGTATACCAGAACACCAGTTATCCAGGGTGGGTGGTTATATATTCACAATAGCAGGAAGGCAGAACATCATTTCTTGAGCTCAGCGTTTAGAGCTTGTACTAGCTGCAACATTAAGATCCAAGCACGTCCCTAATAAAATAATAAGCCCTAGTATTTATGTATCTCTTCATTTGTTTCAGAGCACTTTATCACAGCTATTCCTTGACCTGCTCCACTCCTTTCACAAATATGCATGAGAGTTTTGAGTTCCCATCAACAGATACAAATACTGAGGACCAAAGATGATAATAGACCCAGGGCTGTTGTTAAAATGCTCTACGAACAAGAGTTTGGTAACATCCATGTTTCTGTTAAATCCAAATGTGGCCTCTAACTTAATAACATAATTAATTATAAACCAGTGCTTCTTAAATGCTAATGTGCATACAGATCCCTGGGGATCTTGCTAAAAGGCAGACTCTGATTTAACAGGTCTGGGTAGAAACAAGGTTGGCTCCCAGGTGATGATGCCGCTGTGGATTCTACTTTAGACATCAAGGAACTCAGCCTCACCTCAGTGAATATTCAGCTTTTCTCAGCTCTGACATTTGGTGGCTTCAGCTTCCTCAGTGGTGGCATTCTTCTCATTATTCTCTTGTGTTCCTAAGCACTTAGCAAATGTAGTGGCTAAAAAAAAAAAATGGACTGAGAGTTCTGTGTTTTGGCATTGCTTATTTCCATTAAAAATTTGGAACGAATGCCTTAAAAATTGTACTTTGTTCCCATTTTATGTTATCTTTTAAAATATAAATGTAAGTGGTATATACCCTCACCATTTCAGCCTTCATTGTTTTATTTAAGATGCTCACATATGGGACTTTCATGGCAACACTTGTGTGCCAAAATAAAAGTTTAAAAAAAATCAGCATTTGTTCATATTTTTTCCTATCTTCACTTGAACATGGGTCTATGGAAAACTCACAATTTTTACTTTGCAAAAATAACTGGTCCATGAGTTGTCTTTTTGTTACTGTTGTTATTCATTTTTACCTTTAAAATAAATGCTTTTTCTTTGCTTGTGGCAGAAAAAAATAACCAACAATTCAAAGATAAATTCCAAGCTCGGAACACAGTCAGCTCTTGATGTCAAAACTGAGGTGTCAAAAATGTGAGCAGTGTTTGGAAAAAGATCTCTCAGTTGACATCCTCTTAGAGTTCCCAAGAGGACTGATAGAAAAGTTTTCAAAGGTCTCCAAAACTCTCTTTGCTCTTGGTTTGGGGAGAAACTAGAAAAGAATGAGAAATATCACTCCCCCCACCCCACCCAATACACACACTCAAACATGCCTATATTCACTATTGTTTGAGTGCATTCACATTCCTTGTTTTGGGAAAGTTATCACTTTTTTTCAACAATAACAAAGAGAACAATGGTGCTTCCATTACTCTCAAACAAACCGCCACTTATCACTTTAACATTTGTGATAGATATATTGCATTAATAGCCCCAATTTTCCACTCCTCCCTATGGTTTTAGTAAAGACCTCCCAGACTGACTCTAGCTTTCACCATGTGACTTGTTTTGGCCAATGGGAAAGTAGAAAATTTGATGCCAGCAAAAATTTGAAAGCACAGGTGTGTCATCTGCTTTCTCTCTAGCTTCTCTCAGTACATGCTTTAGTCATCCTGTTGAAAACTTAATAAGAAAATGTAGGGTGAAAGTGGAGTTATCCCAGCTGTGGTCAACCTAAACCAGCCATTTCCCAGCTAAACCATCAGCTGACAACACGTGCATGAGAGATCTCAGCAAGATCACCTGGGCTCAGCCCACACCAGCAGAACAGCCCAGCCAACTCCTTGACCTGTGAAGTGTCATACGATTGGTTTTAAAGGTGTCTTCCTTCTTCTAACAGTAACCACAGGTCTCCAGCTTATCCACTGATGAGACCAGTTCAGGGTCACTGTAACCCCAGGAACATGACCAGCTCAAGGTACAAAGTGGATGAAGTTGGAAAGATGGGAAGATAGTAAAAGAGCATTTTGAACTGACATCATCTTAAGGTTCCATAATCTTGAAGTTCACAGCATGCAGAAACCCATTCTCTAACAGCACACTAAACAGCAGCTATAGATGGAATCAGTACAAACATACCTGCCCACTCCTTGGCACCTCGAGAAGTTCTGCGTTTCATTCAAGTGGGAGAAACCAGCAGCAGGACTCCTGGAAGGTACGGCGTCTTTTCAATCAAACAAATAATAAGGAAAATCTGTCAGTCTTACCAAACAGTGAAGTCTACAGCCTCTACAGCATTTATTATTGGAAAAAGAAACAAAATGTATAATTCATATTTATACTGTAGAAAGGGGGAAGAAAAAGTCTTTCAAATCAAATGGTGAAATATGAAAGCCTTGTTCTACAATAAGACAAAGAGTAGTCACATCTACTACTCACCTTCAACACGGACGTGTTTTAGCCAATACTTCTATATTCATTACCATAATAGAGGGGGTAGAAGACTGTTTGCCAGTCCCCAAATTCATCTCCACCCAAACTGACAAATTCCTGTGGAGGTAGAGATTCCGTTTATACGTTTGGCAGCAGACACCAACCAGAGTAAGAAATGAATTTGCTCTGGAGGGAAGAAGTGGTCTGAGTCCTGAGAGTACGCTTCCTATATTCTCCTCCCACCTTCCATTCCTTCCCCGTCCCAGATTGCTTTGAGGCTTCGTGGAACTGAGGACCAACACCTGGCCACACTTGGGAATCACCTGTGTAGCAATGTAAAAACACATTTCCTGGACCCCACCTCAAACTTGCTGAATCACAACCTGCAAAGGGTGAAA
This sequence comes from Varecia variegata, assembly GCA_028533085.1. NCBI lineage: Eukaryota > Metazoa > Chordata > Mammalia > Primates > Lemuridae > Varecia > Varecia variegata. Next base: position 193,130,314 of record CM052436.1, on the reverse strand, counting down.
TGTGAGGCCTGGTATTTTTCGAACGTTCTTCAGGTAATTCTAGTCCATAGCCTGCTTTGAAAATCACTCCTCTAAAAAATGATTTCCTCAAGCTCATGAATAACTTTAACGCAAACCCACCTACTCTTGGTTCCTTAAAATAAAAATGAAGGTGTGCAATGAGAAACAGATTTCCCTTGAATAAATAAATGGAAAAGATTTGAGGTTCTTAAAGCAAATACCTGATTTTTCTAATCTGTTATTTGCTAGCTGTTAGATTTTAGAAAATCATTTAATCATTGGGCTTTATCCCTCAGCTGTTAATTGGCAAACTTAGGTTAGACGGCTCGAAAACTCTCTATGTGACTCTCAATTCTTACCCAAAGCCTAGCCATCAACTGGTACTTTATGCAGTCGGGGGAAAAAAGCCAAAGAGGGAAAGGAGAGGAGAGCAGGTCATAAGTAGAACTTTCACTTTGGATACAAATTATTTCTTTAAGGTCCTTTGCCCCCTGGGTCAGTAACTTGAAGTTATTATATTTTACACTACACAGGTGCCAGTCACTCAAAAGGTATTCAGAGAAGACTTGTAGATAATATTTGTTTGATGACAACTAGTGAACAGCTACATTCGAATACGTAGAAGAATAACCAAAAGCCCCAAATGGTCTCTGTTGAGGCTGAATGTGTATACAGGGCAAGGAAAGCCACATTCTTCTGAGAATTCAGCAGGCCTCCCCAGTGGGCTACATGAGGGCTGGACGGAAGACAAGGAGGAAGTATTTTCCAAATAAGGAAGGATTTAAAAGGCATTCTGTGACTCATTGTAGAAGGAGATTGAAAATCTCTACTAGGATTGGTCATTGTGGCTGTACAATGCCATCTGGATGGGCACTAAACTGGAGTATAATTCTCCACTGGGTCTGAGATGAGTTGATAAAGGCTCAAGCAAGCTTTGGGTTATGCAGGGGTCAGGCCTTTTGGGTATATGTGCAAGGTCCCAGTAAAATTTTTATCTGCCAAGATAAATAAATTTATACTGTATTGCTTTATAACTTGTCTTTTGCAGCTAACAATAAACATCTTCCCTCATCAAAATATAATCATATTTAACATTATTTTTAATGACTGCAAAGTATTCCATCCTTCCATTATAAGAGTACACCATCATTTTCACATACCCTCTTGTGGCTATTCATAACTGCAATGCAAAGCGTCAGAGCCAAATTTCTCACAGACCCTCATTTATTGTCTTTAAATACATTTTTAGAAATGCAATCACTTAGCCAAAAGTTATAGGCATTTTCAAAACTATGTTGACTGCCAAAATTGTCCTCTAGAAATGGATACTTCCACCACCAAAAGACATGTGCTACATCACTCATGCATGAGATCACGGGCAAGAATAAGCCGGGAATTGAGAACACACCAGGCTCGTGGGACCCTGGGGCTTCTCCAGTGGGGAGTGGTTCTGTTTAAAGTACTGTTGGTTAGTGACATAGTCAGGGCTCCCCCAGAAGCAGACCCTGAGACAAGGATTCAACTATGAGTGGTCCTGGGAAATACTAATTGTGGGGTGGAGTGGAGAGGAGGAAATAAGTGAGACAGGGTATGGAAGGTATTGAAGAAAGAGTATGCTATCAACAAGATACCACTGTGAGCAACTGCAGGTTGCTTTTACCAGATAAGTCTGGAAACAATGTAGAAGACACTCAGAGTTATCTCCGGAAGGGTGAGGTAGCTGCAGTATGTATACACCATCTGAAAGGAGTTGATTCTTGATTCTACAGCACTTCCAGCCTGCTGTGACCATAGCCAGGCAAAGTGATGCAGAGCCAGAAAACACAGAAATGGCGTGGGCAGTGAGAATTGCAGTAACTTTAGGGGTAATGTATGTACAGTAGGGCCCAGTGGTCAGTTATTAAATACATACTGCGCTGAGGTTTCTAGCCAGTCTCCTCTATCACCTTCCTGGCCCTACACACCATGCAGTTTTACAAAGCTATCCTCAGGGTCAAGGTTATGGTACAGCCTCATGGATAAGAATGCATCAAAATAATTATGGAAATATAACTTATTTATGCAGTAAAATGCACACATTTGAAACTTCTGCTTCCAGCCATGACAGAATAACAAAGACTAGATGTTCCCGTTCACCTTAAACAACTAAAAACACTGTACAAAATATATGAAAAGATGTTTTTCAGACACTGGACAACAGGCAGCAGATAGTGATCCCTGAGAAAATGAAAACAAACAAGGTAGACCTTGTGATTGCCCCAGCTTACCACTGGGAGAGTTTTGGGGCTTCAGCACAGGGAGGGGGGAACCCACAGAGAGCCAGCACGGTGGAGCCAAGGAAGCTACAGTTTGCAAAGCAGAATACAAGAGAACAGAAAGAGACACACAGAGTTCTAGAGTTCTGCAGAAAGTTCCCTATTTTTTTGAGACAGAGTCTCGTGTCACCCAGGGTAGAGTGCAGTGGTATCATCATAGCTCACAGCAACCTCAAACTCCTGGGCTCAAGCAATCCTCCTGCCTCAGCTTCCAGAATAGCTGGGACTATAGGCGCGAACCACCATGCCTGGCTAATTTTTCTATTTTTAGTAGAGATTGGGTCCCGCTCTTGCTCAGGCTGGTCTCAAACTCGTAAGCTCAAGCAGTCCTCCTGCCTTAGCCTCTCAGAGTGCTAGAAGTATAGGCAGGAGTCACCACGTCCAGTGACCACTTGCCTTTTTATTTTCTTAATGGTGTCTTTCAAAGGACAGATGTTTTGTTTTGTTTTCAATGTTCACAATTTAATTTTCCTCTCAAAACAGACTTATTCACTAGATGAGTCTAGTATTGTTTGAACGATTTAGAAATAAGGAGTCCCACAGTTTCATTGCCTTGTTCAAAGCCATGGTTGGTCAGAGACGATGTCAGTATGAGAATTTCAGTTTTATGATTCTAGGTCTGTAGAGATTTTGAGTTTGTCCATTCAGGAGCAATTCAGGGGGTTGCCTTCTTGAACGGCATCTAAGAGGGACCCGCTTTAGGTGGTGACCTACTCTTTTGCAGATGCAGGGTGTCAAGGCTCTAGTTATAAATCCGTGTTCCAGCTGCAGCTGTGTCCTCCCACCTACGAAGGGAGAAGTGGAGAAAGAACAGGAGCCACCAGCAGTTTAAAATTCCTTCAAGCTGAAAGCGATTTATTAAACCTCACAGATGATGGTAGAGCAAGTTCGTGTGCCCTCTCATCTCCTTTGACCTCCCATCAACTTCCTTTCCCTTCTTGGACTTTTAAAAAATCGCTTTTTAATGATATCCATAATTCATGAAAAGAAAGGATAAAATCAAAACATATTACCACTGGCTTATAAACGCCAGGGCTATTAATTATTAACAGCCCAAGAAGGAAGTCAGAAATGATCCCAAAGGTGAGAGAGATAAAGGCATGTTTGCACACACACGCGCACACACACACGAAGTTGATTGGAAGCCTTTGTACTCAAAGGTTTCCAATTCATACCATGCATATTAAATGGGGATTTAATTCCTTTTTTCAAGGAGCAAGCAGTTCAGCTAAAATAGTAACCTTAGCAATCATCTAATGAAAAGCCCTCATGCCACAGAGGAAAAAACCCAAAGCCCAAAGCAGAGCCTGCCCTGTGTTACAAGACAGCTAGTGACAGAGCTAGCAGCCAAGCATGTTTCTTTTTACTACCAGTCCTCCTTGCTAAAGAACACAGCCTCTTTTAATGTTGTACTGGGCACCAAAGGAAGATGGCAAGTGTTTGCCAAAACAAAGGGACTCGTTGTTTGCAAAGCCTAGGAATCAGTTCCCACTTGCATTGTTTTGCTTTTCCCATCTAAGCAGAAACACTCCCTCCTCTGGGAGAAATGGCCAGTGGAGAATCAGCCTTCAGGTGTGGGGTGGACCTCACAAAGATTTATCCTAAAGAACATCTATAACTTCAACCCCTCCCAGCACCTGGAGTTTCTCAAATGGAGATACATGCCTTAGGGCTGTAGAGCCTGCTCCAAGCTTCAGAAATCCCCAACTAGAATGGCAGTTTCAGGGTAACTTGGGACACTTCCTCCTCTGAGGTTCACTTTCTTCATTTGTAAAATGGGACAAACAAGATCACCTGCTCTTCCGGTTGTTTTAAGAATTAAATGAGATGATACACTAAAGTTCTCAGCGCGGTCGAGGGTTGGCTGGGGATGGCTGGGAACTAGATGAAAGGCTGAGAGGAAGGAGAGACACCCAAGGAGCTTGGAGAGGGCAGGGAGTGCATGACTAACCCTAAGTTCACTACAGCCTCCTGCACAGTTTGGTTGAGGTCCATGGTCTTGGGGCAATAAATCAAAACAAACAAACAAACAAACAAACAAACAAACAAAAAACCCACCCCAGAACCTGGTTAAAAGACAATCCTTCCATGGAAGCAGTTGTCCCTGCTCATTGTAAGGACAGGTCCAGGAAGGTCTGCGAGGGTAACCTGAGCTATGTCTCCTTTGCCACTGGAAGGGCAGGAGTTGAATCAAATGGGAAGCTTTCAGCGATGAAGAGGACACTGCTTATTGGAACCTTCTGGTTCAGCTGAATCATGCAATTCATTCTCTTCTTTGAAAAAAGGAGAGGACTTTTTAAAATGGTGTTTCTATTATTTTTTTCCCCTTTAGCATTTGAATCCCGCCAAAATTCTAGAAAAGAACATATTATTCAACCTAAGGAATTTGTTTTCATTTGAGAGAGACAAATAGAAAGTTCAGAGAAGCTAGACACGAGTGGCTCTTTTTGTCAGTGAAGAAGAAAAGATCCTTTGAAGACAGTACATGCTCTCTTCGGAAGGTTAATGTTCATTCTGTCCCTGTCCCCTTCTCCTCCCCTCCTCAACAACATCGGGCACTGCATCCACATCTGTCTTCTTCTCCCCCAAATCCTGCTCTAGGGGAGACCACGAGAGACCGGTATTCTGCTTAGGGTTGTTTCAACTGTATAAATAATTTAGCACTTTAGCCTGTAGCCAAGGTGGCATCTACCATCTTTTTTTCCTCACTTCCAACCCAAAGGCTCTAAAATTTACCCCAGGACTTTCTAACAGGATCTTAGCTCTCAGAGGCAGAAACTAGAGATGTCAGAAGAACTTTCTGGCAGCCTTTTAACCAGGCCTTTCCTTCTAGCCAGGCTATGATACCCTCTTCTATTTTTCATTCTAAACATTCATAATGTATGTGATTTCTTCTCTTCATTGACTCTATTTTGATTTCGAAAAGTACACGAATACGCAACGACTTTCTTCTTATTACTATCACGCGTAGTTTCTATTTTGAGATGAGGCGCTAATCGCAATTAATCTCCAATAAATAGACACTGTGTCCATCTGGGACGGGATCCCCCCAGCGACCGCCTGCCCCGGTTTCCATGGGAGGTCTGGCATCGGGAAGAAAGATGTTTAGACGCTAAGGGGGTTTGTGCTGGGGTTTGGACCCCAGCGATTTCTACAGTAACTCCAAGATGGATTGCGCCTTCTATTTTTGGATTCACACTGGGAAGCCAATTAAATTAAAAGGCTATTCATTTCACTATATTTGTCTCCAGGCTGCTCAAATAGAAATGCAAATGACTCCTATTGAGTGAGTTTTCTACCTCAAAGAGAAAGAGATTGCAACACCAAGCCCTGTGTACTTCACAGAGGCCGGTCTGCCTGGAGGAGGAGAAACACAAGCCTCAACCCTCAGGCTATTTATAGGCTTCTTTTGCAAATGTGATTGAAAGTCACCCTAAACGAAGGAGGAGTCTGCTTCGCTGGCCACTTATAGCTCCTCTGTGCAGTCGTCAAAAATGGGGTCTGCATTTATAAAAATGGACACAACTGAGAAGGAGAAAAAACTTTTTTTTTCCCCCCCAGCATAACTCAGAAGACTAGGGAAATGACAGAGCTAAATATGACAAATGCTGCTTTCTGAGTGTTCTTTCCATGCACAACAGGCCACGGCCTTGCAGAGAAGTTGGCTGCCAGCAACCCTTGGGCTCTGTGCTCTCATTTTCAAATCCTACAAAATGGGGAAGTCAGTCTGCTGTCCCAAGAGCTCACCCCAAAGGGCCAGCAGTGAGTTGAGCTGGCCAGGTTGGCCTGACATAGAATGTAGCCAAGGAAGACCAGATCACAGAGGCTAAAGTGCAGCTGACTTAACCAACCAGGGCCAACTTTGAAGCCGAGGGTGCGGATCCGCTTAATTGGGACATGCAGCGCTCTTGAGAAGGGGTCAGTAGGGAGTGGACACTGGGAAGATGAACTCGCATGTCTACCATGGAGTCCATGGGGAGAAATGACCTTTCCAAGATGGATTAACTGGTGGCTTAGCTAAGAAAAGAACTAAAAGCAACTGGAATTTGTAGTTTGTTTCTTAAACATAAGAGGATGATTGTCCTCCACTGGTTCTTGTAGGATAGTAATTTCAATTTTGAACAGGTGACCTTCCCCGGATGGCACAGGACTTTCAAACTAGCCTATAGTCTATGAAATCATAGCCTGCAACCTGCCATTTGTAGATCATTCTGTGGCCTGACCAGCCCAAATGGAAACTTGCTCATCGATGATGGCAGATGAAATATTAGGTTGCCTGTAACCGCGGGGCTAGCAGAGCCTCAGGGATGAAGAGGATGTGGGTTGTGATGGCTGCCCTGGCCTTCTTTATGGCTTATGGAGACTCATCTGGCAGGATGTAATAAACAGAACGAAATCTGAGACAACAAAATGTCTCAATGTTTATGAAAGCCCCAAACTATTTCCCAGAAAAAGGAGCCATTTAGAGCAAATTGAAAATCACTTGACTTTATCTTCACTTTCGTGGAAAAAAAAAAAAATCTAAGGACTATTCAGCTCAGTTTTTGAAATTCATATCTATCTAAAAATGATTGGAAGGAAGAAAGGGAGGGAGAAAGGGAAGAGGGAAAAGAAAAAAAGGAGGAAGGAGGTAAGAAAGGTTGGTACACAGAGCCCAGACTGTAAATAACAATTTGACAGTCTTGCTAATCTTCCCCCCAAACTTCAAAATACACTCTTTATTTTTATTTCTCATAAAATAGAGCAAATATGAACCTGAGAACTTAATCTTCTATCAGGCAAAAATCTCCCCTGAAATTTCTGTTGTTTTTTTGGCAAGTGCCCCAGATAGCAAATTGAATCAAAATGAATGAGCATTTTTTTATTATTCTATTATGTTTCTACTATCTCCTAAAAAATGCAAAGCCATCAAAAAATGCAAGCAAACATGTACCAGAATGTTCAGAGGAGGTCTGAACATATCCCCATATTCATAATATCCCCACACTGGAAACAACACAAATGTTTATCGGGAGTAGAATGGATAAATAAATTGTCTTATAGTCATACAATGGGATACTAGACAACAATGACAATAAACAAACTACAACCACATGCAACAATATGAAATAATCTTTCAAACAAAAGAAGCCAGACACAATAGAATACTTATGATTCCATTTATATTAAAGTTTATAAACAGGCAACTAATCTATGGTGACTTAAGACAGGTTAGTGATTACCATTGGGGAAAAGGGACAGGTGAGAACACCTGGAGTGTTTGTTATGTTCTACTTCTTGATTTGAATTATGAATACACTTGGTGAAAATCCATCATGCTGCCCACTTATGGCTTGTGCTTTTTTCTGCATGTATGTTTACTTCAATAAAAATTTACGTTAAAGTGTACATTATAAGAGCAAACTATGAGGGGTGATGGCCATGTGCTATATTTTGAGTGTGGTAGTGATTACATGACCACATACATTCATTAAAACTCACCAGACTATACACCTAAAATTAGTGAATTTTATTATATGTAAAATAGACTTTAAAAAACTGATTTTTTTTATTTGAAAGAGTTTAGGAAAAATAGTTCTACTCTCTATACACCAAAGCACTTTGGAAACAATTCAGAACAAAAGCAAATGCATGCATTCCTGAGTTTTATTTTGTAGCATAAACATGTTAATCAGTGGCTCAAGTGCTTAAATGTGTAGAAATTATTAAAATACAAATCCTCAAAAGCAGAGATCCTATTTATATACGAATCTTAGTATTATCTGGGAAAACTGAGGCCAGGAATTTCTGTTGCAATTCTAATTCATAGTCTTCTAAATTTCTTTCAGTGTCACTAATGTGCTTGAATCGGCACATTATCATGGCTGTGAATAAGAACGTTGCCAAACAAACCACCACAAAACCTCATTTATTGCTCACACATCTGGAGCCAGCTGGGGTTGCCTGTGCAGCTCTGCTGAGCTCCCAGAGCTCACTCCCATGTTTGGCTAGAGACTGGCTGGTATAAGTTTGCCTCAATTGCAATGACTCCTGTATCGTGATGAAGTTATTATCCTCCAACACGGTCTCCAGTGATCTTTGCTTCCTGGTATTCACGCCCCTGTGTAGCTCCTTCTCACAAAAAAATAGAGCTCTTCTATGTAACTAACTAATAGGATATTCCAAAAACAACAGTTATTCCAAGGATTATTTACAAAAGATGTTGTAGCCTCTCCCTTGTACTCTTGGATTATTTAGCTTAGTGGAAGCCAGATGCCAACTCATGAAGACACATAATCAGCCCTGTGGAGAGATTCACAAGGCAGGAAACCAAGGCTTCGATATCCAGCACCAACTCGCCAGATCAGTGAGCTATGAGGTCATTAAAGTATAGAATGTCTGATTTCCTTAAGTACTAAATTTGACAGTTGATATCTCTGACATTTCACTTGGACACTTCTTGTCTTATTTTTATTGTGAAGGTACATCCCCAGTCTTTCAAATACATGTTTTGGCTTGTGATTATCTTTCACTTTTTTTTTTAGAACAATTTTTGTGAAACCATGGATAAGTCAAAAATTCATGTTATTTTCGTATATGAGTTCCATCGTGGAACCAATGCAGTGCTGACAGCTCAAAATACCAAGAAAGTGTTTGGGAAGGTTGTGACTAATGAACACACATCAATGGTTTGAGAAGTTCTGTTTGGTAATTTTAATCTTGAAAATGAGCCATGTGGGCGACCTGAGACCACGGTGGATAATGATGAGCTAAAAGCTGTAGTGGAAGAGAATCCATCTCAACCTATGTGTGAATTAGCAGCAAGGTTTGACGTTACTATTCCAACAATATTGGACCATTTGAAACAAATTGGCAAGTTAAAGAAGCTGGATAGATGGGTTCCATATGAATTAAACAGGTGTCAGAAGAGAAATTGTCTCAAATCTTGCCTTTCTTTGCTGTCACAACATAGAGGAGTACCATTTTTACACCATATTGTTACACGTTATGAAAAATGGATTCTTTTTGACAATCATAAGCATTTGGCACAATGGTTGGGTAAAGATGAAGTCCAAAACCAAATATTCATCAAAAAAAGCTAATGGTGTCTGTTTGGTGATCCATCATTGGTATTATCCACCACAGCTTCAAGAAACATGGTCAATGGATTACAGCAGATGTCTACTGCAACCAGTTAGACAAAATGATGAGGATGCTTATGATTAAGCAGCCAAAATCGGTCATAGAGACAGACCAATCCTCTTGCAAGACAATGCTCGACCACATGTCGCACAAAACAATGCTGCTCAAACTATAGAAGCTGGACTTGAAAACTCTCCATCATCCCCCATATTCACCAGACTTTGCATCAACTGTCTACCACTTCTTCCAGGCTTTGGACCACTTCTTGCAAAGAAAAATATTCAATTCTCCGCAAGCTGTGGAAAACCCCCTTTGTGTTTTCGTTGCCACTCATTTTCCAGGCTTCTTTGCTGCTGGCATAAGCAAGCTACCATTAAGATGGCAAAACCATGTCAATAGTTTAGACACATACTTTGATTAATTGTACTGCATCTTGTTTGAGATATAATAAACTACACTTTTGATTCAAAATCAGACATGTTGTATTTAATGACCTAATAGCTTGGAAATGGATCCTCCAGCCTGAGCCAGAACCTTGAGCCAGAACTGACCAGCTAAGCTGCAGTTGAATTCTAGAACCACAAAAATTCTAAAAGATAATAAATGTTTATTGTTTTATGCTGCTAAATTTTGGGGATAATTTGTTTTGTGGCCATAGATAACTAATATACTAGACTCTGTACCACATAGCTTTCATCCTTTGATTGGCTTTCCTGGGTACATTCTATGGTGACAGAAGAGACGCAAGAGAACAAGTGAAGACATGAAGCACTTTTCAAATCTCCACTTATATCATGTCTTCTAAGATTCCTTTGGTCAAATCAAGTCAGATGATTGAGTGCAGAGTGGTGGGACCGGGCAGTTTGGCTCACCTATTATGGGAAAGTACTGCAAAGTTACATGGCAAATGGCATGCTTGGTTGTTTTAAAATGTGCCCACAAATTCTTTGACACTGGCCCATTAAAAGGTAGAGCCTATTGTCTCCCTCTTGAATGTGGGTTGGACTAAGTGACTCACTTCTAATGAACAGAATGTTGTAGAAGTGATGGTATGTGGCGGCTCAGTTTAGAAATAGATTGGTTGTCTCTCTTTCTCTTGTGGATTGTTTACTTTGGGGAACGCCAGCCACTTTTAATGAGGATAGTCAAGCAGACCTGTAGGGAGGTCTACCTGGATAGAAACTGAGTCCAATTACCAGCAACCAGCTCCAACTTGCCAGCTAAGTTGGAAGTGTATCCTCTGTCCTTAGTCAAACTTTCAGATAACTGCCATCTCTGCCCATATGTCAATTGGGACCCTAAACTAAGCCATTGCTGAATATTCCTGGCCCACAGGAACTATGAGAGATAATGAAGTTTTATTATTGTTGTAAGCCACTAAGTTATAGGATAATTTATTATATAACCGTAAATAACAAATGTAAACAAGAATGAAGAATTAAGGTTTTTTTCTTGTTGTTTTTAGCTTCATTGTTAGGGAGGTATTATTCTTAAGGTAGGAAATATCCCAGTCATAGAAAGGGTGTTTGAAACAGTGCTGAGTAGCTAAGAAAATTGGCAAATGCTCATTTCTTGTCCCCATACAAAATCATTATATTACTAAAATATAAGTAATTGGAGAAATTATTGACATGTCTTTCCATTTCCTGGAACCTAAATTGGTAAATGAATTTCATCTCCAGAGCCATTTCCAATCAATTGCTAATGACTGCCTAAAGTTATATGTCAAGACAAACTCTGAGGCTGCATCTGGGCTCAGCTGGAAAGAGACCTGGCATCAAGTTGTGATGATTTTTGTGCTGCATATTTGTGTTAAATAATAGGTACCTGCAAAAATAAACATCCTCAGGCTTTGTGCTTTCTCTCATTTCCTACAGGGAGGATCTTAAAATACCTCATGACCTTTTATAATTGTTTAGGTAAAAACTATTACCACTGATCAAACCCTCTTTTATCCATCTCACTGAAATGACATGGAAGCCAATCCACGTTTCCTTCGAACCACTCCAATATTTGGCTGAGCCCACACATATAAAACAGCTATTCTGGCTGAATCTGACCTCCTGAAATAACTTCCTCTTACCTCCCCAACCCCTCTTTCACCTACTGAGGGACCCTTCAAGAATATTCCACAATGTTCAATATCACTAATAATCAGGGAAATACAAATTAAAACCACAATGAGATACTACCTTATCCCTATCAGAATGACCATTATTAAAAGTCAAAAAACAAGAGATGATGGCACAGATGTGGTGAAAAGGGAATACTTAAACACTGTTGGTTGGAATGTAGACTGATACCAAGCTCTATGGAAAACAGTATGGAGATTCCTCAAAGAACTAAAAGTAGACCTACCATTCAATCTATCAATCCCACTACTGGGTATCTACCCAAAGGAAAAGAAGTTGTTTTATAAAAAAGATACCCACATCCAAATGTTTATCACATCACAATTTCAAAGATGTGGAATCAACCTAAGCACTTGTCCTGAGTAGAAAAAGAAAATGTAATATATACTCACACACACATATACCATGGAGTACTACTCAACCATAAAAAGGAATGAAATACTGTCTTTTGCAGGAACTTGGATGGAAATGGGGAACATTATCCTAAGTGAAGTATCTCAGGAATGGAAAAACAACCACATGTTCTCACCAATAAGTGGAAGCTAAACGATGGGTAACAAGAGGCAACAAGAGATGTAAAGGACACTGGAAACTAAGAAGGGAGGAAGGTGAGAGGTGGGTGAGGGATAAAAAATTACCTGTTGGGTACAATGTACACATTCTGGCGACAGGTGCAGTTAAAGCCCTAACTTCAGCATTATAGAATTCATCCATATAATAAAAAATGCTTTGTACCCCCTAAATCTATTGAAATTAAAACAAAAAATGATAAGTTCTAAATTCATTTGTTGTATTCAGAGATTCTGGCCTCCTTGAACTCAGAAAGTGCCCACAGCAGCAATAGTTGTCTTTTCCATTCACACAGGGTATCAGTTGGGGAAGAAAAAGAGAAAACACATGGAGATTGCAGAACCATTATAATCTGTATAAACCAAGGCTGGCTTCTGCCCTAAAGTCCATTCCTACATGGTGTCATATTCAAGGAAACAATGACCCACCAGCCAACATATTTAAATTCAAGTTGAATCTTTCCTGAAATCTCTTGAAAGGGGATTCTATTTGCCCATTTTTAACTTTAAGGACGATTTATAATCCTATTTCCTGATATTTCTCCTTTTCAATATTTCATAACTGCAGAACCTATCCCAGTGTCTTCTCTCTCTCTTCCTCTTAAAACTCTCCTAACTTAACTCCATCAAACCAGACCCACTGCATTTCCATACCCTTCATGCCCAACCTTTTCCATCCCCAGAATTGTTCTGCCAAAGTCTTGAGATAGTAGCTTTTCTCTCTCTCCAGTGTGGCTGAGTACAGCATGACCTGGCCCTCTCGGTCCTGTCGCTCTGCCCAATGGCCTGATCCCGTCCAGATCCACAGGCAGCCCCAGAGTTCTCCCAGCCAGGAGGAAGAGAGAGCAAGTGATCATTCTCCCATATCATCTGTGTTTGCTTTTATTACTCACTACCACATCATTAACCCAAGAAATTCATTCCTTTTATTTCAAGAAAAAAGAGCCAGGGAAGTTATTATTAAGATTCTAATGTTTGCTAATTAAGAAAATGGAATATAGCAACAAGCCAGTGTGAAATCTATAAACTTTTTATACAACTGACTAGCATGTGCATTCAGTTAAAATATGTGTATATACATATATATATATGTATATATATATATATATATGTAGTCTACATACAATGTCTGATATACAGTTGACCCTTGAACAATGTGGCGATCAGAAGCTCTGACCCCCCCTGCACGGCCAAAAAAAAAAACTGCATTTAACTGCTGACTCCCCCAAAACTTAGCTACTAATAGCCCACTGTTGAACTAAAGCCTCACTGATAACATAAACAGTCGACTAACATAATACATATGTTGTATGTTATGTGTATTATATATTGTATTCTTATAATAAAGTAAGGTAGAGAAAAGAAAATGTTATTAAGAAAATCAAAAGGAAAAGAAAATATATTTACTACTCATTAAGTGGAAGTAGACCATCATAAAAGTCTTCATCTTCTTCATCTTCATGGGTTCAGGAGGCTGAGGAGGAAGAAGAGGAGCAAGAAGAGGGGGGTTGGTCTTGTCAACTCAGGGGTGGCAGAGGGAAGAAAATGCACATAGAAGGGGACCCATGCAGTTCAAACCCGCGTTGTTCAAGGTTCAACTGTACACGCAGATTCAGACTCCCTGTAATAGATCCTGACAACAGTGCGAATCCTTCCAGGTCCCCCTCACCACAATCCTCTCTCCACAGCCCACAGGCTGGGCCCCATGGATGCCCATCATTTAATTAACTTAGCTAATACCACATATAACCAACATTTTAAAAAAATTTTCCTTAGCATATTATTTTTAATGATATCTCCAAAAAGTTTGAAGTTAGGAGCAAATAAAATTCCTCTTAGTCTTAGGTATGTCATAATTTTAGAAATATTAAAGAGGTAGAATATAATCAAGTATCATCGAGATGCATCTGACCTTTCTGCTTTGTAGAAAGCCCCATAAATCCTTACACTGGGAGTCAGCTCTGAGCCATTACTTGTGTATGCTAATTGTACACAACATTAATGGAGAATGTGGATGACACTGACTTGCCAACCTACAACTTTGTTTCATCATCTCTGGATCACCAGCTGGGACTTTGATGGGGCATTTTACAGCACAGTCTCTGCTACCCTTGTGAAACAATATAATCACATAAAACGTTATGCTCTAGGATTGTATGTAATACAGAGCCTACCCCTGGCATCTGTGCCTTAATTACCTCTTTTCATCGCTTCACTGCCCATTTAGGAGTCTTTAGAAGGCTTTCCTCTGCATGAATAGGGGTGTGGAGTTTAATCAGCCCCGCCTGGCAAAGACACCCTCATTTCCAATACCAGTTCAACAACTCACCAAAGGTGGTTCTGGGAAACTCATTCAACTTCCTTGTGCTCTTATTTAATCAACAGGGAAATGGACATTTCCTTGGT
>CM052436.1:193072304-193115270 GCA_028533085.1 Varecia variegata | reverse complement strand
GTCCCACAGGTACCTGAGCAGTCTCTGTGCATGTTGTTAGGATTCAACATTTCCGCTGAAGCTAAATCATCGTATACATGTGTTCCATTTCACAGAAGACAATATACCCTAACCTGGAACCCCAAGTCACCCTAAGTGGGATCAGGATTACAAAATTGTCTCCTGTTGCGGAGGATGCACTAGAGGTTCCTGCAGACTTCAGCTCCCGTTTGTGACCATTTCAGATTAGAGCTGCAAAGCAGCTCACGGGGAAATTGGGCCTGGGGAACCCAAAGCCACTGTCAGCTGAGGATCCACTGGCAATGACTAAGGCCCTCCAAATGTATAAGTCTATGAGATATTATTGAAATTACTAAACTGTTGATTTGTAATAATCTTTTGGAAGCAAGTCTGTAACCTCTTTTACCTACAGTGCCCAGGACAATGATTCTTCTCCACCTTTAGCCTCAAGAACCTGGAGACCCCTGGACCCTCAGGCATCAAAATGAGGCTCTGGGAAGCTCACAGCTTGACTCCATCTAAGGCAAGCACTTCATGAACAGTCAAGGGGAGGCTGCAAACCAAAATGTGTTCTGGGTAGATACCGCGATGACCAACAATTTGTGAGAGCAACACATTCAAAAAGTGTTCTGTAAACTGGTATTTTGCTGTGGCAGATTGTTTAGCAGATGCCAGCCAGGCAGTACCACCCCTGCCTTCCTTACTGTCCAGTGGGGTCCAGGGCTCTGTCCCCAAGAGGCCACCAAGAGATGTTGCTGTTGATATAAAAGTTGGCCTGTGGTCAGAGAAGAGGCCTTGAGGCCGGGCACGGTGGCTTACGCCTATAATCTTAGCACTCTGAGAGGCCGAGGCGGGAGGATCACTCGAGGTCAGGAGTTCGAGACCAGCCTGAGCAAGAGTGAGACCCTGTCTCTACTAAAAATAGAAAGAAATTAGCTGGACAACTGAAAATACATAGAGAAAAAATTAGCCCGGCATGGTGGCACATGCCTGTAGTCCTAGCTACTCGGGAGGCTGAGGCAGGAGGATTGCTTGAGCCCGGGAGTTTGAGGTTGCTGTGAGCTAGGCTGACGCCACGGCACTCTAGCCCAGGCAATAGAGTGAGACTCTGTCTCAAAAAAAAAAAAAAAAATTATTTAATTAAAAAAATAAAAGAAAAGAGGCCTTGATCTTTCAGCTGCTTTTGATTTGCATGTGTTTTAAGGACTTTGCCTTTATATCTAAATGATGCATGCTTTGCCCACCAGGCTAAACTACCTCCACTTGGCTCTATTCTCTTACCACACATGGCTGAACAGATTTTGGGGTGCAACGCTGCTGATCAGAACCACACACAACTTTTTTGATTATAGTGGTTCAAATGAGAGAGGAGGCTTGGTCTGTTTTCCTTCTCAGGCGTATTTGCCATTTTACAAGACAAAGATTGCTCTGCCAAAGACGTGATCGTGAGCTTGTGAAATGCTGGTGCTGGAGGTGGTTTGAGTTGGGCCCAGAAAACATCCTTCTCAAATCATTTGAAATCCTGGCCGTCGTCCGCATCCTGAGGACCCGCTTACAGTGGCCAGTGCCCAGGCATGAGGTCGGTGCTGGAGACAGACATCCGTGTGGCAGAAGCAGATGCAGAGGGGAGGAAAGGGCCCCAGTGTGGTAGGACACACGGTCTTTCTCCCTCCACGTGATAAACTATCTGGATCTGTGCTGTGGGTTTCTCAGCGTCAGGACCACAGAGCAGGAGGATACACTCTTCTCCAGGCTTAGCTGACCATAAATTCTGCTTTAAGACCACTTCCCTTTTCAGCACCAGCAGAAAAGGCATCAGGTGGCAGGAAGCAGTTAAAATCAACTCATCGCTTTGTCATCCAGAGCGGCGGGTGGGCTGGGCATGCGTGAGGCTCTGCAACTGCTCTTTCTCCCTTTTTCTTCTTCGGGATCCTTTTATTTATAGCTAGGAAAAAGTAATTACCTGCAGCTGGGTTTCTCCTCGGCAGGGCACTTAAATCAGCAAGTCCACCCACCAGGCCCTGCCTTGCTGACCAATCCTCTGGGACAAAGCACTGGGCCCTCTTCTCCTCGGCCCATGTCCTCCCTGCAGCTTCTAGTCTTGGGAGGACTCAGGTTATAAGCCAATGACCTTCCACGCAGGCCTCCTGTGGCTTGTCTGGGATCACTCGATTGATGTCTTTATCCCATTGCACTATCAGATGAGTGAACTTAAAAGACAAATAGCTCCCCTCTAGGTCTGTCTCAGAATTATGAGAGCAGGGGACTTCTGGAGGGATTAGTTGAGCAGAGTGCTTCATAGCCAGAGCTCCAAACTGACTCAGACCGGAATCCTAGTCTACAAGTGCCTTAACTTCTCAGCTTCCTCATCTGCACAGTGGAGATGACAACAGGACCAACCCCACTGGTGTAAAGATTAAATACATGCATGCAAAGAATTTACTCGCATCCTTGAGCAAAGGAAGTATTCAGCAAATGAGAGTAATTATTAGATGGGCGGTGGTGATGAGCAATGGAAAAATTAGAACTATAGGATTAAAGCAGGAAAGTCTCTGGAGGTCAGCTGGGCTCGTGCATTACAAAGTTTACAGAACATGAGAATCACCTGGAGGGCCCAGAGTGACTAGATTCAGTAGGTCAAGGGTAAGGCCATGAATTTGCCTATCTAACAAGCTCCCCAGGTGATGCTTTTAGTACCAACTAGTTAAATCAACCGCTTTCCTGATACAAGAGTCCCTCTTTTACACCCCCTCTTCCTGCAAGATCACTTGGAAGCTCTATTGGGCAACTCCTAAGATGGTGGAAGAAAGGAAATGAATCGTTCGAGACCAGCCTGAGCAAGAGCAAGACCCCATCTCTACTAAAAATAGAAAGAAATTATATGGACAGCTAAAAATATATATAGAAAAAATTAGCCGGGCATGGTGGCGCATGCCTGTAGTCCCAGCTACTCAGGAGGCTGAGGCAGGAGGATGGCTTGAGCCCAGGAGTCTGAGGTTGCTGTGAGCTAGGCTGATGCCACGGCACTCACTCTAGCCCAGGCAACAGAGCGAGACTCTGTCTCAAAAAACAAAAAAAAAAAAGAAAGGAAGTGAATCCTTGCTGGTGACCTGTCACAAGTAAGGAGTTTTAAAAAATATGTTTCCTTATTTTCACAATAACTTATGGAGTTACTTATAGTTGTTCCTGGTTTTTGTTTGTGTTTTTCCACGATGATGAAATTAAGACTAAAGGTAACTTAGGTGCCTTCAACACTGTCACATGGTAAGAATTGAACTCAAGTCTCTTAGGCCTGAGTTCTTGCATCACTGATGTTCAATTACATCAGGGAACCCCTAGCTCACACCACCTTCCATTATTGGGCAACTCTTAAACGTTAGAATATGTGTTTGTTATTATCCTGAGCTGAAATCTTCCTCCATGGATTTACTGTCCTAGTAATGGCTTCTGAGTTTTCAGTAGAATTGAAAATGACTTAGTATCATTTGGTTAGACAGAAGATAATCATTTACTTTTTCACAAGATGGCATAATGGTCAAGTGTATAGCTCCAACCAAGAGTTCCTGAGTTCAAATCCTGCCTCTCTCTCTCCCACTTCTTAGCTGTGTGACTTTGGGCAAGTTTCTAATTTCTCTGTGCCTTCATCTTCTCAAACCTATAACACAACGCTAGAATTAGCAACTTCATTAGAATGTTGTTGAGAGTAGAAAGCAGGTGAATGCACGTACAGAGTGACACAGCAACTTTAGCTTTTATGAGTTCAATCCATAAAGCCTTTTAAAATCTTCATAAAGTCCTTTGTAACTGTAGGTCTTAAAAATGAGGCTCAACTGTTTTTCCCCTCCTTATGATATGAATATACTGCATTTAGCAGTGTCTCGTTAAAAGTCTTCATTGGTGATTAGAGGCGCTGGATAAAAAGGATTATCAAAGGCAACCTGTGCATTTCATCAGCAAGAGGCCTGGATTAAACCAAGAAATGTACTCCAAAGTGACTTTGGTTTCTTGCAGAGGTGATTCTGTTTCTTTTATTTTAAGGCAGAGAGATGGAGTCATTCAAGATGCTAAGTGAGTCTGCCCACGCATGTCTCAGCCAGGAACCCCCTAAAACTCCAGGAGAGCCAAACCATGGGAAGATTCAAAAAAATAAAAAAACACCTGATCATCAAGGGATGGAGAACTTTTTGGGCCTGTCAAAAATCATTTTTTAAATTACAGAAATAATATAAATGGTGAGGCAAAGGAACACAAGTATCATTTGTCTTAGAATGGTGGGAGGAAAAAAAGCTTCAATTTTCTTCCCCTCTCTGTGTCCTTGACCTTGGCAATGTGGCATTTCAGCCCTTGAATCTGGGTTTGGCCGTGTGACTTATTTTGGCCAATAGGATGCAGCAGAAGCCATGCAATGTCGGTACAGAGCCTGGGCCTCAGAGACTTTGACTCTTCTTGGAACTTTGCCACGACCTCATGAATAAGCCCAGGCTACCCTGCTATTGCCCAGACAAGTGAGTGAGGCCATCTAAGACTAGCAAGCCCCCGTCCATCTTACCAGTTGATTGCAAACTGTGCGCAAAGCCAGTCAAGATCAGTCAGGTCTGGCCCAGAACAGCAGAACCACTGAGCTGATCCATAGACTCATGAGAAAGAATAAGGGTCATTGTTTTATGTGTCTGAGTTTTGGGGTGGCTGGTTTCACAGAAACAGCTAATTGATATACCCCCTACAGAGTTGGTAGGAATAAAACAGCAACAACAAAAAAGATATGCAAAGCAGTAATAGTACTGCTTGTATAGTTTGAACTACAGAAAACTGTCAACATTCAGCCATTTTGTACTCACAAAAAGAGCAATTTCATATGGACCAACTAATTATTAAGATCTTCTCACACACAGTCATGTGACTGCATTATATGTCAACTTTTGGGAAACTAGGTTAACCTCCCCATGGAGACATGGTAGGTGACTATTCTGTGGGATCACTAGAGAAGTCCCTCGATTCTCTGAAGAAGTTGTCCATTGAGATGTCTACCATCAGTACCACACTTCTGAATTAAGGCCTTATTCCAGAAATCCCTGAAGGTTAATATTAATTAATTTGTATTATGCAAACTTAAATGAGGTGACAAAAACCTAAGAGACAACAGAGACCAGGCACATGAAAGAAACAATGGATGTGGCCTGGTGTCGTGCAGGAGGGGGCGGTGGGGACTGGGGCAAACTGAAGAGCACATGTCCCCTCTAAAAATGGACGCTGGTACTAGCTTTGAGGCAATTGTTTCCACTGACAATGACAGATGTTTTTATTTTACAAAAGAAGACAGAACATCTAGATATTTGTGGGTCATTTCCTTTAAAATCTTACAAGGAAAGAAATGAATCCTTGGGCTGGAATTGGCCGCAGGAGGCCAGTTTGCAGCCCTGTGCTAACATCAATGCGTTAATATCATTTCTTTAGGGTGGAGCTACTTCGAGTACGGTCCCTCGGGACATCAACACCTACATCACCCTGGAACTGGTGAGAAACGCAGGATTGGAATCTCTGGGAGTGTGACCCAGGTATCTGGGCCTAGCAAGCCTTTCAGGTGGTTCCTACACACACAAATGTATGAGTGGTCCAGAAACAACAAGGACCAGAGGTACAAGAGGGTCTGAGACAGAGTCTGGGGCTGACAGGGAGGAAGGTCTCCAATCCCCAGGGCTAAGAACAGGAAAAAGAAGGTTCCGACAAGACCCGAGAAGGCTCCTGAGAGCTCTGCAAGCAGCACTGTCATCTGAGCAGCCCGAAGGAGCCTTGCACATCCTCTCAGTTGTTCCTCCTCAAAAGCCAGGATACTAGTCTCTCAAGCCCAGTACCTCCTACCCTCGCAGCTCCCAAGAAAGTGACACTGTGTCCCCGTATTTGCAGAACATTGTCAGTACTAAATCTGTTCGGAAGCATGTCTCCAAAGTTGTCACTGTTCTCAACTAATTAGTCAAAGGCTTCCATCTGCCTCGTGGCTCACCACACTTTTTATATTAATTTTCTTATGCAAATAGAGTGATTCTGGGGAGGAATGATGTCAAGCAGAGTGATAGGTACCTCACTCGGGCCAGAATAGGATGCACCCTTAACATGCAATCAGCAAAATCTCCAGAAAGATCATGTTGAACTAAGCTTTTGTATTTGGGCTTCTCTGAAGCTTAAAAGTAGTTTTAATTAAAGTCACAGGAAATGTCTGACATATATATATATATATATATATATATATATATATAGATATTGACCTAGCCTCCCTACTGTAATCTTAACGGTATAAGAAACTGCCCACCAAGCCAATCATTCAAAGCGCAGTTCAATTAATTTCTCCTTCTTTCTTCTTTTATTCCCTCTCATTTTTTGCTTAGCCATGCAATCTTATTTTATTCTTTCCTCCTTTGCATTATTTGCTGCCTTTTTTAAAAAAGAAGCTAAGTTATCCTTCAAGAACAAATTCCACTGTAGCAAGTGACCTCGGGGCCTATAAGGCAGTAGATTGAAATCTAGTAGTAGCTTAAAATACTGAAGATGATTTGAAAGAAGGGGTCAATTGTCTAATATTAATGCAGTAATAACTGGAGAGACATTATTCTTATTGCCTGCTTCCAGGCAGAACTATCTGGTACCTTGTGAAGTTCATTGCCACTGCGAGGGAGAGTAAAATAAAAATTGGATGAAGGCCAATTCTAACTCCAGTACTGACCCCATATTCAGATTCCCCTTCGAAATGTTTGTTGGGCTAGAAATTAAATTCAGGGTTGAGATAATTTCCTTCCCTCTATATCAGATAGCCATTGCTGCATACAAATCTTGCCAATGCTTAACAGCTTAAAACAACCACTGTTTGCATAGCTGACAACTCTGTGGGTCTGTTCCGTGGTTCTGCTGATCTGGGCTGGGCTCAGTCGTGGGACAGTGGCTCCTGTCTCTCGTCTAGGATGGGCTCTCTTTCTGTGGACCACAGCTGCCTGCACAGACCCCAGCTTTTGGAGAAACTTGTAAAGACGGTATGACAGACACTGCTGGTGCCCAGACCCTCAGGGATCCCTTCTGCCGGCTCCTTGGGCCCATCCCCCAGATCAGTGCTTTGCTGCTGAGGGGTGGGCCTCTATGACCAATCCCAGAACTTCCTCACCAGCACAGACAGCTGGAAGTTTTTTTTTTTTTTTTTTTTTTTTTTTGAGACAGAGTCTCACTCTGTTGCCCAGGCTAGAGTGCCATGGTGTCAGCCTAGCTCAGAGCAACCTCAAACTCCTGGGCTCAAGCCATCCTCCTGCCTCAGCCTCCCGAGTAGCTGGGACTACAGGCATGCGCCACCATGCCCGGCTAATTTTTTCTATGTATATTTTTAGTTGTCCAGTTAATTTCTTTCTATTTTTTAGTAGAGACAGGGTCTCGCTCTTGCTCAGGCTGGTCTCGAACTCCTGACCTCGAGCGATCCTCCCGCCTCGGCCTCCCAGAGTGCTAGGATTACAGGCGTGAGCCACCGCGCCCGGCCAGACAGCTGGGAGTTACTGGGAGCTATAGCCCCCCTGGGTGACCTCTAGCTAAGAGTATGAAAACCCGGGTCCCTTGCTTCGATGGAGATAAATTCTGAAGTACAGCTGATGCTCCGGAATCTTCCACAGGATGGGGCTGAGGCTGGGAATTTGCCTGAAACCACACCTTTGCCCAGCCCCTTCCCTCCCCTGTCCTGCCTTCCTCACTCCCTCCTGGGAACAGGTAGGACCTGAACAGATCATTTGCACCCCTGTCTCAGGGTGCGCTTCCAGAGAGCCCAACCTAAGAGAGAAGGTCTAACCCAGACGTTTTCAATCTGAGCACAGAGCAGCCCTGTCTGCCTGCGAGACGTGTAGCGTTTCCGGGGCTCCAGTACCCAGTCTGGCTTTTGCCCATCCTGTCTTCCCCCACCTCCCTCTCCTCCTCCTCTGCTTCCTTTCTTTCCTTCTCCTCTACTCTCCCTCTCTCTTCCTCCACCTGCCCTTCCTCCCTCCTCCCTCCTCCTCCTCTTCCTCCCCCCTCCATCATCTTCATCATCATCTTCAGGATCCTCCCTGTCTTCCCCACGGCCCCTTCCTCTGAATCTTTTTCCTTGTACTCATTGCTGTTTATTTTCACAAGTAAAGACTTGTGAGCCAGCGATCTGGCACAACGCACACGTTTGGGCTGACAGTTGTGGGGCGGCTGCTCGAGACGTTTCCGTGGGCAGGAAGGCCTCGGTGCGGATCCCTGGCCCGGCCCCTCTCCCCCACAGCAATCCCACTGGCGCAGCTCACAGCCCCGCGAGGCTTGATTTATCCAGCCGGAGATCAGTGTGAAAATACTGTCAAGCTTCTGGAACCTGGAAGATATTTAGATCGCTCCACTCACGTACATCATATTTACGAAAGGAAAAGGAAGTGGGCAGATTATAAATTAGAAAAATCTGAAAGGCAAACTCTATCCTTTCCAAGCCCAATCTTTTATGAACTTCCTTCCAAAAGGCTGAGCTCGACTGTAAATAGCTTACATTTGTCGAGGGTGCCTTTATTTCTGGCTTCCAGACGGTTCTCTGCACAAGAGGCGGCTTTCGGGAATTCCACGTGGGCTCTGGCAGATCCGCCCAGACCGTGTTTCTGCCCCCTCCCCAGCCTCCCACCGAAGGGCAACCGCGGGTCCAACACTCACACCGACTGGAAGCTGGAAGAAGCTAGCAAAATCGTCGCATCTCTGTCTCTTTCTGTAGGTAAGGAAACTGAGGCCCACGAAGGCAAGGGTTATACGGGGGATCCAAGAATTAAGCTCAGGGCCAGCTCTGGTCTGAGAGCCGAGAATCCCAGGTCAGAGTCTCAGCTCTACTACAAGTTTCCTTGGTGACCTCAGACCAGTCACTCTACCTTTTGAACCTCAGTATGACCGATTACAAAAATGGCCACAATCGTCTATCCACACCCTTTGTGTGTGGCTCTGCTGTGTCACCCACCAAGAAGTGGGCCCCTTTTCTGGCCCCTCCAGCTGGGCTGGCCTTGTGGTTTCCTCCGGCTGACAGAATGCAGCAGACGTGACAGTTTGCCAGCTCTGGGACTTGGCCTTGGGGGCCTTGCACACTGAGGGTCCTTTTCTTGGAACGCACCCAGCCATCCTGTGGGACGCTCAGAGGAGCCCTGAAGAAGAGGAGCGAGCATGTGGGCAGAGATGAGCCACCCAGCCAAGGCCATCCTAAACCAGCCACTTCCCCACTGAGCAGAAGCTGCCCAAGTTAGCCCAGGGAGACAGTCAAAGCTGCCCAGCTACATTCATCCTAAATATGTGACTCACAATATCATGAACTAAATAAATGATGATTATTTCAAACCCCACTGCCTTGGGGTGGTTTGTCATACAGCCAAATTTAACTGACATACTTGGTTTCTTCATCAGCACAACAAAGGGAGGTGACATAGATCTCATTTTTTAGGTTTCATTTGAAAAACCAAGTCCATAGAAAGTTAAGACCTAGTGCTGAGCTGTCCAATTTGGTAGCCACTGGTGGCTATTTAAACATAAACTTAATTAATTGAAATTAAATAAAAGTGAAATTTGGTTGCTCAGTCACACTAGCTGCATTTCAATGCTTAATAGTCACACACAGCTAGTGGCCACTGCACAGGACAGCACGGGGACAGAACACTGCCACCATCTGAGAAAGGTGCATAGGATGGGGCTGTTCTGCAACTGCCATGCAGACCAGCACCTGAGCAGACACTCCGAGGCCACAGCTCGAGACCTGCACTCCCACCACTCCAGGGCTGAGCCCCCGAGCACCCGGCTCCATGGAGGCTACCCCTCACACCCCCTTTGAAAATTTCAAATCTATACTGTGAGTCCTCTGCTTTACCTAAAATATCTAAATCACCGAGGAGTCTTTGGCCTGACTGCAAACACGATCAGTATTTTCGTCAGAGTGAGGAGTGAGGCTCCTAACGAGGTAGGTGAAGTCCTCAGACTGATGCCAAGCTTTCCCTCCTTCAGGGGATTGCCCTAGTTTTTATTTTAAGCAATTTTTCCATGTTGATAAGGTTGATAGCTAACTTTATCTGCGTTCAACCCTTAAAGAGGATTGATGGATTGATTCGTGTGCGTGTGTGTGTGTGTGTGTGTGTACATACATAGGTTTTTCTCCCAATTTTCTTTGCACTTATTTCCCCCCTCTCCAAAGCTCAGGGCTTCCTCTGACTTCAAAGAACTGAAAAAGACCCAGAGGAAAATGGGTATCTGACCTAATTAAGCATATAGATTGAGATTTTCTTTCTCGGTTGATGAAAAATTTCCTTTTCTACATAAGCCTCATTATGGTTTCCTGGATAAAGGGGACTTGGAGAACTGCCCTCCTGCAGCTCCTCAGAAAAAGGCTGTCCCTGCCAGGAGCCTGGGGCAGGACAGGCACAGGGAGCTTGTGGGACAGCGGAGGCAGGGAGCCACTGAGAGTGGCAGATGGGGAACTGCCATGACTAGGTTTGAGTCTCAGCCTGGCCACCTTCTACCTCTGGTGGATCCTTAGTCTAATTGCTCCGTCTTCCTGTGCCTCGGTTTTCACATTTGCAGAAGGAGGGTGACAACTGTTCTTCCCTGGTAAGGGTCTGATGACTGGGAACAGTGCCTGTCACAGAACAAGAGCTCAGGGTAGTGACAGGGGACATGTCAGTGCCCAGTCTCAGTCCTTGGGGGGCTCAAGGGACTGACTGTGGGCTTCCATCCTCTGGCTCCTGTGTGCTTTGCTGCTGACAGCTTGCACTTGAAACCTTCTGCAGAGGCCTGTCCTTGGTCTCCTGGAGCCACGTTACCTGCACAGACCGACAGAAAGCCCAAGTGCCAGGAGTTACCCCAAGCGGCCAGTATAGACAGGGCAGGAGTCAGACAGCCCAGCTTCCTTGCGTCCACACTGTGAAGTGTAACCGATGCTCCAGAGCTCCCCTCCGGACCAGACCGAGGCTGGGACCCTGTCTGCAATTGGCCCCTGGCTTGGCGTCTTCCCCTGAAAAGGGGAGTCCTTGCCGACTCCCAGGTTCCTCCCGAGAGCATTTCCTCAGTAAGTCACTCGAACGTGGATCCATGTCAGGCACTGCTCCTGGGAAACCAGACCTAAGACAGTAGCTGTCATAATTATTATCACTATAATGATTATTATCATTGCAGTCGTATTGCATAAAAGTGATTTGGGTTCCTAAATGAGGTGACAATCATGATTTCTCCAAGTGTACAGAACTCACCACTTTTCAAAGCACCTTTCCTTTTCCCTATTTCAGTACATTGTTATGACCAGAACCTCTGGGGAACAAGAGATTAAATGAAAAATGGATCCATCTCCTCTTCTCTTCCCACTGCCCGCTCCTTCCAGCATGGCCAGGACCTCCTCTACCTGGGTCCAGACACCCTATCCCACATAACTAAGATCTGCCCTCCCCCAATCCTTTCCCAAACAGCCGTCTCCTGGGCCATGGGCTGAACACATGGCTACCATGGTCCCCCCTTAGAAAGACAAACCCTAAGAAAAGGCCTCTACAGATCCTGGAAAACAATGGTTCTCAGTCACAATTAAGCCTATTAGGGAATCGCATGGAGGGCTTATTAAAACACAACTTTCTGAGCCTTACTCTAGAGCTTCTGATCCAGTAGGGCTAGGGGGAGCTCATGAATTGGCAGATCCAACAAACTTCTAAGTGCTACTGCTGCTGCAGCCACACAGATCCAAGTGGAGTAGCCCTGGCCTCAAAGACTCTGGGCTCCTTGTGCAGGGACATGTCTGGAGACGGACTGTCTTTGTGCCTGGTGGCCTGGCTCTTGGGCAGTGATGTTCTCGGCCATGCAAGCACATCTATAGTCATCTCAGGGACGTATGAAAGGCAGGGCCTGCAAGATGGCAAAACCACAGTGTATTAGTTTCTTATTGCTGCTGTAGCAAATCAACACAAGCAGCATCTTAAAGCAATAGAAATTTGTTATACTACAGTCTGGAGGTCCCAAGTCTGACATGGGTATACAGTCAAAGGCTGTGCTCCTTCTGGAGGCCCTAGGGAAGAATTCATTCCTTGCCCTTCCCAGCTTCTAAAGGCAGCCTACATTCCTTGGCTCCTGGCCGCACCAGCCTGACCTCTGCTTCCAGTGTCACATCTCCTTCTCTGGCTCTGGCCCTGCTATCTCCCTCATTTGTGGATCTTTGTGATTACACTGAACCCACCCAAAAAACTCCCTATCTTACGAGTGATCACCCCCATCTCAAGGTTCCTAATGTAATCACATTTGCCAAGTCCCTTTTGCCATGTAAGGTAGCATCCATAGATTCCAAGAATAAGGATGTGGGCATCTTTGGGAGCTATTAGCACACATAGTCCCATCTCTTCCTTTACAAAATAATGAATGCACCTTCCTTCAAAATGCTTCCAGGTGCCAGGCTATACTCCACACGCCAGCCTCGTCAGTCATGTCTATGGCAAACAGAACTTGGAGGTTCTGATGACTTTCCTCTGCCTTCCATCCTTCCTCCCTCCACCTTGCTGATTATGATATTTTTCCTTGTTTCTAAAAGCTCCATTCTTCTCCCTTTTTTCCCTAAGGCTCCCCCAGGTCTCTCCATCCAGGAATTCTGATTGTAACCATCACTGAGAACATATTAATTCTCTCCTGGCTTCATCTGTCTTGGTTTTAATGCTATGCTTGGCTGCAAGTTGTTTAAGGCAGAGACCACAAGCTCTTTTTGTTCCTTTGCCTTCTTACAACCCAATGCAGGCATAGTTGGCACGCAATAAATACTGGTGCATTAATTGAAAAAGTTATTAGATGAGTGTTATGTGGTTTCCTTTTCCTGCCTGACGTTCCTAAGTTACCCCTGTTTTTCAGGGAGCTTGGGATACTCACCCCATGAGGCACTGATTGCAAAAATGTCTCTCTTCTTTCCTGCTTTATATCTATACCCTTTGCAACATGCCTTTGTGGCTCCTCCCATAAAGAGGCATAGTCTATTTCACTGCACCATGAATCTGGGCTGAACTTGGGACTTGCCTTCATTAAAAGAATGTGTCAAAAGTGATGCTGAGATAGTTTTAAGCATGGGTGGCAGAGGCCCCGGGTACCTCCAATTTCTCTCTTCAAACTTTGCCACCCAGTGTGAGCAAGCCTGGGTTAGGCTGCTGGAGGGTGAGACACCACATGGAGTAGAGATGAGCCATCATGGCTGAGGTCCTCCTAGACCACTCAGCCCCCAGGCAACCTTCCAGATGACAACAAATGCTCACGTGAGCCTAGTCAGACATATGAGAAAGAATAAACGTTTCCTGTTTTAAGCCACTGAACTTTGGGGTGGTTTGTTAGCCACAAATGATAACAGATACCTACTCTGGGTGGATGAAGGGTTGGGTGGCCTAATTGCCTTAAACCAGGTCTCAGTTCATGTCATGTCATTGTCATAGGTTCAGACTAAACAAGAGCCCTATTATCATATAAAAAATATATGACATGTCTATATTTCCAAATATTTCTATGTATCTCTGTAGGCATTTCTATATATGAAATGTCTCATATCTATCTAAGAGATATTTCGAGCCTGAAAATGTCTCTTATAGGGCTGCCACAATATATTAAAAATTAGAAAAAAATTACTTTCAATTTTAGACTTCCAGCTTATTTTGAAATATTAGAAGATCTGACTGGAAGGGAGAATAAGGAGGCCTTCTGGGATGCTGAGGATGTTCTGATTCTTGATCTGGGTGCTGGTAGGTTTAATATGTAAAAAATTCATTGAGCTGTACACTTTTTTTAGGTATGTTATACCTTAATTAAAAATTCAGGTGAAATGAAATAAGGCAAAACAGGGCTCTTGTTCAGTCTGGAGCTATGACAATGACATGACATGAACTGAGGGGTATGATGTATTCAACTCTGTACTCCCTGCTCAAGGGAGATACAAGGGAACGTTAAGCACTCACCAATTGGCCACAGTTGGCCTTCATCCCCATTGTCCCACATTTGACCCATTATCTTGGTTGCCTGTTTCCTCTAGGCATCTGAGCTTGCCAATTATTAAAGAATGTTTCTTGTTAAGGCATGTTATGAAAGTACCTTCTACTCAGACTATTGGCATGTCTTCACCCATCTCCTTCTTTTTTTTTTTTTTTTTTTAGCTATTTGGGCAGTAACAGTTGGCTCCCTCTCCTGTAGTATGAAGTAGAAAGGCAGCTTCCTAAGGAGGGATCTTACTTCCCAGCTTCTCTCGCATCTAGGTATGACCAGAGGACCAAGTCTCTCTGGTGGAATGTGAGTGGGAGTGATGAGTGTCTCCTCTTTTCCAGGCCTGGGGTTAAGAAGCAGTCGGGATTGATCTCCAAGGACTCCAAGGCCCAAAATATGTCAGCTGGACAGAGCCCGGGGTCATGAGTCAACGTGCGGTAGAAAGCCACCTGCTGATGGAAAACACCCAAATAGGACTCTTAGATGTGGAAGCAAAAGCATTCTCTTCTGACAAACCACTGCAATATATTTGTTTCTGCTGCTAGAGTTAACCTGATTAATACGCTACTTCATCCTATGGTTATTCATGCATTCGCTCATTCAATAAATATTCATGAAATCTTCTCATATGCAAGGCACTGTGCCAGCTTTCTGCCTTCAAGGATCTTATACACTGGCTTGAAAATAAGAACAGGCCACTAACATTTGTTTGCCTTAGTATGTGGCAGACCATGTATAAGTTACTTCACATAGAGGAAATAGCATTTGATCATCACACTAATTCTACGATACAGATGTGATAGTCCCTAACTTATAAATGAGGATCTCAAGGCTCACAAAGTCTAAGAAACAAGGTTTTTAAATTAAACACCTGTTTTCCCAGTACATTAATACTGCTTCCTAGAAGGGAGGTAAGGTACATACACAAGAACTGGTAGACAGGTTATTAAGGATTAAATGGCACAAGAGAGTAAGGTACAAATGCTGAGAATGTTCAGAGACCACTAACTATTTTGATATTATATTCACACTTTCCCCAGGCAACACTGTCCACTGACTCATCTGTTTCTGTGTGTGTTCCAGTTGAGCCCCACCCTTGACTTCTCTGATAGTGAAGATTTGGAAGTAAAAAAGGTCCATATTAGCCACCAAGGTGTGATGTGGTGAAAAGCATCACGCATAGGGACTCAGTAAATCAGAAACTGCTAGATGCCTGCCGCACTAGGCAACTGCTCTGTGTGTTGCTTTTCAAAAATCCTCTTTCTCCCGCTACAAAATGATCTTGGTAAAGCCTGTTCTCCTCCTCTCCCAGAGTGTGGGGGGCTGGGGGAGATTGCATTTAAAATGTATAAAACCATAGAAAGCATAAATCAGTCTTATTAATTATTCTCATTCATTCACTCAACGAATCATAATTTAATGCCTCCTCTCTTCCTAATGATATGCCCAAATTTTCTCTATATCTTAATTAATTTCAGGCACATTCTACTCAGAAATATTCTCAGAATGCAAACTTGGCTGTAAAATCAGAGGCTTGGCATTGCCTTAGATGTAAGTACCAAGGGAAAAAATTGCATGCAGTTAACAGTACACAAAACCTTCAGATCCGAGACCTTTCGACCATGATTGGATTAGAGTCTTGCAGAAGTGGACAACCCATAGACTTCAAGGCTCCCTGTCTTAGTCAAAAGAGATACAAATTGCTTCCCCAGTGCAATCTTCTCAGGGGAGCTTCTAGGATAAAACACCGAGATCGCATGAATCCATCTCCAAGCAGAAACCTGAGGAAGATGCCATTATTTTTTTCCATGTCATTTTAACGGGCTTGCTTTGAAAAGACAGCAGCATGTTTGTGCTGGGTCCTTGGTATTTTACACTGGCTTCTGTAATAATTCTTTATGATTGCAGAATAAGTGGACTGGGAGACAAATGCTGCTTAGATATTTAACAAGAGTTCCCTCCTGGGCCAGGTGCGGTGGCTCACGCCTGTAATCCTAGCACTTTGGGAGGATCACTTGAGCTCAGGAGTTCTAGACCAGCCTGAGCAAGAGTGAGACCCCGTCTCTACTAAAAATAGAAAAAATTAGCGAGGTGTTGTGGCACATGCCTGTAGTCCCAGCTACTGAGGAGGCTGAGGCAGGAGGATCACTTGAGCCCAGGAATTCAAGGTTGCAGGGAGCTATGACGATGCCACAGCACTCTACCTGGGGCAACAGAGCAAGATTGTCTCAAAAAAAAAAAAAAAAAAAAAGAGTTCCCTTTTGCATGGTTACTCACCCTTCTCTTTCTATGCAGCCTTTTGGTTTTTGCTCGGCTCAGAAAAATCTGTTTTATTCACTCGAGAGTCAACAAATATTTATTTGACCACCTGTATGTGCCAGGCTCTGAGTAGGGCCCTAGAGAACACTATGGTATGCAGAAAGCAGTCACTGCCCCTGCCCTGTAAGGGGCTTGTCCCTGAGACTGTATTTTGTTAAAGATGCTTCTCTATCCTTGAAGTTGCCCATGATCCTCCTAAACGATGAACTCCTTGAAGACTGCCTAAGTTTTTTCTATCTCAATGTCCCTAGCGAGAACTACAGTGGCTGGCTTGTGGTGTGGGGTAGGCACTTAGCACATATTTATTGAATGAATAATTGAATGTCTGACAGGATAGTTTGCCTGGATATTATAAAGGAACAGTTTATATGTCACACAAACAGCCTCAGTTTTGTTGCCCACAGTCTGGAGGTGAATAAAAGGATTGAAACACTCTCCCAGAAACCCTGATTTCTGTTCTACAAGGGAAAAAGCATCTGTCTGTTCATTCATTCGACAAACATTTGTTGACTGCCTACTATGTGCCAGGACTGTTCCTAGGTCTGAGGCAGACATGTACCTGCACTAACAGAGCTAACTTGCATCTGAGTAGGAGGATAGTCTCTAAGTAAACAAGTCAATAAATAAACAATGCACTTTTTTGACAGTGTTAAGTAGTACCACAAAAAATTGAATAGGGTGTTCCAATTACTATTGAATCACAACCAACCACCTCAAAAATTAATGGCATTAAATAACCATTTTATACTGCTCACAGATTCTGTAAGAAATTGAACAGGGAACAGTGGAAATGGATTGTCCTCGTCATGCTATCCAAGGCTTCAGCTGGGAAGATTCTAAGGCTGGGGTGCTTGACCTCAGGGGCTGGAATCATCTGAATGTGTCTCAAGTGCATCTGGTGGTGACATTAGTTGGGACATGAGCTGGAGTTCTGACTGGGACACCTCCATATGGCCTGTCTATGTGGCTTGGGCTTCCCTCCCAGCATGGCAGCCTCAGGGTAGCCTTCCTGCATACATGCTGGACCAGGATTTCTAAAGCAAGTATTCTAGCAGGCAACACAAGAGCCTATTGCTTTTAATAAATTGACTTCAGAAGTTATGGGAGTTATGCAATGCCATTTCTGCTGCATTCTGTCAGTTTTAACAGAGTCCTCAAGGTTGGCCCACATACAAGGGACAGAGGTTTAGACTTTTGATGACAGGAGTGTCAAAGAATTTGTAGACATGGTTGAAAAACTACCACACAGGCTCATGTGATAGAGAGTGACTAGGAAGTTAGTGACAGCTACTCTCAGAAGGTCGATTTTGAGCTAAGATGTAAGTGACAAGAGAGCCATCCATACAGCAATATGGAAGAAATGCTTCGCAGACGTGCAGAATATCACATGCAAAGGTCCTCAGTATATCACAGCCTGGGGGTGAGGGGAGGGAGCCATGCCTTTAGTAAGCTTCGGGCTCACTAAACCAACCACGGAAGGACAGTCTGCGATTAGCAGCCTCATGTTTACCTAAATGCTCTGAGCCTGGATGGGCTATTCAAATTCTGAAATATTCATGGTATGTGAGCAAAGGCTCACTGTCCCTATGGAAAAGGCTAAGACTGTGTCCCCATTAAAGGGACAAATCTCAGATAAGTTTATAACCCAAAAGAGGGAACAAAAAATACTTAGGGGTCCTGTCAGACTTGTGAAAAGGTCAGTTCTTCTCAAAGACACATTATGAGACAGACCAGCCTGGCAGCTTCTCAAAGCCCATATCTAAAAATGCCCCAAAACATCCCAAGAAATAATATGAGAATTAAAAAAATATATTAATGCCACAACTGAATTTACCAGAATTCCTTGATAGGGAAGGAAGTATCCTCCTCTCTGCGGTGTCTCCTTCAAAGTGCAGGCAGACCATCAGTGTGACCCTCCTGGCCTCTCTTGCCAGATGGAACATTTCTGGAACAAGAGCTGAGACTGTCTAGCCCAGCCCCTGCCTATGTGTTTTTCTTAGAATCAAGTTGCTCACAAGAAGCAAGCATTTGTTCGACCCTTTAAGTAGGGACACCTCCTCAGTGCATCCTAGCACGTCTGAGTGATTAAGTCTCAGTTTGAGCCTCAATATTCAGAAATCCACTTTCCCACAAAGATAAGCCACATCCTCCAATATCAGATCTATTCCATAAAATCCACCTCTGTCCACAGTGTTTAAATCTTACTTCCCAGTTGGTTCAGAACTTGGGAGGGGAAGAGGGGTACTCTTTATTGGTACCCCCCTTCTGAAAAACTGTAGCAACTGGAAAACTGGTCCAGGAATCTCAAGGGACATAGAGGGAATGTCACTGATTGGTGACAGTAGCAAATGGAGAGGCTTAGGGTGTGCCTGCAACACAGGCATGAGCACATGTTTTGAACACAGTGGGTTGCAGACACTTATGTTGGCCACGGGGCTTGGTTTTGTCATTTTGCAGTTGGGCCCCTAACTGCCATGATCCAGGCAGGGGGCTTGAAGTCTAAGGGGCCAGGCACATAGGCTTTCACCTTGGCAGAGGCTTTGTTCATGGAGGAATCTATACATGCATGGAGGCAAGGCTGTGAGCAAAAGTGCTTCAGCGAAGATGCTGACCTTTGCACCTCTCCTAGGAACAACCTTAATCACATGCCAGGTAGCAGTGAACATCAGCCAGGGGGTAGGGTCCAGACAAGCAAACACTATCCTGGCTTTAGCAAGGAGCAGTCTCAGTAGAGGCAGGAGCTGCAGGGGTGGCCTCAGATAAATCTGAAGGTTACTTGGTGCAGGCTGCTGAAGCTTGCTCTCATAAAACATCTGTGCTGACCTCAGCATGCATTTAAGGGCCACTTGGGGAAAAGTACTTTGATGCCTGCAGTCCAGTAATAACCGACGGTCACTGTATCAGTTATCTATTGCTATATAAAAAACCTGAAAACCTTATGGCTTCAAAGAGCTGCTTATTATTTTTCATGAGTGTACAGATGGGATGGGCAGTTCTGCTGATCTGGGCTCAGCCTGGCTGATCTTGGCAGGGCTTGCTCATGCGTCCAGCTGTTTGCTGACGGGTGGACTAGGATGGCCTCAGCTGGATGACTTGCCCCTGCTCCACGTGTCTCTGAGATGCCTCCAGCAGGGTGGCCTGGGCTTGTGCTCACAACAGCCTTGGGGATTGAAGAAGAGAAGAGGTAGAAATGTGCAAGTGCTTTGCCAGTCTCTGCTCATGTCCCATTTGCGAGTGTCCCTTTGGCCAAAGCAGATTCCATGGCCAAGTGCAGAATCAATGCGGGCATTTAATGCAATCAAGCTACTCCAGCCACTAACCCGCCTTATAAGGCAGTAGGACCAGTTAAAAGGAGGGCTGTGGTTTTGTTGAATGAGAGGCTGGCTGGGGCTGGAATGAGTAACTTGAGACAAGGAGAGACCGAGCACCTTCACCAGTGGTCTCCCACTCTGCCCTTCCCGCTTACAGCAGACTCTCCTTGAAATCAATGTTGACTCGATATTTAAAGAATACCATGATCATAGTCCAGCACTGCTTCTCCTCTCTGCCTGAGGCCAAGACAGAGTCATGAAATCCCAGTTCCAGGACCGAGAGCAAAGGCTTTGACGGCAACACAGTCTGAATCCTATGCCAGTTCTGGTCTAACTGCCTTAATGTCTTCAAATTCACTTTCCTCGTCTTTGAAGAGGGGAGGGAGGGAAAGCACTTCCTCCTTTTGAGAAAGAAATTAGAAAATAGCTAAAACATTTAGCACAATGCTGGGCACTAAGTAAATGCTCAATAAATTATAGCATTTACCATTATTGTTATCTGAGAGGACAATGCAACTGCTTCCTAAGAGTGGACAGAATGAGAATAGGAGTGGGGCAAAGAGACTCCATTAGCAGTGACAGATATTAGTGGAGCTGATTCATCAATAGTAGGAAGGGCTTGATGTGTATTCAACCAAACAGCCTTTCATGGGATGCAGAAAGAAACACTGTTCTCAGGAATAAGAAGAATCGCATTTGGCTGGTGCTAATTCATGAGAGAAAGAGCTGATTGGTTGATTTGAGATGGATGCTGCCCCTTGCTTTCCAACCCTCTATTGTCATGTCCCCTGGGAGAGGCTTGATAGTTAACTGAGGGGTTATGATGTTCTAGGCCTATTTTTTCCTTAATTGGGAAAACCTTAGGCCAAAAGACTGAGCTTCCAGGGAAGGTATATATATAGTTTCAGATATTGAATTAGACTTGTGTCAACCCAGCTAATAAATGACACAAGGGACTTGAGAACATGGCTACCACATGTAGGCGTGTATATTGTGTCTACATGAGAACAGGAGGAGCCATTCACATCATCGTCTATGGAAACGGCACTCCCCGACTTTGTGCAGTGCACAAACTACACAGCAGTCTATGGTTGCCTTGCTTAGGTATAAACTTCTAAATTATTGAATTAATGTGGAAATTCTCAGACACATGTTGATATTAACCTTTATTCTTTGAAACATTGACAGCTTTCTCTAGGCTAGGCCTAAAGCAAAATTCATGCAAAAAATTGGGGATGGTGAATTTTTCTTTTCTGAGAATTAGGGCTGATCTGAGATTGTGTATGATTTTCCATGTGCTTTCAGAGTATTTCTATCCATCCATGTTTGATTTCTCATCACAGCAGAGTAAAAATGATGCCCTTTACCTTTAGAATGGTACCACATGGCTTTATTTTTACTCTAAAGCTTAGATATCCATTTATAGTTTAAATGAATAAATAGTGAATAGTGTAGACTCTCAATACTTGGAAAAGATGTATCCCAAAGTCCTTTGTGAATCTACAAATTTTCAAATACTATTAAAGCTATAATTCTCAAACTGAGTGGGGAGGGTATAAGCTCAATGCCTCCCAGAGAGTTTTGTTAAATTCTTGAAGGATTGTGCACTGCACAATTTAAGAAAAGCCTATTCAATATACCAGTAGCATTTTTAACATAAGTCGTAAAACACAAAGGTCAACAAAAACCTTAATTGGTGGGAATAGAGAGAAAATAAACTGAGAGAGCATTTCAGAAGACATAAGTTAAAAAAAAAAAAAAGCTTGAGTAACTGTCTACTAAACATGTAATTTTCCCCATAAGAGACAGTAAATTATAACTGAAAATTTTAAGTGACCCTTCCAGACTCTTAAATATTCCATAAATATAGGATTAAAGTCATAGATATGAACTTCTGTTGAATAAGATATTTTACTCTTTAATTTATAGGAAACTTTGACTTTCTAAGAACTGCTTATGTATCTTTGCATTCTCTTCACTTTCATTGAAACAGGAGCAGCTGAATTGCTCAGGAGAGGAGAAGGGAGAAGCAAAGGTATTGTTTTGTTGAATTGCAGTATCTGTTAGGTGTCTTGAAAACTCCAATCACAAAAGCATGAACATGAGTAACAACAGAATTTACTAGTTTAAGCATCTGTGAAGCCCAGTGGGACTGCTGGCTTGATCCCACCGTCCACAAGTTGTCTTGAGGGTTGTGACACTTTTCTCCTACAATTCTTTTCGTCTGTCTTTCCTCGTCCTCGGGCTGGCTCCCTCTTGGTAGCAACAAGGCATCCAGAAGCTCCGGGAGCTTCCATCTACTTCCTTGTTTAGATCCAGAACTAAGACAAAGAGAACATCACTCTTGATCTTGGCATTTCACTCTGGCTCTGGTAGACCGATTGCAAAAATGCCTCCAATTTTCCACTCTTCCCTAAAACCATATCCTTTGTGATGTGAACTTGTGGTTCCTCTCATCATGAAGTGGAGTCTATTTTCCCACCTCTTGAATCTGGGCTGCTTCTGTGACTCGCTTTGGCCAACAGAATATGGTGAAAATGACAAAGTGCTATTTCTGAGCTTAGGTTTCAAGAGAATTACAAATATTTCACGCTCTTTTAGAGTCCTGCCTCTACCATAAGAACAAGCGTCAGCTACCCTGATGGGGAATGGGGGATCACATGGAGCAGAGAGAAGGCACCTCCACTGGGCCCAGCCGAGACCAACCTGTAGCCAGCCAACCTCCAAACACATGACAGAGCCTAGCCTGGGGCAGCAGAGCAGCTTCCTGATCTTCAGCTGACCAGAGACACATAGGCAAGCCCAGCTGAGGTCAGGAGAATGACACAGCTGACTTGTAGAGTCGTGAGTTACAACAATGCTTATTGGTTAAAACAGCTGAGTTTTGGAGGGCTTACATAGCAATATCTAACTGATACACAGGTCTTCTGGGTTTGCCTCCATCGCCTTGTTTTAAGTCACAGGCTCACCTCTAAACCAAATGGCTGGACCTAATCCAGTCAACGCCCACCTTGAGCTGTGATGGGGAAGTGGAAACAAAAACCTGAGTGAGCATCAAGCATTGTTAGGAAGGAGATGGAAGAAAACTGGAGGGTGGGGATGGATGTCATCACTGGGGGCAAACAGCCTGTCTACTGCCATCACGTCGTGAGAGTTCCCAGGTGTATGATGATGCAATGAGATGAGGATGACAGGGTGGCCCCACTGGATTAAGCAGCTTTTACCCAAAAGCCAACTTCACAGCACATTCAGATTAAGTGTCCTGTCACAACACAACAACAAATTACTGACTGCCCTGAAATTTCAGCTGTTTGAAAATTCTTGAAACCTCAATGTCAAATCGACAAATGTCAAGGTTTTAAGTACTAATGTTTTCTCGCACTTCATATAAAAAATACTAACAGACCAAATACCATGCCTTCTACGCTCAGAAAGTCTTCAAAGAAGAGAGCCGCTCGCACTAAGTAGAGCATGTTTTCCCACGAGGATCCAACGTAGGCGTTCAAGGCCCATAACACACACATCTTTTTTCTCTGGTGCTTTCTGTAACAAGGGATTCCTCCTGTAACACATATCAATATAATGAAACCACATGGTAACTCTTCTTGGAAACACCATCAAATGTTGCTTCAATATGTTTTTTTTAACGTTTATGTTCTAAGTTTTTTTTTAATGCAACTGGAAAGGGATTAAAAGCATCCTAGGGAAAAAAAAAGATAAAGAAAGTATATGCATCAGAAGCATGCACACTAACCTGACAGGTAGAAATGTAAAAGAATTATCCAGTGAAAATTGGGGAGGGGGATGGGAAATAATGAAGTGTTCACTCACAGCACCATGGAGTCATGGAGAATGGACAGATTACAGATATGTTTTCAATATCAAAATCAAAATAGCAAGATTTGCTAATGAATTGGACTTTGTCCTAAGCAAAGTTGTATCTTTCACTAAGATTGGGAAGATGAGCAAATTGCTTTTGTTTGTTTTGTTTTGTTCTTGTTGTCGTGGGAAAGTAGTGTTAATCAAGACTTTCATTTTGGAAATGGATATCTTGAGATATCCATTTAGAGATCCAAATGGAGTTGTGAAAAGGCAGCTAAACATACAAACCTAGAACTCCGGTCTGGGCTGAAGATATAAATTTAGGTGTCATTATATATCCTGTCCCAAACTTAAGTGACATAAACAGCAGTCATTTTATTCTGCTCATAGATTCTATGGATTAGCATTGGATAAGGCTACAGTGAAGACAGGCCCTCTCTGTTCCCTGATGTCTGGGGCCTCAGCTGGGAGTGACCTGAGTGGCTGGTGCTGGAACATCTGGACCTGGAGGATTCACTTCCAAGCTGGTCTCCCCACTCCCATGTCTCTCTCATCCCTGGGCTGAAGGGCTGACTCAGGAGGAAATGTTGGCCAGGACGCCCAGATGTGGCTTCTCCAGCACAGCAGACTTAGGGTAGCCCATCTCTTACAAGACCACTCAGCCCTCCAAGAGCAAGCATTTCCAATGACCAAGGTCACGGCCTTTGATGATCTAGTCTTGGAAGTCATATAGCCTCACTTCCACTAGGCGCTGTGAACCACTCAATTTCAAGGGACTAGACCTTGACCCTACCTTGTACTGGAGGGAGTAGCAAAGAATTTGGGCTAATACTTAAAGAGACACATCTTACTCATTATCAGTCTCCTCCAGTAGAAAGTAAGTCCTGAGACACTGGGCTACTGTATCTCCATGTCCCAATTCTCCAGAGAAACAGAACCAATAGGAGATATATATATATATATATAGAGAGAGAGAGAGAGAGAGAGACACATAAAAGAAGATTTAGTATGGGAATTGGCTCCTGTGATTATGGAGGCCAAGAGGTCCCACAACATGCTGTGTGCAACCTGGAGACCCAGAAACCTGGTAGTATAATTCAGTCTGAATCTTAATGCCTGAGAACCAGGAGAGCCACTGCTGTAAGTCCCAGACTCTGAAGGTCTGAGAACCAGGAGCTCCAATGTCCGAGGACAGGAAAAGTTGGCTATAACAACTCAAAAAAGGCAAGAAAGAACTTTCCCCTCCTCCTCCTCCTTGTTCTATTCAGGCCCTCAATGAAGTAGATAATTCCTACCCATATTGGTAAGGGCAGATCTTTTTCACTCAATCTGCTGATTCCAAGGCTGATCTCTTCTGGAAACACCCTCATGGACACATGGAGAACTAATATTTTACCACGTATCTGGGCATTCTTTAGCCCAGTCGACAGATAAAATTAACCATTACACACCAGTACCTAGATAGATGTATATTTGTTGAATGAATCGATGAGGGATATAAAACCATGGAACCAGATGAGATCACTTTTCTAGGCAGAAAGTACAAGAGGGAAGATTACAGGGCTTAATACCAAGCCCTCAGGATCATGCCAACATTTAGGGGGCCTGACAGAGGAGGAGGAAACAAACTCCTTTCCCCTGGATCATCTGAGCTCCCTGCAAATCAATCAAGGGGACATGCCCACCTAGAACCCATGCTTCAACCCCTCCATCATGCCTGCCATGGTTTGGATAGTTGACCCTCCAAATCATGTTGAAATTTGATCCCCAGTGTTGGAGGTGGGGCCTAATAGGAGGTGTTTGGGTCACAGGGGGTGGGGAGGGGGTGGGGGGAAGGGGGGGAAGGTGGATCCCTCATGAATGGCTTGGTGCTGTCCTTGCAATAATGACTGAGTTCTCACACTATTAGTCCCTGCAAGAACTGGTTGTTAAAAAGAGCCTGGCACCTCCCTCCCTTCTCATCTGCCTCCTCTCTCGCCATGTGATCTCTACACATGCATCTCCCCTTTGCCTTCTGCCATGAGTGGAAGCTTCCTAAAGCCCTCACCAGAAGCAAATATTGGTGCCATGCTTCTTGTACTGCCTGCAGAACTGGAAGCCAAATAAACCTCTTTTCTTTATAAATTACCCAGCCTCAGGGATTCCTTCATAGCCATGCAAATAGAATAAGACAACACAGTACATAGGACCCTGGCATTCTCTGCCCTCAGGGCCTAGAGCTCCCTTCTTCACAAGGACAGGCCTTGCCACCAGCGTGTACACCCCTAGGCCCTAAGGGCAGTTTTTGGTGTCAGATTGGGGTAAACTGAGTTGAATGTATGAGCTGGGGAGGCCACATATGAGCAACGGGACCCCTTGTGCTACATTATAAAGTCAGGGGTGGTAACAGAAAGGGTGTAGGCTGTGGGCAGGGGCCCAGGACCCAGGGACCAGCTCTTCTCAACTGCCACATTCCCTGATACCAAATTCTGAGGGGCAGAGAATTTGAAATTTGAACCTGGCCTTCCAGGTTACTGCAAAGACATATTTGTCAAGGTAGGATGCTGGAACATATTTTATTTAGCAGTTTGTTAGCTTAATCATAACCTTTACTATTTAGATATACAATTTGTAGGTAGCCATTTGTATGATTGTCCTGGGTCCCGTACTGTTAGGGTCAGCATGGCTCCAAGGAGGGTCTGAGGTGGAAGGGACGGTGGTGCTACTTCCAGAAGCCAGAATATCTGAGACTCAACTCCAGTCCACACACAACCTTGCGGCACTGGCAATTAAAATTCGCAAACATTAGATTACATCGCCACCAGGGGAACTGTGAGAATGCCCTAATGAAATCATGACCGAAACTTCCAGGCTTCTCCGAGATATGATTAACAAAGATCAAGCACTGAGAATGCTTTTCTATTTAATTAGGAATTTTATGAAGTAAGAGCCCTCATTTAAGCAGATAAACATAAATATCAATCCTTGCATTTAAGGGGATGTATAATTTAAGTTTTAAAATTCAGGAGTCCAGTGTTTGTAAAAACCTTAGACTATGCTAGAGCTGAGTTGATCACTGAGACCCCTTTGTCCACAGGAGGTGTACAATGAGCCAGATTTACTTTCAAACATGTTTTCAGCTGTAAGTTTTTGGAGTGGCTCCTTCTGGCATTGCAAATTAAATTTAGGGGAAAAATTGTCTCTGCCCAGGAACTGTGTGCTGTGTATGAGCTCTTTCATCCAATCCCTACCACAATTTAAAATATTTTTATCATGGAAATTTTCAAATAGACTGTACAATGAAAATCAGGTACCTCTCACCCAGTTCACTGATCATCGACGTTTCCTTCCTTTTTTAGTTAGGTGGTAATTCTGCAATCGTCTCCAATAGAATCTTCTTGACTGAAGGCAGTGGGCTTTTTGCTTGGTTTGGGTTTGCTTTCATTTCACTTCGTTATTTTTTTCCCCTATCTTGCTCTCTGAAAGAGTTTCGTCTTTCTTCTTGGTGTCGTCCAGAACGATGGGGACCTGCTCCCCCGATGGACGTGTGCCAGTACATAAATGCATTCGTCCCACTGATGGGTTTTCGCAGCATTCATGTTTGGCCACTCTTCTCCCCTGATTATGGCATGAATGTTTCCATTGTTAACCAGAAAGGAAAATGCTTCTGAGAAGAAATTGGAAATGTGACATTAATTTAACATAGGCTTTTGGGGTTAGCACAAAATGACAGGACAGC
Source organism: Varecia variegata (assembly GCA_028533085.1). Taxonomy (NCBI): domain Eukaryota; kingdom Metazoa; phylum Chordata; class Mammalia; order Primates; family Lemuridae; genus Varecia; species Varecia variegata. Next base: position 193,088,123 of record CM052436.1, on the reverse strand, counting down.
AGGAAGCAGTTAAAAAGCTTCCCCTGACAAGAGAAGCTAAATGACTCCGAGAGCTACTCCCAATCAGGCACGGTATTGACAAGAGACCCGCTCTGATAATGACCTATGAAAGACTGCATTCTGACCGCACACCGTAATTTGTTTTTCTAACCAGGGTGTCTTAGCGGGAGTTTGGGAAGACTGCACAGCCCTGTGTAAATGACAGTCACATGGCAAAGCCCCAAAACAGGCTCATTTCATTTATTTAGGCTGTAAGCAGCCACTTGTCAGGTGTCTGGCGACATTAACCTCTTTCTTCCCTCTGTCTCTGTCACTGGGATGCTGTGGCCCCCACGGCCTCTCATACCTGCCTCGTGCCTCTTTATTCTCCCACCTGTTGTGAAGTGGTCTTTCAGCTGTGAGGTGTGAATGCCTTTCTGAAAGAGAAAGTCCCCCTCACCTGGCCAATCAATGTGGGGGGGGGGGCAGAAAGCAGTGCAGGCTGCCCAAGTTCAAGGGCTATATTTGGAGGTCAGTGAGCAGCATGCAGTGAGGCAAGAAGAGTAGACCCCAGACCTTCTAAATGAGAATACTAGGGAGTAAGGTTCTTACAGCTTTATTTTGCAAAAGAGAGGAGAATTCAGTCTTGAAAAAGGGAGCAGGAATTAGCTTCTGTGATGACAGGGCCCTAGGCAAATGAGGCCCCAGCACTGACTAAAGGATTAGAGGCTGCAGATGGGGACATACCTGGAGAAGGCAAAAATGAGGTGCCAACAGCCATGGGGGCACCCAAACAGTGCCTCTGGCACACCTGTGTTTACTTGAATAAAAAAATTAGCCATTCAAATATTCCCGGTAACATTAATCACTCATAATAAAGGTCAAACCTGCTTTCAACACATAACGAATAATTCCAATACTAAAACTGATTTTAATCCCAAAATATTTGGAGAAGGAGTTATATCCAAAATTGCCTACGGCTGTAGGCCACAAAAAAGGAGTCTGTTTTGACTCTAGCCGACCTAGAAAAGGGGATTTTTATTTTTTTACCTGCAAAATAGACTCCTCTTGGAAAATGGCTCAAAAACTCCTTATGCATCACACATTCAGCTTTTACAGAGTAATTTTCTGAGGAATCCTAGATAATTCTCTAGCGAAAAAGCATCTGATGTGCTAGAATCCACCTACATCAGAATAAATCATTTCTCTCTCTCATTAACATGACAAAATTGAAGTCTTTATTAGAAATTTGGTTAAAGTGTGAGAATTCCTCAACAATGTTACAGCTCTTTCTAGCTTTACAGTCTTCCTAACTATTGACCATAGTAATTTAAAACAGCAACAAAATTACTTTTTAATTGTCTGCATTGACAAATTGTTAAAAGTGCACATAAACTAAAAGTAAACTGGTTCTCATAAATGCATAAATGAGGAAAGTGCATCGGTTTAATTTGTGGTCTTTAACATTTTGTTTCACTGAATCAACACTTATATGGCACTTCCTGTTTGCGAGGTACTGTTGTAAGTGCTTTAGAAATATTAAATTTATTTAATCATCATCATAACCCTGCAAAGAGGAAGAAACTATTGCTATTGCCATCTTTCTTGAGGGAACTGAGGCTCAGAGAGGTTAAGTAACTTCCCCAAGGTCACATGCTCTAAACCCAGGTGGCAGTCCTGCTCCAGGGTTTGACCTATTAACCTCTACACTATGTCAGCTGTCTACCTTCTTTCTAAAAGAATACAAAGACAGAATCAAAGATGGGTATCTATAAGCCAACTGTCTACAGAGGATGGTAGAGGAAAAATGTTTTTTCTTCCCTCTCCATTAGGCTAAATGTAAGGCAAGAGGCTGCATTCCAGCTTCAGCAAGTCCCCTTCTAACTGGATGCTGAAAAGCCCTGCTGCACCCTGGGGCTCTCCCCTCCCCACTTCTAGGATCTTCATCCTTCTCTCCACCCCATGTCCCGTTCGGTAGTCTTCATTTGCATGGCTCTTACAGTCCTCACTGCTCCTCTTGCCTCCAGCCTGATCAAGTAAGTCTATCTTTCCCAGAGTTCAAAATGCTCCAAAACCACAAAACTGTTGTTTCATCTCTACTCAGATCCCTTCCATGTCACTGCTTTGTTTTGTGGATGGAAAGCCTAACACCGGACGTGCTTGCCTCCCGCTCCTGCCCGAGTCCGTATGCTATTCCAAACCTGGCACACAGTGGCTGGCCCGTACCCTTTACTGGAGCCATATACTGAGCTGTTTGCCATTGTATCCCTGAAATTTCTCTTCTAGAATTCCTTTTACCCTACTCCCCACCCCCACGACAATCTGCATCACTAGTCTTCACCTGGATAATTCTAATGATGCATCCTTCAAAGCCCAGCTCAAGCATCATTTCTTCTGGGAAACTTCCTGTTCCGCCCCGAGGCTGCTCGCTCCTTTTCCAGTGATCTGTAGCAGCCCCAGGCGTTCCTCTTCTACCCCTAGCACTACTGATTTCTCCCACACAGCCCCCTCCTCTACACACTCCTCATTTACATCAATGCCACTCAGTGCCATCTGATGATATGACTGCAGCACAAACATCATGCAGAAGCCTATTAGATACGCAATTTCCCAAGTCCCACCTAAGACCTGCCAACTCGGAATTTCTGGGCGAGAGGCCCAGCAATCTGTGGTCCTTCTGCATGCTGACAGTAGAGCAGCACTGCGCTGGACTGTCAGTTTCTCAGATCACATAGCACGACACCTCTTACTGGTCTCTGTCTCGTCGGCACCTCTGTGACTGCCTGGGATGAAGCAAAAGATCAATAAACGATCAATGAATGAACGAATGCTGGGTTGATCCTTTGAATGATTCATTAAACCTCTGTCTCTGCTGGGGAGCTAAATTATACAGGAAAAACTATAAATATTCCTTAGTCCATTAATGCTTCCAAATAGTCTTGGAATTTTTCTTGAAGAATGAAGAGCTATCACAGCTTTTAATTTTGAATCGGTTAAGGCTCAGTGCACTGTTTCAACACTATTATAAAGGGTGCTGAAATAATTCAAAGTTTAGAACTGTTTAAGACAAGCACAAAAATGAAAATTCCCTAAGATATATAGAATGTCTCTCAAAAGTACATTTTTACATCGCCTACAGTGTAGCAGAAGGTGCTACCCTCTGCTTCAAGCTTTGAGAGATTATTTGAGCTTCCTTAAATAGTCATTATCTTTCAACTATTTTTGGAACGTAGTTTAGGAAGAAAAATGCAAACTGTATAGCCACAGTAAAGACTGCTACATATCAAAATATTATTTCATAGACTTTTCTGGTTTCTCCCAGAACATAAAGTCTTCATACTTTGTGCTGCTCATAGATTTACTGCAGACCTTCGTTAATATTAACAAGGCTACTAGTATGACTTATTTTTTTCAGGTGCAATTTCACCCCTCTAAAACCACTGACATAAAAGAGACAGTCCATTAAATATAAAACTGCCCACCAGTCATAAAAACAAAAAGTATGCCTTAACTTTGAAATAATTTTCAGTACTCCTGTCACATGAAGTGAAAAAAGGATTTCATCTTTATAGTAACTTTTAACACATACCCACTCTGGTTACTTCCAAAGACAGCTTAAAGAGAAATCAGTAAGTAAAGAGTAAATTAATTTTTAAGGGCCAGTAGTCTAATAGATGACTTTCATTATGTCCTATGTACAGATTTGACAAAGTAAAGAGTGGGTTGTTTGAACTACTGATCTCGAGGCTAGGGACTTTTTAGATGGCAGAGTATAAAGTACCATCTGCTAGTAAAATTGCTGTCCATTGGCCCATTTAAGTAGACAGGCAAACAGGAAACGATAAGGATAGCATCTGCACAAGTAGGAATTACACTCTCTCCACAGGCCTCCACTCCCGAAAAAAGTTTAGAAGAGGCAATGGGAATGGGGGGGGGGGGTGAGGGGTGATGAGAAGGGAAATACCCAAGTTGGGAAACTATATCCAAACATTCTTCAGAGATCACTCTGTACCTGCCAGCACCTTACACTGCTTGGTGTGTGGCAGGGTCAGCAGTGGTCTCCACCTCTTCTTCACAGATATTCACATCTCACCCACCTGGCAATTTCTTGGTTGAGAAACTTTACTACCAGTGCTTATGTTGGTTATGGAAATAAATGAGGAAATTCTACTTCCCTAGCATTTGTTTTTGTTAGAGTACATATTCTGAAAAGTAGAGGATAAATGTAGTCCAAAGGGAGTAGTTGGTCAATAAATGCAAATGGCTCTGAAAAAAATGCTGAAATGTATTAATGAGAAATCCAGAAAGTGTGCACATCTTCTATGAAGCACCTCAAAAGCACTCACACCCTTGCTCTCACAAACCCTTAAGACAACCAGTTTTCAGGGCCACTTGTTTTGCCTCCAAGTTTTACACCATTTAGTTCCTGAGGAATGCTTTTCTCCTTCCTGTTTTCTCCCAAACTTAAGACTATGGCTTTCACGAGCAAGTCACACAGTCAACTGGAAATAAAGTGTACTTTGTAGATCCTGAGTCCCAACAATGGAGGAGTATCATTCCCAACTGTCTTGGGATAATGAAAACAAACATGAGGATTAAGTTTAAGTGGCAACAAAGAAGAGATAATGGCTTGGGGTTTCCTGGATTAAAGATCTTTGCAATTCACCTTGTAACTGTGATTAAACTGATGAGAATGGAGAGTTCCAGTTTCTTTATTCTTTGGAACAATTCCAAAACTCTTTTGAGCAGGTAGACTATAGAAACTGAATCCTGAGTAGATGAAGTGGTTAAGCAAATATATAAGGTTTCACAATAAACTGCAGTAGAAAAGCATCAGAAAAACTGCAGAGGGAAAAAAAAGTGTACATGTGTATAATTATGTATGAGTATAGGTGTGTATATGTATTTGATATATGGAAATATAATTAAAAACTAGTTGAGCATATAAAATCTGCATTCAAAATTCTCATATGGCATTTACTTTTTTATTCCTAGACGTAAGCTACTACAACACAAGAAGGAGCAGCACTGGTCACATCAAAAGTCAGATGTCATTCAGTATCAACACCCCGTAGAAAAGGGAGATGCAGACATTGGAGCAACTATAGTTTCACAATGGCAGCCAACCACAAATTCCACAACGGGAATATAAATGCATCCATTCACTCCCTCTCAATAACTTAAGACTCAGGCTTTGAACAATACAATTGATTAACATATGCATTGTTCTCTTATGTTTTCGCCTCAAGTTTTTACTTCTTCAGGGATCAAAGATATCTGGATACTTAGCAAACAAATGCTCCTGTGAAACCATCTCTGCAAAATGTAGCGGCACCAAGAGTGCCAGATTAAATTTGTTACTATTTCAAGGGAGACACAAAGATGCTAAGGAAAACAAATCTATGAACTAGTTTTATTTTATTTGCATTTAACATGATTATACACATTCAGGTGTCTAACAAGATCTGCACTGTTACATTAAAAATACAGTACAATAACATTCAACATGAGGTACTTCATATTTATATATTTTTCCTTCATAAATAATGCTGTAAGCTACTAAATCCAAGCACACTGACGCACAAGTGGCCACAGTGTCTTGAATTAGCTGAGCTTATTTAAACACCTTAAAAAACAAAAATGACAGTTCAGTGCAATTATGTAGAAATTAGACCATTTACTTAAATACTATTTTAAGATATGCTTAAAGAATGTTACATTAGAACTGCTAGCCTAGTTCCCCTTTATCCCCAGTAGGAACAATGACAAAGACTGCCAGGTACATTGGGAAAAGCATCTACAGCATATTCTGTTTAATAAAGTTGTGTTTATACATTAGAACTGCCTGCCTTGTTAGAACAATGGTGTCTAGCTTTAAAAGCTACAAAATTCAAAATTACAAAAGAAAATAAAGCAAGCACATTAATCTTCATTCCACTTTGCTAAAAATGTAGAAGGGAAAATAGGGTTTTAAATGTAAAATTTCTTATTCTAAATACAATTTTCAAATTTTACTCTCAGTTGTAGGCACCAATCAGATGGTGTATGTGTCTTTTTTTTAAGTAATAGTAATTAGCATAAAATTAAGTTCTTCTATACCCAGTGTACAGGATCTCATGTGGCTTTCACCAGCAGTTCCCTAGTCACATGGAGGAAGTTAGCTAACAGGAGCACCGAGGACGGTGAGTGCTAGTGAATGAACAATCTTCCCTCTAAGGCTCTCACACCCACCTCAACAATCTGATAGGACAAAATTAGCGCTAAATAAAGTTTCTTCCCCTCTGGCTTAAAAAGGAGTGCCTTCTAATCAGGTCTACCAATTTGCATGGTAGCTATGAGTTACTGAAATGTTTAACCATAATTTAAAAACAGAAGCCTTTGTAGAAGTATTTTTTTAATTTGAAAATGTTCCTTTATTTCATTGATTTCAGCTTTGCCAAAACTACTACCTATAATCTCCTTAATAAGAAGTAATCATTAGACAATTTTGGAAAGTTGTTCTGGGAGTACTCATCTCATCTGTAATCACCAGTAACAGCTTTTGATCATCTATGCTAACAGACATAGGTAATGGCAAAAGCGATTAAAACATTTCCCCTAATCCAGTGTTTTCCTCCCTCAGGGAAGCCGGCTGAAGGCAGCAAGCCCGCATCTACAGGGGAAGTGGCCCAGAAACATAGTGAATACATAAGGGCAGTCACTCGCTGGGCCTTGCTGGGGCCAGCAGGAGGACCATTACTGTCCCACCTCTCACTAGCCAGGCAGGGAGGAGACAATTCCTGAGTTGGCAAACACACCTGCATGTGCACGGTGGCGCACACGCACACACACACCCCAGGACTAACCCCTGGCTCCAGACAAGCCCGTTTCGGGCTTGCGGAGCAGGAGAAGGAGGCGGCCAGGGACCACACTCTGGGTGGCGGGGGAAGCCATCTCAGGATCACGTTGAGCAGAAAAGCTGCCCAGAAACACATGGATACTTCAGCTGGAAGTGAACACATTGGACATTGCCAGGGTCACGGGCACTAAACCAACATAAGCCATCAGTGAAGGAGAACTTCTAAATGAGCTTTTCCCTCCTTTGTTTACATTATCCGTGGACAAGTAAGAACGCTGGATGTGATGCCGATGCAGTGAATATTGGGTATAATCAAATGTGTCGCTCCAGACCATTTTATGAAAACCCTGCAGGCATATATTGGCACTTTACGATGGCCAGAGGCCAGATTCTAGCAGTCCAGGAACAGGACAGAACTATAATTCACAAAGAAAAGAGTATATGGTCAAAGTAGATCAGGTAAAATATATTTCAGACAAAAAAAAAAAGAACAAAATATCTTATCACATTAACATGTAGTGCTACAAAACTAATTGTTACTCCATTCATATAAAGAATTGTTTGGTCCTTTCAAGGGGAATAAAGGAATAGAATTCTACACGGTACGACTTACAAAAACAAGCAAACAGTGGGGATCAAAGACTAAGTAGAGAGAAAAAAGTTTGGCTTTTTCAAACTGTGTATTCTAACGTGAAATCAATTAAGCTATTTGTAGTAAGGGACTTTTTTAGGTTTCCTATTTAAACCGTTTTAGTTTAAATTAGTAGGACTGCAACTTTTTTCAATTGACAATAAAATTTTATAATTTAGTTACTTCCAAAAGAAGTGTCCGTATTGTAATATTTTGCCTTCTAAACTGAAAGAATATAAATCTGTTTGTAGCAGAAGTCATGGCCTAAACAAATGCCCAATTCCTTATTTTCCTATTTTACATCGATACTTTGAAGCATTTAACATGTAACAATCTTATGAATTTAGGATTGAAAAAACAATCCCAGAAGACAAATTTAAAAGGAATAAAATAAGAGTGAAACATGACTAATGTCTACTTTCTACATTACTTACTACAAAGCAAAACTTCTTTCAAAATTGTACACTGAGGTTTATCTGCTTTTTGGGGGGGTAGAGGGGTTCTGTTCAAAAATAACTCTTAATATTTTAGACTATTTGTTTCTATTTATCAAATAAAGGAAATTCAGGCTGATCCAAAATTACCTTTGGAGGGACAAAACTGGGAGGTCAGTGGAACACTTGGAGAGCACAAAATCTCCCCAGGTATATAGACACAACTCTAAAAATCACAAAGCCTTAATAAGAGCTTGGCTCTTTGAAGCATATAGTTAAAAGCGGAATGCTGCATTTTTGCCTGTACATAATTAAAAGGCTGAAAGAAATTAGAAACTGCCTACCGCTTCATTCATTACAAATTACCTGCGTTGATCACATATCTGCAGATGAGCTAAGCATCAAGCAAGTAGGGACCAGATGTACACCTCAGAGCTCACACTGCTTGGGGAAGTGAGTTTTCAAGCATAGAATATAAGTTCAGGAATCTGCCCTCCTTGTACCCCAGTGCCATTGGTGCTATCTGAGGAGCACTGAAATTGGACTGTCACTTTGCCACACTGAACTTCTGTCATGCCTTCTTGTCCAAAGTAGCTGAGTTCATTGCCATCCAGTATCACACTGGCTGTGTAGAAGGTGTCTGGCTCAATCTGCACCGGGTACTCAAACCACACTGGGAAGGTGTTGCTGGAGCCATCTGAGAAGTACTTGCTCAAGTTCTGCCCCAGGACAACGCCCTGCCGCTTGAGTTCGATCTTGGCACTGTATTCTGCAGAGCCACAGCTGGAACCATACAGCCCAAAGCCAGCGATAAACACCCTTTTATCAACTGCAAACTGGATGCTGTCACAGCGACCCCGATAGCGCCACTGGTTGCTCCGATAGGCACATGACTGGAAACGGTGACAGCGCTGAGGGACAAGGCCCTTTCGGGCTTTACTCACAAACTGTAGCTCGGGCTTTTTGGCTGCAGTATACCAGAGGAAGATGTCATTGGTCTCATTGAGAGTTAATACTCCGGACTGTGCAGCACCATTTGCAAAATCATCGAGGGCCATCGTGGGGATGCGGATCAAGTAAAGTGCCTTTCCTAGGACCTTGCGTTTATTTTCAATGCTCAGTGCTAGATCTTGTCGCTGGCATTCTACTTCAGCCCAGTTGAGAGCTGCCTCAAAAACCACAATTTCTTTGGCATTCAGAGTTTCCCTACGGAGGATACTTTCTAGTGTCTGGAAGTCGATATCACAGAATCCCTCAGACTTGAGAGCTAACTCAGCCTGAGCATCAATTACCTCCCAGCAACGCTGGGTCAGGTCTGGCTCCTCGAACAGGCAGCTCTGAGAAAGGAGCACACAGGCGTTCTTGGCGCTCAGGCTGGTCTCCAGGAAATTAACACAGGCTCTGGCAAGGTGAGGGACAATGTACTTTTTGGCAGCATAAAGTGTGGCCAGCACTGTGTCTGCAGCCAAGTCAATTTCATCACAATAGATATATCTGGAAAAAAGCACATAACATGTAAATGGAATTTTCACAAAATGAGAGTGCCCAGCAAGAAAAGATGCAACCATTTTCAAATTTGTCCCAAGAATATCATCTTATGTGACAGTTATTACAAACATGTTTAGAGATTAAAGAAACATCAGAAATATATTCATAAACTATTAATATTTCAACTCAGTAGTAAGTTTGTATACTTAAAGACATTAACTTCATGTTACCATTCTGGCCTCTATTTTATAAGGTACATTCAGCATCTGCTTAAAAACAGAAAGTATTAACACTGTTTGAAAAAGAATTGCGTATGAGAGATAGTCAATATTATGGAAAAAACAGCAAAATTCTACTACATATACTATCTTACATTTAATCAAAGAAACTTTCTGTATAGAAACTTTCTGTACATTCAGATAAAAACAAATGCCTTTAATACTATCATGGCAACAACAACGATTGCATCTTGATGCTTTTGGATTTTTCTTAAACACAAAATAAAACCTGAAATTAAATGAAATATTTTTCAAGTAGTTCTAAGTTCAATGGATTATCAAATATGGACTTCAATGCTTTCATCCAGTTAGAATCCAAGAGACTTTTGTATCTGTTTTTTCTTAAGCTCTAAATTCTTCCTTCTACCCCACAAATTCCTTTCACCTTGAGCATCAAAAAATATATTATATCCAGATATATTTGATTAAAAGACAAAGTAGGAGAGCTTAAATATGCATTATTTCTGTGCTCCTACGAATTGTCCCTATTTCAGGAGATGAAACATTTCCTGGTGCTGGGGAGACGGTGGCAGTACCAAGAAATGTACCAAGTGGTACATAAAGGTAAAAATCATCAGCTTCTCTTACATTGCTATGGGGACATAAGAGAGAGTCAGCAGAAACTACATATTGGTGAAGAATACATACCGACATGCTGATAACACTTGACTTAAATGTTTCTACCTAAGGTGCACAGCTATGTTATCTGAAGTATTGGTTCAGTTATTAAATTTCACCTTGGTGAAACACATATAACTTAAGAAATCAGCAATAGCTTCTGTAAGAAAGTACAAAAACACAAGGATGGCAATGAGAAAAATGACCACAATCACAAATGGAAGTTGTCTTTTTGCTCCCAGCAAGTCCTCATCTTCTCTGACAGGCTAAGCCTGCTACCACTGGCAAAGCTGCCTGACAATACACCTGCAGCTCAGTGACACTGACTGAGGGCCAGGATCCAGAGGGAGCAGCCTGGAGCACGGTGAGCACTTTGTAGCTCTTACCCTGGAACCATCAAGTGAACATTTGTCCCCCCTTTTTTTTGACAATCCCAGGAAACTGGCTTCTCATGCATGCTTTAGCAGTGAGGAGACCTGGCCATCACTATCCCAAGTGTGGCACTAGAGCAAACGGCACCTGACTCATTTCTGATTCTTACCACTTTCCATAGTGTGCGTGTATAATTCTGAAAAGCTGTATCAATATAGAGTCTAGGCAACACATCTGTGAGAAAAGATACTTTTCAAATGACTTAGGTTAGATGTAATTCTTTGCCACTCTTGGTCATGTTTCCTAATTATGTATAGATCTGGAACGACACACACGCTACATGACTGCAGTGAAGCCGAAATGCTGAACTAGTGCTCCCGGTCTCCACAGCAACAGAAAACACTGCCCAAAATACAAAGCTCACTTCAAGGGGTGGGGATCCTTGTAGGTAAAATTGGTTTCTGTACATATATCCCTAAAAGATTACAAAGGTGAAAAGTGGTGGATTAGTTTGTGTTTTGGTACTTCACATGCTCACTTGCCTTTAATTTCCCTATCTCCTGCTGTTAAAGTCCCAGTCAGCAGCAATTAGATTTCAAAACTGTAATATGAATATAGAATTAAATACTTTTAAGTTCTAGAACTAACTATAATATTTATTTTTCAGTAGGAAGCAAACATTGTATAGCAACATTTTAACCATTTATGGGACTATTGTCCCACTTGTTGACTCACTGAATAATATTTTTCAACAAAAGTTTTATTTATTCCAGTGAACCAAAATCCCTAGAGTAGCAGATAACCTTGACTGATATACTGTGGTGTGCTAGAATAAAGTATAAGAAAAATCACATAAATATTATTTAGAATAATAACTGGATTTTAATCACATGGTAGACTATCATGTTGTTTAGTACCAGTACATGGTAAAGAAGCTGATTCCATCTACCTGGTTAAATACACTGGAGTCTGCAAAAGATCCACTAGATATAGAAGTATTTAAAAAAAAAAAAAACATATCATATAGTTGTATATTTCTGTATTACCAATTAAAGCTTTTCTGTAAAAATCCATATGAAACTACATAGGAAACTATTCGTATTTTCCAAAAGTTTCTCCTCTAATATAAAATATAAAATGCAAATGCTTCTTATCCTTGAGAAAGAGTATCTGATTTTAGATAAAAGTATGTGTATATATGTATGCTCAAAGATAAGATTATTTCAATAGATTCTAAGTTTTATATTTGCTATTAGAAGACCATAACTCTTAGAACACTCAGAAATCTCTCAAGTGGTGGCATTTCAATAAGGTATACAGTATCTGGAATTGTGAAGCAAAACATAAACATAATCTATTTCTTTGAAGACTTCTTCATAAATAATGTTTTAAGAGAGAACATGCTCTATTAGATAATGCCTATACCAGAAAGTTATTTTTCTTTAATTATAAGTCATTAAAAAATCAAATCACTATACATGCCACTTGCCCCCAAATCCTATGTCAAGGTGTGATTATAAATGCCTGCATAATTCCATATGGCCTCCACTGAGAGATGAAGAGTAGTTTTCTCCAAAAACATTTACAAGGTAAGCAGCACCCTCTTTCTTCATCAGTTGTCTTTTCTGTTACGCAGAATTTACATTTAACTGTGAAACCAGCAGAGTACAAATACATTATAAACAAACTCTTTCCAAACGTATGAATGATGCTTACTTCAGCATAGCGAGAAAAGCAGCAGGTTCGACATCTGGTATACGGATTTCATCTTTGTCCTCAGCAAGTTCTCCGTAAAACATCGCATGGAACACAGAGCTCCCAACAGCTAAAACATACTGTGTAGAAAGGGAAATCTTATTTCACACACTAAATTGAAAGCACTTCCAGCAAATCAATCCAGAAAAACAACTGTAAGTAACAACTATACTGTACCTAAACCTGCTGCTTTGAAAAAGCCAAGGTACAGGGTATCTTGCCATGGAAGCATAAGATGTTCATGCAAAACAGTCTCTATGCTGCTAATTATCTCAAGGCTTTAAGAGATTAAAGCACAAGTCCCCTCATTACTAAATAAATAAAATAAAAGCTTATATAACTGATTTCTAGAAGGGTAAACATATGACTTTACTAAGCTGTCACAACAACTTCCCATGACTGGAGAGTTAAGAGGGCATGTTCTGTGTGAGATATAAAGCAGTGTCGAAGGAAACAAAGAAAAAAATTAAGCATGGCCAAAGCCCTTTGGAGAGGGTATGCTTTCTCTGGAATCGGGTAAAACATGCCCTGTCTGCCATCAGCAAGCTGCCCACACCAAGTTCCAGGCTTATGGAGAGGGTCCCTCTTTGTAAATCTCAAGACTAAACTGATCATGCAGCTGTTGCTTACTTTGTGTCCTGGCAACCGCTGAGTCCCACCTGGTGGTCCGACCACAAAATGTACATCTGCCATCAAATCATTATTGAACATTACTGCATTTCTATAAACAGAAGCAACTCATTAATTCACAGCAGCCAGCATTTTTAATATTCTCTTCCCCAACATACAAAACCCACAAAAGATTCGCAAGCTAAGCAACAGTTTAGTAACTTCAAGGCAAAATAAGGAAGGTTCTAACTAAACAACTGTGTTTGTAATCATTGCAAACACATGGGCAGTAGGCAAAGTTAAAAAAAAAAAGTTATACAAACTTTTCATAAGGCTAAGAACAAATAAAAGGTTTCTGTCTTCTATGGCCCATAGACACAACCCTGTCACGTAAATGTTATAGCTTGCAAAAACATTTTTATCTAAGAGGAAAACAGCTGTACTGTTTTGGAAAAGATACAAGGCAGTTTTCCATTACCAATAAAGCTTCTGGGAAAAGAGGAAACACAGATTTGTGTTAAAATACATTACAGGTTATGCAAAAGCAGAAACTTCAACACAGGAAAACTTTTAAAGTAAACATGCTGGCCCGTTACTTACCTTTCTCTAATGGTGGGATAAAGACCCTGCCAATTTGGGGCCGGTATAAGGTTGTTGTTACTGAGATTCTGCTGGTGGTACTGCTGGACAGTGGTGCTGCTGGAGTTGGCTGGCTTTTTACGGGGAAATATATCAGCAGCCATCTTCTTCTTCTTTTTAGTCTTCAAGGTAATTATTTCATAACAAACTGGGGGCAACTTGCTGCTGCTGTTGCTGCTGCTGCTGGTGGTATTTGCTTTCTTCGAGCTTTTCTTGGACCTGTTCTTTACCGTCTCTGGAAGCATCAAGAAGAAGGTGAGACATTTCATGTTCTTTTCCTTGTCATCTACCATGAGTACAGTGTGTCTCTCTTTATAGCTAGATATCCCAAATTGGTTTGAACATCAAGGAAATGAGGCTAGCCCGAGCTAAGAGGTTAACAGAAACCAAAGCTGGTATTTTGCTTCTTTCTCAGCCAGGCAAGGTGACCTTTTCACTATGTTGAATAGAAACTGGCTTTAAGTTTTATCCAGTACTGGGTCTGTTAAATACATCCCCATCATGATTCCTGTTTCTCTTATTTGCTCATAAAAATAACCATTTCCTAGATCACCTGAAAATGCTACACTGAGCGAAGATGACAGGCAGAGAGCTGTAGCACTTGTTTTCTGAATTAGGTTAGCAAGATGTGCTGGAGCTGCGTGAGTCTGCTCAGCCGGCTGAAGTTGTGTGGTGAATGGATCGGAGGAGAGTAGGTATTACAGCCCTGCAGATGGAGTCAGACAGCCAGTGCTCCCAGCCAATAGCTGAAGCCACCAATCAGGATTGGACCAAGCAAAACAGTGACACCTATTGTAACGTGCGTAGTTCTGATATTAAAGGAACAGCAGTTGCATTCTCTTGTCTACTGTATATTTAAATAAGATAAACAACATGTGAAATATATTTGAAAACAGGAAGGGAGGGGTTTATGCCCACAGATTTCTCTCCAGTAGATGTACATTTGTATTTCCCCAGTTAAACTAGCAGGATCAATTAACAAAAGGCAGGGAAGATATCTACTCTATATTTCTAGTAAAATCTTTTTTCTTGGTAGCATTTGGTTTTAAACACTTTAAATAAAATCTTCCAGTCTAGAAGCTAAAAGAGATTATTAATAGTAAAACCATACTAAACACATTTATTACAGCTTAAAGGCAAGGGATATTACTTTTTCTTTTTTTCATCTCTTTAAATGCAAGTTACTGTCCAGTGCAAACGAAGAGCACTGAGGCCATGTGTTCAGTTTACCTCCCAGTGTTTCCTAGCTCCTATAATGGTCTTTGACAGGAGTCTCAGGTCACAAAACACTGTTAATTAGACTAAGATTATACCAGCATGCTTAAGTGCACTGAAGAATAAGATAAACTCTACATGTACAAATAAGATTCAAATGAGACAAGTTTGGTAATCAGTGTTTTAAGGCTGTAATTCACTAAAAATACATCAGATGAGGCCCTGTTCGAGATCTCAAAATCCAACTTAATTGTTATTGTTACATTTAGTTTTGTCATTATTTTAAATATAATCCACAACTTCTAACACAGAACCAATAATAAGGCAATTCAAAATGATAAATGTTCTGATGCCGCCTACTTAAAATACAAACAGGTTCCGTCTGCTTTAAATTAGAATATAAGCTACTACAGGTTTTTAATAGATGTGAATCCTCTAACAATTTCTAGTTTTGGCAAGTAAAAAAAACCAAAAGCACCTGCTGTAGGTCCCATACATGTTATTTATTTGTAAGAGGGACTAATGAAGAGATTTAATCTCACCCCTATCTATCTGGATCACTCTCATTTGTTCAAGGCACAGCAGCCATTTGCTAGCTCCCAGTCAAATGGACCCTTCACGGCCACAGCCCTCCTTGTTGCACAACAGTCATCTGAATAATGACTGCCTGACACAGTAAGGGCTCGGCAAATAGGAGCTACGATTGTTATTATAATTAATAATCTACTAAAGACAGTAAACAAGAAATCAGTCTTTAAATCCCTAGAACCCTAAATCACTAAATTGGACCAAGGAATATCCTCTTTATTATCATCATTATTATTCTTAAAACCATTTGCAAAGCCACTGCAAAACATGCTACATAAGAGAAACACGGTCTTTAGCACAAGGTGACCCATCTCCACTTTAGACAGACCCTGAAGTGCTGCTTATTACAATTATCATACTCCCAATAGCAGGGCT
>CM052436.1:193045705-193071804 GCA_028533085.1 Varecia variegata | reverse complement strand
AGAACCCTAAATCACTAAATTGGACCAAGGAATATCCTCTTTATTATCATCATTATTATTCTTAAAACCATTTGCAAAGCCACTGCAAAACATGCTACATAAGAGAAACACGGTCTTTAGCACAAGGTGACCCATCTCCACTTTAGACAGACCCTGAAGTGCTGCTTATTACAATTATCATACTCCCAATAGCAGGGCTCACACACACACACACACACACACACACACACACACTTCTAAACCACCTTCAAGACACAATGCTAGAGAGAGATCTAGAAACCAGTTTAAAAAGCACATGGAGAAAGGCATGAAGAAGAAACAAATAAGCACCTATTTCAGCTCACTATTGAGAAGAGAATACAGTTAAAACTAAAGGATTTCTCTCCTGCTCAACTGTTACTGAACTTCCTGACCACTTCCCATCTAGGAAACCCCCCACACCAGGCAGGCCCTTCTGAGTGGGAATAATTCCATACATATCTCTAACAAATCTAGTATCTGGCTTTTCAGGTCAAAAGTAATCAATTAGAACAGAAAGGGAAACCAGCTGCTTTGAGGCAGACATTAATTGGCAGCTGGACAAACAAAATAGGAAAATAACCATAAAACACAGATATAAGAACTTGGAAGGCTTTGCGATTTTTATTCATTTTGCATTATAGCTCAATACCCATCACCAAGAAAATCTCCAAAAAATATGGTTCTTATACCAGTAAGTTAAAAGAAAAAGTGCATATAATAGTTTGAGAAAGAAAATTATGCAATATTTTAGAAAATGCTCTTTCTGAAATTAAAGATTTCAGTTATTTAGAAAATTCTTATAGAAAAATCCTGAAAATCTAGTTAAACAAAGTAGGGGCTACGAATCACCTAGAACAGTGCTGCAAACAGAGGCATTATCACTCGAATGTATGTGGGGACCGATGAACATGGATGTTTAAGACAGAAGAACTATTTGAGAGCTACCTTTTCTTAGGATAATAAGGCAGGTAATGCAGGTTTTTGCTACTAACAGTATAATCCAAAGACCAGCAGCAGCAGCATCTCCAGGGAGCCTGTTAGAAATCCAGAGTCTCAGCCAGACTCTGGATCAGAAACTGCCTTTAATAAGGCTCTTCAAGTCATAGGGCATTAAAGTTTGAGACAATCTCACACAGATAATTTAGGACTATTATAGTGTCTTCCCAATGATCCAGTATCAACACCTGGTGCCATGTTTTGCATTCAACTGTCAAATTGAATCAAAGTAATTTAATTTGGTTTGGACGTTAAAAACTCAACAACCCCTCATATCTCGTTCTGAAATTCTTCTAATTAGGCCCTAAATATCAAAATTCTAAGATTCAGGTGTGCAGACAGCCAACTGAGAGGGCCTAAGATATTTGTCCATTCTCTGGAAAGGAAGCTCCAGGCCAGATTATTTCAAAGGATATTGACAGATGATTTTAGTGGGAAGAATAAGGGATTAAAAAATTCCAAGTGTGAAGCAGATGAACAACTTAATATTTTTAAATAATCTACTTCACAATTCTATTTAAAAAAAATTATCAATGTGTCATGGTAAAATTAGCAATCAATCTAGTTCAGTTCTGAATGGACTGGACCAATTACAATAAAACAGAGGGAAGGGAGGATCTGAACAGATCATTTAGCCTTTAAGGTCCTTGGTTTCCTCATTGATAAAACAAAGAGGATCGTCTAGAATAGATGAGTTTCTAGCACTTCACGCTAAATCCACAGAAAGAAATACATTTTATACTCTGACTTAGTACTAACACACAAACACATACGGGCATACAAATTCAAAGAAACGATTCGCAAAACAAAACTTACTTTTAGCATGTTATATGCTAAAAGTATATACCAATATTTTCCATTTTATTCCTTTCTTCTTCTTTTTAATGTTGATCTTGATCCATTCCATTAATCTCACAAACACAGGTTAAGAAACATCGGTCTAGATTATTTTTAAGGGCATTTAAGGTTCGGCATTCCAGGGTTCTTTTCTATCAAGAATCTGGACTAGGGACCACCAGATGATGAGGATTCCATGAAACCCCTCAAATGGCCTGTGAATTTGACAGTGTGCATTTATTTTCTGGAAAGAGAAGCCATAGTACTCCTGAGTAATCCATGACCCAGAACACAATAAAATGTTATGAAAATCTAAGATTGATTTAAATATACAAAACTTTAGTATCTCTTTGTTCTCCCTTTTCGTTTCTATAATCTATTACATTAAATATAATTTATGGCTTCCTTTCCCCCTTAATTAAATATAAATAGTTAAAACCTCATCTATAGTCGGTAGCCCAGAAACATCACCCACTGGGTTGAAGGATAATAAAGGATATCAGCACATTACCTACTGTCTAATTTTACCTCTAAAATTTCTTTCCAACTAGCATTCTATCACTCGTTCCTACACCACCTGAATTTTCGAGCTGTTTTGAGACATGGTTATCTGCCCTAATGAAGTAAATAGGCCAAGAAGCCCATCAACTTTTTATGAAAGTATTTTATAATACAACATGCTGACATGGGGTGTATTAGGTGTTGGGTATACAATGGTGAGCAAGATTAGGAACCAAGCTTAAAAGGTTAGGTAATAATATTGGGTTTCATTTGATTTTATAATTGCTAGAAAGTTGAATTACTTCATTCAATTCCCAATAATAAAATTATCAACAGAATTTAAGCTCCCTGACTGAGATCATCCTTTTCACCACTGAAGTTTTGCCAGCAAATCCTATTTTTACTTAGTACAACCTTATATATTCAGTTTGGAGACTGGAATGAGGTTTGAAATTGAAAGGGATTCTAGAAATCATTGAAATGCAACTCTTTTTTCACAGATAAAGCAACTGGATGTCAGAAGTTTAAGGGGTTTGTGAAAAGTCCATAGCTAAGTAGTGGGGCAATGCCTGGACTAGAAGGCAGATCTCCTGCTTGCCATGCTCTATTTGTTCCACTCTAATTTTCACCTACAGTTAATTACCCCACATCCTTACATAATGCTTTATTTTTTATATTTCTAATCTACTTTGAAAGAAAAATACATGTAAAAAGTTTACAGAGAAGAAAACCATGAACATATATACCCCACACCCCTGCAGAAGCACACTACAGGAAAGAATGCTGAAAGGATACTTTCTGGAAAGAAATGGAGAGGAACTCTAACATCAAGAAAAAGTCTCAAGGAAGCTGCTCAAAAACATTTCACCAGGTAAAACGAAAGTTAGAAAACCAGCCATTCACGGTTAACACCAAGTTCAATGTCAACAACTAACAATGCTGGCAACTCTCGTTTAACTTGCTTTAACTCTGGACTCCTTGTCTGGACTTGTATGTGGTTTACGACAAGACACCTAAAAAGCTACAGCAGTAAGGTTAACTGAGGTTTAAACGAGGTAAGACAGACTGAAGAAATAATTAACACTTCCAAAAATTATTACTAGAACCTAACAGAGGAGAGTGTTTAACCTGGTAAGTTATGATGAAATCACGTTTTGTTTTTGCTCATTTTTCCCTTCAATACTGAGCAAATTTATGCTTGTAATTTAGGAGGTAAAAAGATAGGCAAGAAAATGTTGGCAGACCCCAAAGACAGCAGCAGTTTCTGGAAAGCATACTATATGCTTTCTAAATTTAGAAATAAATATGGAGTCAAACATTGGCAGCATGGTATAATGAAAAAAGCAAGAGCCAGTAACAAGTGACCTTAAGGTTAGTTACTTAGTATCTGTGAGCCTCACTTTCCTCATCTGCCAAATGGGATAATTACCCCATTCCCCCACCCCCAGGTTTATTATGAAGACAAGATTATTATATATTTGTGAAAGCACTTTGATAAACTGAAAACACTCTACAAAGTAAGCTGCCACTATTGGTAGCAATTGTACCCATTGCAGGAAACATCCTTTGTGATTCAGTCACCCCAAAGACAAAAACCCAAAGATTAATCTGGCTTCCTCTCCCCTTTGCACTCTTTCAGGCTGCACAGCTACTGACATTTCATCCCATCTGCAGGCTTGCTCTAGCCCCACGTGTTTGGCCAAGCAGGTCCCAGGTTGCTGTGAATCTTCTCTGATTTTGCAGGTAAGGTTCAACAATAATCAAGATTCAAGCTGTGTGGTGTGGATCAGGTTCACATCCAGTGTCCAAATCCTGCTGCGTTAGTTCCAAATCTGCACTTGGAACCCACACTGTAGGCTGGGTGTCTACTGTGGACTTCAAACCTCCATGAGGCCACCTGCTGGTTGATGGCCGGCTGTACCCACCTCCTGAGAGAACCAGAAGCTGTAAGCAGTTCACCTAGTCATCCAGCAATGTCTATACTAGCAATTCATTTTGGCCTCTCTCAGTAATAACGCAGTTTGAATTCTAGCACCAAAGGTGATAACTAAGGCAAGCATATGAGAAAGGCATACCTCAGTGCTATTTAGAAAAATAAAGCTCATGATAAGTTCTACTAAGTCACCTTTTTACCACACAGAGCCAGTTAATCTTGAACTGTACTTTAAATTTGGGGAAAAAAAAAAAAAAAGAATACCCAAAAGGTAGAATGTGACAACTCTCGGAAGACAGGAACAATGACTCTTTTTAAAATTCCATATGGCATTTAAACATGATATTTGATGATTACAGCTCTTAAACATACTGTGTCTCAGTGTCAGTGTGCACCTTGTTTGTAATACTAAATTTATTCCCTTTCAAACGTTAAGTGATCTTGAAAAGGGGTATATAAAATTTATCATGAGATACTCTGAAGATCGCTATCAAAAGGAATACTACTGTAATTTCTTCTGCAAAGTTTAAGATACTTTGGTAAAAGAGGCAATCAATTGCTATTTTTACATACTTTGGATGATCTCATAAATTTCCTAATGTGTCAGTATTGACTACAAGATCTCCTATCTTTTCCAATTCTAGGTTTCTGGGATTAAAGAATTTGCATAATGTCTGGCAGAAATAGTGATTTATTTAATATAGTTTTCTTTACATTTTAATAATATGATTATGGGGGGTTGGGAAAAAAAAATAAAAAAATAATATGATTATGACCAATACTCAACTAAAACTCTATGAGTATATTTATGTGCTGTATTTTAATAACTAAAGTTCCTTCTCCTACCCCACATTTTAACATCTCTGAAATTGGACTGTATCTTTTAATTGATGGTGTCTCACGAGCGTAACTATTAGGCTTTTTTTTCTTTCTTAGTGGTACATAAGGTAATGGCATGTCTTACAATTGATGGCACCTTACAGTCAGTGCAATAAGGTAAAATCTGTGTAATTCAACAGAAAGAAGGGAATTTCTTCTTTAGGTTGGCTAATTATTCCCTTAACCAGGCAAGATGATGGCTCAGAATTCTGGCTGAACTACATTAGAATAATTGAGCTTTCATCAAATAGTCATTTGATAAAGTATATAATCACAATTCTCAATTGAGACTGCTACTATGACAACCGTTGATATGGTAGAATATCTAGATGGAAATCTCAAAATGAGAATTTGCATTGCTAGGACTGGTAAGAGTTACAGCATTAATACAATGCATTTCTAATGTTTTCTCATGATGCACAATTGTACATAAAATGTACATAAAACTGATTAGGAGAAGCCTATAACTCTCTGGGTAATATTTGCTAAAGATATTTTATCAATCAATCAAAGATTTATTAACATACAACAACTTCATACATAGGTTGAACCTGGAGTTAAATGATTCCTTAGTAGTTATTGCTTACTTTCCAACAAATAGAATCTATATTAAAATGTTAGTTTAAAAGAGAGAGAAACATTATCATAATATAATGATCCCATTATACAAGGGCTGTCCAGAAAGTATCCAGCTATTAATACAAAAACTTATGAAAATTATGGCTGGATAATTTCCAGACAGCCCTCATATGAGAGACTCTCTTCTAGGTACCTGAAAACAGTTTTACCCAAAGAAAAGTAAAAACAACGCTCCGGAGGTCTATTCTGAAAAAGCTGAAAGGCGGGGAAGGGTGCCAACAGGGGACTTTAATCCTACTGGAAATGCTGGAATGGAACAATCTTGCCCAACCACTGCTGTGGCTTTCTCCAGGTCATTTGTTGGCTTTGGATGACAGAGAAGGAAAATAATGTGTTTTGGTCAAAGAAAAAAAGATGCTTCCAATTTTTTTTTCTTTTTTTTACTTTGGCTGTTGATATATTTTTTTTCTGATATTAGGAAGATAATTGCCAAGAACATCTACCCAATCAAATCATTTAAAGCTCAAAGCCCTTCTCACCTATATACTTAATCAAAGAACATCTGGCTCTATTTGGAAAAGTCACCTTTTCCAATGAGCACATGGATTGGGAAGAAAGAATCCAGACAACTCCCAAACCACCAGATATTCTATATCAGTCCTGATTATTAGTGTAATTCCAAGAGTCACAGCCAAATTTCCCCAATATCCACAACTCTTAGCAAAAAGTCTCTACAAGAAATACAGATTCCCAAATACAAGTCACCTAAACGTATGCTATACCCTTAGTCACTCAAGGGTGCTTAGAAATAAATGCTCTCCTAAAGTTCAATTTGCTGCCTCCCTCCTACCACCACTACAACATCTGAATGATATAAATTATCTTAGATTATAAATTATGCTCACTGTAAAATGAACAGGGCAGGACTGGGAAAGGCAAGGCCAGAAAAAAAAATTGAGTCTTTTTTTCTTTTTAAACAAAACCATATAGAAAAGACCATTAACAATTTCACACATTTTGACCATCATTATACATGTCACAAGAGTCTCAATTAATTACTATTTAATGAAATGCCTTCCTTCATTTTTACAATGTATGTGACTAAAATGAAATTGTTATTTTAGGCAAACAACGATCTAACACTAGAGATTTGCTACACTGAGCAAAGCCTGAGAAATTCTGCTGTGGGAAAGCACAAGCATCTGCAAAGTTACAAGGCACCTTCACTCAATTTCTAACATACCACCAAATGAAAATGAAAAAGGCACATACACTTCTAAAACGAGTAACAATAATATTCTTTAACAAAAAACTCAAGTAGAATTATAATAGAAGCCTGTGACAGAGGGTTATTACAGAAACCAGCTTCTGGCAAAAACTCAAAGTAAAATCTGTTCCATTTTAAGACCAAATTTAAAAATATGTTTTTTGCTACTTTTAATTAGCTTGAAAGTATACAATCCCTGGCAATTTTTATGAAGGACACAATATAAAGGCACAGTGTACTGTACACGTTGGCATAACCTTAACTATATCAACACCAAGTAACATTCAGAGACTCCCTCCATTAGCTGCAGAAGATAATTTGGCACTGACAAAATACTCCTTTGCTGTTTCCATCTCTCACGCTGTTGTAATCAGAATAAAAGTCGAGGAGGTTCTATACTTAGCTTGATCTCATGTGTCAGATCTAAGAAAATAGGGTATTTCAAATAAAAATTCAATTCTAATAATATATTCAGCAAGTCTTTTTTTTAATTAAAAGCAACTATATATATAAGTAGATCAGTACTTCAACTGCCCAGAGGTATAGAAATAAAATAATCCAATTGCTGATAAAATAATGCTTAAATAAGTCTCACTTAGAAAGTAAGGACTATTCATAGAAATATGTTCTTAGATTTGGGTTTCCCCAATCACTGCATCATATAACAGTAGGTGGACAGCATTTACATATGGGCCTCAACTATAATGAGCAGATTACAAGTATTAAAGTCAAAACACATCCTCAAAGAGTGGCAACTTAACTGTCAGTATCTTCATTTTTTTTTTTAGTAACACAGAGAAGCAACCACTCCACCACAGTTAACAGTGACATGAACTCAGATAAGATACCTGGTAATGATGATGATGACTGCAGCCAGACCAAGGAAGAGCAGACAGTCTCTGAAAATAGTAATCAAACTTTACATCTGAGTCAGGTCTCCCTGCATAAGGATTTTCCTAGCGAGCTGTGGGGATGCCAGGATTTCTACTAAGAGTTCAGTATAGGAGACCTGGTTGATGTCAGTAATTGCTTAAAGTAACACTCTCTTGTAAAATTTAAAATATAACATCAAAAAAGAGATGAAAAGAGGTATTTAAGTGGCATGTGGTCAAATCTTAACTACACTATATAATATTTTTCCTAAGGGGCTATCATGTGAATTGAGGAAAAGTCTCTCCTGCATGCCAGAGGAGTGCAAATGAGCAGCTATCCAGGAAGAAGAGAAGAAATCCTGTCTCACCTTTCTCAGTGAGAGGAAGGTACATGGCTCACAACGCATTTTGGATCTCCATGACCTGGCTCCAACTCACCATTAGCTTCTCTGACTGACTCGTCTTCTTCATTCACCCACCCTGCAAATAAGACTATTCCCACACCACACTACAAATGGGTCCATTGCTTCCTGCCATCCTTACTGTCCCTTGTCCCCTACCTACCTATCAAAAGCCTACCCATTCTTCAAGGTGCAGTCCAAAGAACACCTCAGCAAGGAAGTTTCCGTGGTGCTTCTCAGACAGCACAGGGACAGGATGCGAGCCTCACTTCTGACCAAGGGAAGTAACATAGGACAGCATGACCCAGCCTAACTCAAAGGGCTTCCTAGCGACTGAAATTCAGCCCATACCCAGATAAGGAAAGGGGCCTAATCCTTTGCCTTGTGAGTTATGTTTTTCAGGGCCACTGAAGCAAAATACTGACACAGCCTGACATGGCACCTGGCTGCAAAAGAACCAGACCTATCCAGACCTGACTGCCTCAAGCCAGAACAGACCCCCCCACACTGACCTTACCTTGACTTTTCCCCATTATAATCTTGTTTTAATGCTAAAAATCACACCCCTGGGTAGAGATTTAACATGCAATGAGACAGGGGATGCATTAAGAAAGGTGTGCACCTCTACGTGCTTACATGGCACCCTTTTCCCAACCACGCCTCTTTAAAACTCTCTCCAAATTCCCCTCAGGAGCCAGCCTGAGGACTTTTCCTTTGTGTTGTCCCCCTTGTGCTCAAACATGAGCCCTAATAAAGCCTTGCCTGTGACCCCCATTAGGCCTCTTAATTTCTATAGCATAGAAAGCCCAAGGACCCATGCTGGTAACAATTCCAGAGTCTTCATGCCCAATTGCAATACTTTCTCACATTTTATCTTGTCTTAAGTCGCCAGATAGAGTGTGCTTTCTCTGATGACTGCATGTCCCTATCTCCAACAAGAGCTAGCAGTGCCACACCCACACATCTGGCTTTCAATGGTCACAAAAGAGGGAGGTTCAAGCCCAACACTTCCAAGTCCAATTATTAATAGCACTCTAAATTGCATTTGTGGAGCGCAACTGGCCCTAAATAAAAATGGTCCAAGACTATTTGATGTTTCTAGCTGTCTGAGACGCAAGGTTAGACAAGGTGGAGTGGCAAAGAACCTACACACCTATTAAATGTGTCCTGGGGCTCTCCTGAACATGTCTAAGCACAAATGTAATGTTATAATACTACACTCATCTGGCAGCTAACACAGCTGAAAATACTAAAGCTCAACTCAAAGCGAGTCCTTACATGCTCAAAGTAAGGCTTTGATTCATTAGAAGGCTAAAATGTAATATAATATAGATATTCACAGAGTGAATGTGAGTTAACCAGGAACAAGAATTGGTTACCAGGACAAAGATGCCTTTATCAACCAGCCTCAATTCATGGTCTGGCATATTTATTTATAGTGCTAGTAAAGAATTTTAGTGATTTAATGAACTGGAAAGGATGATAAATTCTCAGTAATTCTCATGAAAGGAGGAAAACAGTCATATGAATAATCCCCAAAAAAGATAATTAAAAAGACTTTTTATGTGGCTCTGAAATATGTTTAGTCTGTACTTAACACTGCATCGATGAATTTCCACTACATTAGGCACACCCAATCTTCAAACAAAGTAATAAAACAAGCCTATGTGTACAGGGCCTCCCCTGCAAACAAACCACACTGCTAGGATGGGCGGTGTCTCATTTCAGATTACTACAGAGCAGGAGCGTGAGTGGAAAAGCGTACTGCTTCCACACGTGCATCTGTGTGTCTTACTTTACTAAGAACTAGAGTGTGAAGTAATCAGGTGTCTGATTTTTTCAAAACAGAGAATTCTCAACTTCTGTCTATATATTCCCTTACAATACTGGAGTAACAATAAATGGGAATGAATAGTATCAACAGTAGAAAAGCTGAATATTTTACCCACAGCTGGAAAGTCTCCTGCTGAGTTGGTATGTTTGTGAAAGCAAACTTTTACCACCAGCAATGATTTTTAAAAACCATTCGTAGTGCTGAAAATGTAAACAAACTGTTTTAAAGTCATAGTTTGAGTTTCGTGTTGACAAAAAACAAAATTAAAGCTGCTTGAATTTTCAAATAACAAGTTCAACTAGCTATAAAAGTGTATTTCCTGGAACATGGGATGAGGTCAATATTATACATTCTGTGTGCGCCTGTTTGATGCGTGCATGACTTAAAAGTATCAAGCATTTTAAGCAGTTCTGAATTGCACTGGTTAAGAAAGTATCTGAAGTAGGCATAAGTGACTGAATCCCTCTGCTAACTCCCAGCAACATCTGGTAGTGGTAATGCATAACCAAAAACCCTTACGGGTTTTGCTCCAAACAGAAAAGAGAGTTTTCTCCAGGAACTCTGACACATAAAAACTGCTCCACAGCCTAGCTGTGGGACTTTTCTTTTTACTACTGCTGCTGGTTCCTAAGCTGTTTGGAGGTCACGCCAGTGGACCCTGAGCAGCAGAAGGGAACATGTGCTAAGGACCTGTCAAATCACCTGACTCTCCTCCCATTCCTCCCCCTATACACACCTGAATAATGGTGGAGTTAGGCATAGTGGTGAAACAGCCTGGATGAATGCGAATTAGCTACTGGGCATTTCTTTGCTATAATCAATGTACTGGTTCATGGAGAATCTCTCGGAAATCCAACAGTAAAAATTATTGATTTTATTAAACCTGGACCCTTGAGTACACACCTTTTTAATATTCTGCGTCATAAAATGGGAAATATGCATAAAGCATTTCTGGTGAAATTGAAATAGAACAGCTGCTTTAAGAAAAAGCACTTGTGCAACTGTGTTACAAATCAAACCAGTGTTTTTTTCTTGAAACATGATTGTTATTTGAGAGAATAAGCATTTATGCTTATTCACTTAGGTATTTGGCAGACATTTTCTCAAAAATGAAGTGAGCCTGTCACTTCAAGAAAAACTGAGTATTTATTGCTGATGGTAAAATTCAAGCAAAAATCAGAATTTAGAAACTCTGATTAAGCCACCATGAGCCTGACAGCTTCCTAATATTTAAAAGACTGTTCTGATAAAAGTACTGGTATTAAATGAACATGACTTTCTGATGTTATATAATGAATTTGTCAACATTTGAAAGATTTGTGTAACTCAATGAACCAATGTTGTATAATAACAATGCAATTACAGTACAGAATCATGAATGGGTAAAAGATCTATTCAAAGTACAGGACAGACCAACGGATTTTGAGTATAACAAAACAAAAAAGTTCACTGATACGGCTTTAGATTCCAGATGGCAATTAACCTTTAAGAAACTACCACTTAGCAAGTTTTGATGAGGTATCAAATATGGACTATTATCTGAAAATGCTATTAAATATTCCCTTCTTTTCCGGCTACACATCTATGGCAGGCCAGATTTTCCTCATATGCTTCAATCAAAACATTTATTTTTAAATTAATATTTAAAATTTTTCTGTTTCAATTTCTAGTCCAGTGAATATCATAGATATGATATTGAACAAGTTTTCTGGGCTTTTCAAAATAATTAAGAGTACAAAAGGGTCCCAAGATAAAAAGGTGTAAGATCCACTGATGCTCAGCTTCATAAGGAGTTTAGATTTTATTGCAAACGTGATGGTTAAGCCACTAGAGGTTATTAACAAAAAGATTCTTAAGAAACTCTACATGATCAGAGCCAGGTTTTCACATACACCTGCTTTTTCATTTCACTCTCCTAGAACATAACTAATTCTCAGAGCATAATTCTCATTCATACCAAAATATTTTTTTCCACATTGTAGACAGAATGGAGGACACAAGAGAAAGACAACAATCTTTAACACAAAAATTAATAGCAGTCAAGGAGCTACTATTCTGTTTGTTCTATGGCATTGTTTGGCATCTTGGCATTGACCCAACCTCAGAAAATTCACAAAATAGAGGGTATAAGATCATTATTAATTGACACCCTCTTTGAAGACCTTAAGAAAACAATTTTAAATCAGCTTTGAAGTAGACAGCTATCCCTAGAAACTTCACATAAACCAGCAAGACAGAAGCAAATCTCTCTCTCTGAAAATTGCTTTTTCCTGTATCTCATTTCCTTAGGAGAATTAGGGATAGCAACCTAAGTAAGCATTGCTGCCAACATTTAAGACAATTTGTTGCTCACTTTTTTCTTTCATTTAAAGAGACACATATTAGGCAGAATCTGTTTCCTCCACAGTGCCATTTTAATACTATACCATAGCTAAACAGTATGGTATCTGATACTATACAATATGAAAATCTTCCTATATACTAAATAGAAGATAATGGTTTGTTGGAAATAAAGTTTAGGCTGGGTCTTTGCAAAAGTCCAAAAGAATATTTAATCTACCAGTAGTAACTTTTCATTTAAAAATGTAGTTGACCACTGAACAACATGGGTTTGAATTGCATGGGTCCACTTATATGCAGATTTTTTTAATGAATATACTGGAAATTCTTTTGAAGATTTGCAACAATTTGAAAAACATGCAGATGACTAACTGCACAGCCTAGAAAGAAACATCTAAAAAATTTTTTTTAAATTAGGTATGTCATAAATGCATAAAGTATAGTCTATTTTACCATTTACTACCATAGAATATACACAAATCTATTATTAAGTTAAAATTTATCAAAACTTATGCACATGCAGACTGTACATAGTGACATTTACAGTCCAGAGAAATGTACACAAACATAAAGATGCATTAAATCATAAATGCATAAAATTAATAGTATATACTGCCCTACTGTAATAATTTCATAGCCACCTCTTGTTGCTACTGTAGTGAACTCAAATTTTGTATGAACCTAAAATGTCATGTGACCCTAATCATCTCTGCATGAGCATTTCATCTCTCCAGTAAATTACATATCGCAATAAAATGGGATCTCTCATGGTTCTCGCATATTTTTCATCATGTTTAGTGTAATACTGTAAACCCTGAATAACACCAGGGGATCCATACAAAGTGCCACTAGTGATGCTAGGAGTTCTCTCAAAAAGCAGAGAAAAATCACGACATTACAAGAAAAAGCTGAATTGCTTGATATGTACGTGTACATTGAGGACTGGAGCTGCAGTTGCCCTCCACGTCAGACAGACGATTCATCTTGTAAACAGATGATATAAACTTATGGTATAAATACAGCATAATACCATAAATATATTTTTCTTCCTTATGGTTGTCTTATTAATAATAACATTTTCTTTGCTCTAGCGTACTTTATTGTAAGAATACAGTATATAATAGATACAACATATAAAATATATGCTAACTGTTTATGTTACCGGTAAGGCTTCCAGTCAACAATATGCTATTAGTAGTTAAGTTTTTAAAGTTTTTGGTGAGTCAAAAGTTATACATAGATTTTCAACTCTGCGTTGGGGGTGGGGGTGTCACTAACTCTAGTCTCCTAGTAGTTCAAGAGCCAACTGTAGTTTTCTATTAAATGGCTAGTGTTGGAACACTTCATCGGCTTCATTTTAAAACTTTAGAGGTACATTTTAGTAGGATTCTATCCTCATAACTACTTCATACTCCATAACTATGTAATATTATAAAATGACTGTAAAATCAAAATACAGGTTGTCCTGATCTTGAGCATCCCATTTTCCTATAACCCAACCCAAACACCATTACACATTGACATCCCTAATCAATACCCACCTGGTCAAATACATCACTGCCTGGTGGTGATCTTGAGTACATGTCAGGAGCTGTTTGCTAGCTAGGAGTTCAGGATTAATTTTGGCATTTTGGGGAGACTTTCACATCACTGATAAGAGAAAGTAGCTAATAAAGTAACCCAAAATTAAGCATGGGCCAATCCCACAGGTCCCACAGAAATACTTATTGAATGGTATTAACTAGAAAATCTACTAATTTAAATAAAGAAGTTATACAGCATTTATTAAATATGTGTTTAAGTCATCAGGGGAAGGGTGGGGAAGTCTGCCTTGTGGCTACACGGGCATCAAAAGTTACTGCACATGTGCACATTTAACCACACTCTCTCCAATGCTGACCACACTCAGATGACAGCCCACTCTTGAACAGATGGGCTCTGGCTTCAAGCACTTACTCATCCTATCTCTCAAAGCCATAGGAAAGGGTAAGAGAAGAAACCACAGGAAGAGAGGGAGCATTCCGGGATGCACCAATGCCAGCATTGGTGTCTACATTTGTGGGGAAGGGGCAAGGGCTGTGCAAGAGACAGCAACAGAGAGCAATAGCTGCTTGGAGGCTGAACCTGCATCCTGAGCTCTAGGAGGTACTTCTCACCATTTTTAATGTCAACAATAAGGTTATTTTGGAAAGAATTGCCTGATGTAACCCCAATCATCGAGAATTTTATCAATTTCTGGGTTTTCTAGCAATGTACATCATTCCCCAACAACACATTAAATGTTGTTCGACTTCATTACAATTGACTTTTTCACTATATTTTCCAAGAACAAAGCTTATGAAAATAGGTAGCAGTCTGTATTATAAGCCCTTCTCTATCCACAGAAACCTAAAGTATATAGTAGCTGAGGGCCAAAATTAGTCCCTCACTATAGAATAGTTATGTTTGCTGGTGCTGGGTAAGACCACCACATTCAAAAAGCAAAAAACTAGAGAAGTAAATGAAATGAGTTGGCAATTAAAAAAAAAAAACCAAAAACTTTCACAAAGGCAGCAAATACAGGAGTCTCTTATGCAGATGCAGAACTTTAAAACAAAGTGTGTTTTCCAACTAAGCTATCCATTAATGTCCTAAATTGAGGGAAATGTGATTCATCATCAGAAAGGTAGGAAGGTCAGTGCTTGCCACTCAGCCTTGGTCAGTAGTACTGACTGTTTAGGGTTCAATATAAAATAAATCTCTAACAGTGTTATTTTCAAAAGAATGAGTCTTCATTCCTCAAAAGGCAGATCTAATCAGAGTTTCAAAGACAAGGCAAATTCATCAGGTAGATGCATTCAGAATAATAGTGCTTTGTGAAATTTTATTTCTAATGTGTGTGGTAATCACTAAAATGTTTATACCCTCTAATTAAATATGGGACTGTTCTTGCTCCTATACTATCACAGAAAAATTAAGTAGAGGTAAAACACACATAAGAAACTAGCTACATATTGAGAAAAAAGGTAAAAATTGAAGAAATTTTCACATTTTGTGTTTAGGTAACAGCTATTGGGTTTATGCATTTCTAAAGATACACATATCATGTTTTTGTGTATTGTCTATTCTTCAGTTGCTTAAACAGTCTCTAAAGTAATCTTTTTTCTTGCAAATCACACCACTTATTTACACAGCAATTGCAACAGTACAAATCATAAAAATATTCTTGCTCTATTAAAAAAGAAAGAGAAGGACAAGGAGTCTGGTATTTTTGAGATATCCTTGGATTTAAACGACACAACAGGAGCCTACAAACACAGTAAGCAAAACTTTAACTGCTATAATGATTGCTGTAGTGATGACTGCAATGTTCTCTTGTCTAGGAAACAGAAGGTAAAAAACTGAGATCCTTTGATTTTGTGGATTTAGTATCACATTCAAATATGTGCCTCTGTGTGGCTCTGGAGGGTTTCAAAATCACCTTATAGAAGTGATTTCAGCAAGAACCTCAGAGGAAAAAAGTCTTAAAGGGGGTGTGAAAAATGTCCAGAACAGCATGAAAGCATTAAAAGGGGGGAAACAAAAGATTATAGTCCATTTTAAGAGACAAACACTTGCAGACCGGTTAAAGAACAAAATGCGATACAGTACATCACTGATATTTACCAGGGAACCCAGGCATATTTCTAAAATCTCCAGGGTGATGCCATTGCCTAACCTTGGTTAAAAACTGAAATCCAAAGACAGCAGATTCTAGAACACAATTCACATTATTCAGATGTGAATCAAGGCAGCTGACTAGGCTTTTTTGTCAGTTAAGTGACCTGGTCCTACACATTAGCAGAGTTTAGTACTTTACAGACAGTGCCCTATTTAATCCTCACAACCAATCTCTGTATTATCTCTATCATAAATTATACACGTTCTAGAACTTCTCCTTTGCTGGTGAGATGCTAAATCAGCAATGTTAGATCCACAAATACCAAAGAACTATGCATATGCTGCTTTATGAGAAATTCAGTAAAATAACATGGAGAAGTCATTCATTCAAAAAATATTTACTGAGCACTTTCTATGTGCTAGGCACTTGAAACACATTAATAAACGCACATAAAATGCTTCTCCTCATGGAGCTTATAGCAGGTGTGGGGAAGAAAGGCAATTCACAAAAAAATAAAATAAATATGCAGTAATTTAAAAGGTAATAGATGTTATGGAAAAAGAAAATGTAAAGCACTGCAAGAGGGATATGGGGTGTGTCTTGTATTTATAGAGCAGACCTCATTCACAAGATGTTATTTTAATGAGGACCTGAAGGAGGTAATGGTGATGGCCATATCTCGGAGGTGAGGAGGGAAAATTCAGAGCAAAGACCTAAGGTGAGAATGTGCCTGCTGTGTTCAAAGATCAGCAAGGAGGTAAGGATGGCTGGAGTGCGAAGCACAAGAGGGAGAAAAGTCGGAGAAGAAATCAGAGTTAGCGGGAACCAGGTTATGTAGAATTTTGTC
The DNA here is from genome assembly GCA_028533085.1 of Varecia variegata. NCBI lineage: Eukaryota > Metazoa > Chordata > Mammalia > Primates > Lemuridae > Varecia > Varecia variegata. The sequence goes on along the minus strand of CM052436.1, from coordinate 193,054,857 downwards.
AATCATTATAAGGAATCTAGCCTTTACTCTGAGTGACATGGGCCACTGGAAGGTTTTAAGCATAATTTGACTTATATTTTAAAAAGATCACTCTGCTGTTATGTTGATTTAAAAAAGGAGAAGCCAGAAAAGGAGAAATGAGACCAGTTATTTGTTTGGAGGCCATGGCAATAATCCAGGCAAGAGATGCTGGAGACTTGGACAAAAACCCTGATAGCAGAGATGGGAAAAGTGGTTAAACTCTGAATTCTGGATACATTTTGAAGATAGAGCAGCAAGATTTGCTGACAAGCTGGACATACATAGCATGGGATTAAAAAAAAAAAAAAAAGAGTCAGTATGACTCCAAGTTTTTTTGCTTAAATAATTTGAAAAACTGAGCTGCTACCCACCAAACTGGGGCAGGCTGCAGGTGGAGCAGGTTTGCAGAGGAAGATCAGAAATTCAGTTTGGGCCCTATTAAGATTGAGGTGTCTTTCACATAGTCAAGTTAGGAAGTCAAAATAGTAGTTGAAGCTGTCCGATGTGGAAATATACACTTGTGATCCTTAAGCAGCTACATGGTATTTTACTAAAGTCCTGTGACTATTTGTGACAATAAGCCTATAAGAACTGAGCCTTGGCACATTCCAAATTAACAGGTTGATGAGAAGTGAAAACCAGCACAAATTTAAAAACAAGTGTACAGAAGAAACCAGTGGGCCAATGGTACTAGAAAGAAAGGCAGGAGAGTGCAGTGTCCTTAAGAATCAAATGAAGAAGACATATGAAGAAAGGACCCATTATATCAAATGCTGCCTACAGGTAAAGATAACAATTGACTGTTATATTTAACTTGGAATATTTGCTTGGGAAAAACCCCTGGTGACTATCTTCTACCCAACTCAAGGAGACATGATCAAGCAGTGACTATAATGTTATATTTCAATCTTCTCATGAATTCAATTTGTTTTTCTAAAGAATTATCCACAAGGAAGGGTTTGATCCAATTTAATATCACATCAGTAGACTTGCTGACAAATAACAGTGATAAACTGCAGATGCTAATGGTCATTTGCTAATATTCAATTCATATCCCTTAAAAAAATAAAAATATCTTTAGGTAAATTGGAAGTAAAAAGGATAGATTTCCTTTGTCCTGATGGAGAATTATGATAAACCAAAAAGTCAACAGTGTTCTACTCTTTTTCTATTAAAATAAAGAACACAGTTTGCACATTATCACTATTACTATTTGATAATGTTCCAGAAGCATTTTATAATGTTCCAGAATGTTAACTGTAGTGCAACCTGCTATAAACCAAAATAAAAGGTATAATTATTAGAAAAGTATCATTATCTGCAACTGATAATATAAATAGGAAACCTAAGAGAATAAACTGCAAAGCTGTTAGCCTAAGAGCCAGCCATAAAATACATGCACAAAAATCAACAACCATCTTAGACCAGCAATAGACAATTTGAAGAACCCATCACAAAATCAACAAAAACCATATACCTAAGCAGAACCCTAACAGAAAATATTAGAACTCAGATGAAGAAAATAACTCTGCTGAGAGAGATAAAAGGTCTGAATAATCCTTCCTGTCCCTTAACAGAAACACTGATTACTCTACAGATGCCAGTCCTTGCCAAGGAAACAAAATACAACATGATTCAGTATTTTTTAGTTCTAAGGATTCATCTTCCAAGTCTTCCAGATTAAGATGGCAGATTTAACATATATGTTCAATTACACCCTTTCCCTAAACCCCACTAAAGTGACAGCAAGAGATCTTTCCAAAAGACAGAGACCTGAAGACTTAAAGAACTACAGTGGAAACTATAACAAAATCAGGAAAGTGGAAAGCAGATGGACAAGTATTAACTGTCTTCCGACCTAGAGAGGAAATGCTACACCAGCACTGAGGAAAGCTGAGAAGTACTCCAGGCTACTCGGAGACTGAGGGTGAAAGGGTGGCAAGCTAAAATAAGGTTAGCAAAATCTGTTTGAGAAGCTCTAAAATCCCTAGATGTCCTTCCCACCTCACTGTAGATCACTAGTGGACAAGCCCATAACCCACAAGGCTAGAGATTTGTTCTTGGAAGAGTAGATAAAACAGAGAAGTCTGGACGGTGAGAGCGTGGGAACCTTCTCCAAAGTGACTCTACACACAGAGGATGCTTGTGGTAGGGGTCCCCGGCCCCTTTGAAACAGGAAGAAATTCTGCAAGAATCTCTGCACCAGGGACTAAAGTTGTAAAAGCTGCTAAGGGATCTATACTGTAAAACGGCTAACTTGCTTTATGACTTCTGTAACTTACTCAGTTGCAAAGAGCAGGCCTACATCAAAAAGATAAGAACTCATGCTCAGGACCCTGCCCCCACTAGGAATAGAGATAACTACATTGTAGCTGTGCCCCTGACCCTTCCTAAAAATGTATAAAGGACTGTTATACTCTTTGTTCAGGGCTCAGAATTTGGACCCTGTCCTCTGAGTCTCACTGGTGAATAAATGCTCGTCTTCTCCCTCACCTGGTCTCTGGGTCAGTCATTTGGAGAAGGTTCCCCCTTCTTCTCCTGCAACATGCTGAGACCACAGCCAGATTCCTCCATGAACACTGGAAGCTATACTTTTCCCTCAGAGCAGAACACTGGACCACCACTCTCTGACCAGCCCAAGAAGAAAGACTTTACAAATGGCCCTAGTGAAAAACTCTGGAGAAACAGTATACAGTCAAAAGTGGCTGCCACTGGGGAGGGAGACTCAGGGGACTTGGGGGGAAGGCATGGGAGACCACTTATTTTACAATAAGCCTCTTAGAGTTTTAAAAATGTGCATGTATTAATTTAAATATAATAATCTTTATCTGAAAGGACAGGTGAGTATATTATGATTTTTTTAAAGAATAGTGTGACAAAAAATATAATTAAAATGATAGTTTTATAGACAATCAAGAAAGATTAAACACTGAAATGCTGACACACTACAGGGAGACCATGCAGTCGGTAAGGGAATGTGTCGTGGCATAAACAAATTGGCAACAAGCCTCAAGAGTCTTAAGAGTTCACTTCTGCCCCAGGAATTCTACTGCCAAAAATCTAGCCTAAGTAATTCAGAAATATTTAAACCTTCAGCTCTGTCTGTATGTCCGCTATTACTTACTGAGCCTACATCCTTTGCCAGAAGGCCCTGTCAGTTTTCCTCTATTTGGTTCATTCCACCTCACCAAAACTCTGTGGTGCAGGGACCATTACCCTTACTCCAAGAAAATGCAATTGCAGAATTAGGTGATTAAATCACTTAGGAAGCAGTCAAGCTAGGATTTGCAACCAGAGAGTATACATATTCTCAACCATTAAAAATGGAAATATGTCAAACAATGGAAAACTAGTTAAGTAAACTTAGGGAAATTCATTATTAAAATCCCTATTTTCAAAGGATTTAAGGACAGAGGACACATCTATGATATAATATTAAGTAAAACAGCAGTATTTAAAACTACAGATAAAATAAAAACGCCAATTTTGTTTAAAAGTATGCCTATGCAAACAAAAAGGGCCAAACAGAAGTACACCATCCAATAAACAGTTACTTATTTTTGGCTGAATGGACTGTGATTTGTATTAATATTTTTTCAGTAATTCCCAAAATGTCTACAACAGGGGTAACTACTTTTTATTTTTAAATACTTAAAAAAAAACTATAGTAACAATATAAATTCTCAATCATAGCTGCTTAATTTGAAAAAAAGATATCAGTAATTGCACACTTTCAAGGAATTTGTACTAGACAATTAGGTTGAAAGAGACACTAAATTGAAAAGGCTTATGGTAATTTTTAAATGTGCAATGAAAAAAAGGAAGACTAAATGAGAGGGTACTATCCTAGCAGCCCAGCATTTCTGGAACTACAAGGTCCAACAAATGAGAGAGGCTTCCACCATTATTCCTTTCTCATAGTGAAATGGGAAAAATTAGCCTTACAGAATTTGCTTGATAGCTCAGTTAACAGCAATTTAACTAGCACATAAAAGGAGATATGTTAGTAAGAGAAAACCATTTGGACTCCCAATGCACACCCCAAAATCACTGGAATCCTAAAGTCATTTTGAAATTGACTGAATTCTGATTACTTACATAGTGAAATTTGAAAGCTTTCAAAAACAAAATAAAAAACCTGAAACATGTAAATGAAATATTTCTGCAATATGTTATTCAGAAGAGTTTCGACAGTTCCTTGTAAGGCAAACCGGAATTAGATGGCTACAGAATACCTGTGTTGAGCACTAAAAAAAAAAAATTTTAATTGATCTTTGGATGTGTTGGGGGAGGGAAGGAGTGGGTGAATGTGTAGACTAATTGTGCCTTTCCTTTGTTACTTTAAAGTATAATATTATAAATGCTTTAACTTTTTGTAAAGAATGCCAGCAAAGCACTTTCCAGGAACAAAATAACTTAAAACCTGGTAATAGCATTCTTTTTGCCACAAATTATCAAAAGGTTTTCACATAGATGTAGGATTATACTTCACTTTTTAAATGTTTAAACATGTCTTAGGACTTTAGAGAAATGATGCATACAATTCTTAAGTTTGTGTGCCCCAAAGAAAAATTGTTGGGAAAAAAAAAAAAGTTGTTTCCACTTCATTCCGGAACTTTATTAATCAAGTTCTCAGTGCAAGGATTGGGAAAAAGTGAATATACAGAGAAAACTAACACAGCAGCTAGTAGCTACCATCCCATTAATAAATAATTCTGTAATTATCTTAGAAAGAAAACCTGGAATTGTAAAAGCTCACTCTTACCTGCGCTGAGGCCAAGAAATGAAAAAAAAAAAGGCGATTCAAAATCTTCCGAAAAGGAAAGTCCTATTTAGAAACCCAATGGTAAGAGGACCCGCCCACTTCCCCCGGAGAACTCGTTGCTACAGGAACCTGTAGTAACCCCTTAAGCCCAGAAACTTTTGAGGAAGGGGAGTCCTCCCAGAAGTTAGGGTTAAAAGAGGGTAGCTGGGTGGAAGGTTTGGAGGGGAGTTGAAAGGTTAAAAGAAGGGGAAACCCCCTTGGCTGCGGCAGAGGGTCAGTGAAGGCGGGCTTAGTAACCCCAACAGAAATTCAAACCACCACTCAGAACAATGTTCTGTGTGCTAGAGTCATATACAGTTCAGCTAAACTTTGAACTACTAGAGATGCTTTCCGCCCTCCGTGGAAAGAAACAAACCACCCTTTGTGAGTTCCTGTCTAGGGAAAATGAACTAGAGTTTCATCCCATCAATCACAAACTGCTACTACTTCGTGAAACTAAAATCTTGACTTCCTTATACTAATCCCGTGGTTCTCAAATTCGGCGGCACATTGGAATCACCTTGGGATCTTTAAAAAATACATTGTATTTTAATTGGTCTGGTGTGCGACTGAGCATGGTGAGTTTTAAAACTCCCCGGCGACTCCTCTGTGCAGCCAAGTTTGGGAAAACTGTATTAGAGGATTTGGCGAGGTGGCGGGGAGTATTTAAAAAAGAAAACGAACAAGCACAGTTACCTCCCTTTCTCTTTTTTTAAAGACTAATAATAGAATTAGCTAGCTTTCTCCAAGCACACACAGGACAATAGGCTGCTTGATAAATAGGAATCCCCAGCATGCCCTAACAATACTTTCTTTGAAAACAGCAGGCAGTATAAGCCTTTTCTTCCCAAGAGAGCAAACATCCTTCTTACCGAAACGCCAAAGTTCTACATCTATTTTAAGAGCAAATGGGCCGCGAATGCCACTCAGAACTTGGAGGACGAACTCCAGCACCCGAAAGAAACCGACCCCCGCAATCGCCCACCATCACTCGCCGGGGTCCTGCGGGGACCAGGGCTGGACAAGCCTGGCGTGTCCTTCCCCAGAGTCCCCAGGCCGGACCCCGCCGGCAGCGCTTCAATAAAGTTACTTGGGGGAAGTTTGCTCGGGTGTCCAACCGCGCGCCTCCCCCGGAGAGGGGCGCGGCCCCCGCCACCTGCTCGGCGCTGAGGCTCCCCGACCGCGCCCCCTTCTTGGACCTCCCCCACCTCCGGGGTCGCGCACCTCGCGGGCGCCCGTGCGGCCGGCCGGAGCCCGCGCGAGCTCGCCTCGCCCCTCCTCGGGGTACCTCAGTCCCGGCGGCCCTGACCCTCGGCCCCGGGCACCAGGACCTCCACGCGGGCCTGGCACGCCCCACAGGGAGTCCCTCGGGAAGCCCGCCCGCCCGGCCAGCGCCTGAAGAGCCCAGGCGGGGGATCTGGGAGCCCCTGCACCCCCGGGCCCAAGGCCCCCGGCCCGGCCCGGCCCGGCCCGGCCCCGCCGCTCCGGGCCCCTCCGGCCGCCCGCAGGGTGCGCGCCCCTGCCCCGGCGGTCCCGCGCTGCGCACGCGCGGAAGCACCCGTCCACTCGCCCGCTGCGCCCTCACTCACCGCCCGTGTTCCTCGTTGCCTCAGGCGCGGCCGCCGCTCGCCGCCGTGCCCGGTGCCCGCTCCTCACGCTCCGGCCGGGCACTCGGGGATCCAGCGCCCGGCGGGCTCGGCGGGCACGGCGGGCACCCGCACGCAGGGCACGCTCCGCGGGAGCGAGCGCGCGCGCCCGAGCACCGGGAGGGGGCGGGGCGGCAGGAGCGGCGCGCCCAGAGGCGGCCCTGGATACGGGGCATGCGCAGTGTCTGCCCCGTCCTGAGGTCGGCGTGAAAAGTGGGCGGGGACCCTGGACCGGTGGAAGCAGGCAAGGGGCCCTCTCACTGGGAGGCACCTTCGCCCTTGTCCCGCAAACTGCAGTTCACTTCTCTGGTTCGTTCAGCTGTCAATGTACTAAGCATTTATTGAGCACGTACGTTGGCATGGCTAGGGTGCAGGATACAGGACATCCTCTGGTAGTGGGGGACCGATTGCACCCGGCTTTAGGACCCCTTTTCGGCACTGATTCCAGCCCTCTCTTTGAACAGGTGGCAGTGCATACATGGAGATCACAAAGTACCTAAAACTGCAACACTCTAGGGCGATTTGGGGAAGGAGAGAAGGTGCCAGCTGGGGTGACCATGAAAACTTCGTTGAGAAGCTAAGGATAGGCAGAGCTGTGGTCTGAAGATACATGAGTTCACCTAGAGAAAAAGGTGAACACCAAGGCATAAGTGGCAAAAAAAAGATCAAAGAATATGTGAACCCATGAACCCTTCAGGGGACAAGTTTAACCTAAGTATTTTGTTCCTAGTGAAGGTGAAAATGGCTGTGGAGGGGAAGTTGAAGCTTGTAGAAATAATCTTAATTACCCAGATTTATTCAATGGGTAATTAAGAGGGCCAGTGGCAGCCTGATTAAATGCAGACTTTGGGAATATAAAGTGAAGAGTAGAGATTTGAAATGCTGTAGTATGTGTTCTAGGTAAGAAGTAGTAGGGTCCTAATTTCAAGTGTTGGCATTAGGAAGAGAAAGGATGGAAAAGTTTCCAGAAAATGTGAAGGACAGGATGACTCCCTAGCTTTTGTCTCTGCCTCTTGTGGAGAGCTGTTTATCATGACAGGCAGGGACCTCATTAGATGAGATCATCACCTTTGGCAAATGTTTATCAGTGAATAAATTAGAACTGTAAAATACAGCTATCGTCACTAAACGCTTCTTTTAGTGTGAGTTTGGCCCCGGAAAAACATATTTCTGCTCAACTGGAAAGCTATTAATTTGAGAGACAGTATAATAGTGAAAGACACCTGGGCTCTGGAAAACAAAAACACCTTTTGTAAAATCCAGATGCCTCATAATAAACTGATATTGTCCAAATTACTTAATATTGCTGAGCTTTCCTGTGCTCATCTGTAACGTGGGATAGTAACATTTACTTTATACGGTGGTTAAGTTTTATATTAATGTCAGCATGGCCAGGTCATGGTACCCAGTTGGTGGTCAAACATTATTCTAGATGTTACAGTGACAGTATTTTTAAATGAGATTAATATTTAAATCAGTAGACTTTGAGTAAAGCAGATTAATCTCCATAATGTGTGTGAGAGTCATCCAGTTGAAGGCCTAATAGAAAAAGACTGACCTCCCCTAAGCAAGAAGGAATTATGCCAGCAGCCAGCCTTAGAAGTGCACTTCCCTGGATCGACAGCCTGACCACCTACCCTGCAGATTTTGGAGTTGACAAGTCCTCACAATCACATGAGCCAGTTCCTTAAAATAAATCCTGATACCTATCTATCTCCCTCTCTCTCACCTCTAAAACTGCAAAAGGGCCCAAAATGCAGTAATTTGTGCTAAAGTTCCATGTTACCCAACCACAACCTGAGTTGTTTACTTGTGAGATCTGACCTGAGAAAGCAGGAGAAAGGTGATAGTCAAATCCCATTAAGCCAACAAGATTTTCCTTATATCCCTATAAGGAAAGTAACCTTAAAATTACCAATCCTCTATTTGTCTCTTATTCCTGCTTTCCTCTTTTTTTTTTTCCTACCTATATAACTCACTCACTCTGTTTAGCTCATCGGTGCTTCTTTCTACATTGTAAACTGGATGCTACCTGGCTAATGAGTCACTAATAAAAGCCAATCAGATTTTGAAACCCAATTTGTTGAAATTTTGTTCTTTGACATATATTTGTAATATACGTATATGTATCTCCATTCTGTTGGCTTTGTATCTCTGGAGAACTCTGGCTAATACAAGATTATAAAGATTATATACAAATTGTTACCTTCTGAGGTTGTAAAAACTTAAATAAAAATGGTTAAAGTACCCAGTATGTAGTAGAGTCTGAATAAATGGCAACTGCTATTACTTATGAATGAACACTGAAGACAAAAATCAAAAGAGAGGAGAGGGTGGATATTGGCACTTTGAAAGTATTTTCTCAGTTCACTGGATAATAAATATGTAAAAAACAGATTTAAGAGGTAAAAGAAATTTTGGCGTCCCTAGCTCTGACACACTAAAAAGGTGAAACATAGGTATATTTTAATTATTTGCAAATAAATGCCCTAATGAGTCGTTAACTAAAGATAGACTGGTGTACTCTAAACACCAAACATGCAAATCAGAGATATGAATTCACATCTGAACATTTTATTCCAATTTAAGTTCTAGTTCAATTCACTCTACTTGCTACTAGGAAGGTAAAACCTAGGAAGAGCTAACTTTTGAAATGATTTCCAATCTCACAGAGCAGTTGC
>CM052436.1:193016677-193045205 GCA_028533085.1 Varecia variegata | reverse complement strand
AAATGCCCTAATGAGTCGTTAACTAAAGATAGACTGGTGTACTCTAAACACCAAACATGCAAATCAGAGATATGAATTCACATCTGAACATTTTATTCCAATTTAAGTTCTAGTTCAATTCACTCTACTTGCTACTAGGAAGGTAAAACCTAGGAAGAGCTAACTTTTGAAATGATTTCCAATCTCACAGAGCAGTTGCATGATAAGTCACTCAATCAATGTGTTTATTGAATAGGCTTCTGGGGAAGCCTATAACTATGAGGAGTATGCAAAAATGGTTAAAATATTGCATTTATTCTATAAAAATTACCATTTGTTATGTACTAGGCAACATCCCCGCCCTCAGGGAATTTATCAAATAGCCTAGAAAGAAATGAATAACCATAACTATCATTTAAGGCAGAATGTGACAAGTGCCTTAAAGGGAACATAAATAATGATTTGGCCAATTGTACCTTGTTCACATAGTTAATGCTGGGGGCTCACTCTTCTAATCATGCCTCCATTGTGGTTCCCAGCTTTGCATATTTTGGTATGGTGAAAGCTTTGCATATTTTGGTATGGTGAAAGCTTTGCATATTTTGGTATGGTGAAAGCTTTGCATATTTTGGTACAGTGAAAATCAATGAAGTACACCAGCATCTTTTAAATATGATTTTTGCAAAGTTAATAAATATCAAATAAATCAACATTCTCAATCTGCCGACAATTTTGCTTCTGATACAGTAAGAGAGGGTGAGGTGGGAGAGGCACAAGCCACTCAAATGTAAAAGTTCTTTGTTTTCTCTGTTTGTCTTGTCTGTTTAGTTTAAAGGAGAATTTAACTTTAAGAAAATATAGAGATAATTTTCCTGGCTTAATGGAAATGTATGAGGAAAATACATAAAAACTAACATGAAAATAAAAAAAGGTGGGGGTTTGGGTTTATAAAAGGACAACGAGTGATTGAGTTGGAAACCATTAACCAGGTGGAGAAAGATGACCAGCATGTTTGTCCTGGGACTGGTGTTGTCACATGGTGACTTCTTTTTCCTTTTGGCTGAGAATGAAATATTCCATAGTGGCTGAGCGTGAACTAGCTCCAGGACTGACAAAAACAAGTGATCTGGGGAAAATACACAGCATTTTCATAACATTTAAATAATCAGGGTGATACTCTATTATGAGAATTTGTGAATATATTAATTTCATGAGTTTTGCCACAGTGACCAGGAAATAAATTAATCTGGGATTAAAGGAAACCTTGTACCAAAAAGAAAAAATTTAATATCATTGAAAGAAATGGCCTCAAGCCATGGATAATAATTATCAACTGATGAATAATAACAGTGATAATAGCAGGTATGAAATAAGTTAAAATGCATCCTAGGCCAGATTTTGTTTTTTTTTAAATTATACACCTGGTATGGTACCTTACAAATCTAACCAATGTACTAGCTCTAAATGGTTTAAAATTGGATTTAGAACACAATTAGCCCTACACTATTCAGTACTCTCCTATTTGTGCTCTTTCTTTTTATTAATGCTACTCAAAAAAATTCAACCTGTTCGGTATCACAAGTAGACTGTTGCCCGCTCAGTAGAGAAAATAGTAGTAATATAGGTGTTTCTTACTGTAGATGATCCCCGACTTCTGATGGTTTGACTTATGATTTTTCCACTTCCTGATGGTGTGAAAGGAATACACATTCAGTAAAAACTTTACTTCAAATTTTAAATTTTGGTCTTTCCCTGGACTAGCAATATGCTGTTTGATACTCTCTCGAGTTGCTGGGCGGCAGCAGCAAGCCACAGCTCCCAGTCAGCCTCTGTATTCTACAGTGTCTACAGTGTACTAGCTTCAACAAATTACATGAGATATTCAACACTTTATTGGCTTTGTGTTAGATGATTTTGCCCAACTATAGGCTAATGTAAGTGTTCTGAATACATTTAAGGTAGTCTAGGCTAAGCTATGATGTTTGTAGGTTAGGTGTATTAAATACATTTTCTACTTATGACATTTTCAGCTTACATATCAGAATATTTGATCATGAAAAAATCAAAATTTAACAAAATGGTTAGCAGGCACACTATCAATTATCCTTTACATGTTCTATTTCCCTCTTTGCTTTAGTATTTTAGCCCATTGACAAAATGTGATTGATGCACAACTTTTCAATAAGATATCTTTTGCACATTTTAATTATACTTATTTCTCAACTTATATGTTAACTTTACATCAGTGAGACATTTAAAATATCAAATTGAGTATAATCATAAAGATTAAATGCATATAAATTATTTTGCATAAGCAACAACAAAGACAGGGCAAGAAGTCCAGTATTGGGTTACAGTTTTTCTTTAAAAATGAAACTCCTACAGAACATTATATCCAGTTTCTAGAATGTAGACATGTACTTCATTAAGCAAGTTTTTGTAAAATCACATGAATATTAAAATAATTATTTCCATGCATTATATTCTAGATAATTGGAGCAGTCTTGATTAGTGCTGTTTAATAGAAAAAAAAATGAACCACAAATGTGAGCTACATACGTAATTTTACATTTTCTAGTATTCACATTTTATAGAGTAAAACAGATGAAATTAACATTTATAATGTATCTTATTTAACCTAAATATCAAAAAATTATTGCTTCAACATGTAATAAATATAAAAAAGTATTAACAAGGTTATTTTACATTTCCTTCATTCTACATCTTCAAAAACTGGAGTGTATTTTCCACTTTCAATTCATCTCAATTTAGATTCGCCGTATTTCAAATACTTACTAGCCACATGTGATTAGTGGTTATATTGGACAACGCAGATCTAGGACTAGGTCACTGGTTCTCAAACTTGGCTGCACATTGGAATCCCCCCAGGGAAACTTGAAACAGTTTTGATACCTATACCACAGTCCCAAAATTCCAGTGTATGTCGTCTGGGGTGCTACCTGGGTATTGAGATTTTTTAAAAGCTCTTCAGGTATTCCAATAAGCAGCAAAGTTTGAGAGTCACTGGTCTCACCAGTTTACATTTTTAAAAAAGCATTATCAAAACTTTGATATTATGAAATCAGTGGCCATTGTTTTCATATTTCCTTTACTTAAAATCAACAATATTTTCAAACCATGTTGAAATGTACTAGTGGTGTAGCATCTATAGCATCCATGGTATATGTACATCACTAGTATATTTAAATATGATTAATAATTGATAATAAAATTCCAAAGCTTGGATTAACGTGGCCATGAGTTCAAATGTAACAGGGATGATTCCAGGTGAGGATTTAATTTCAGCATTTGATGTGAACTATTAAGTAGCAGTACTTCTGTATATGTTCTTTTGGGGAGGAAAAACATTTCCTCTACCTTCTCAGGTTTAGTGTTTGGGGATGGGGAATTAAACTGGAATTTTCAAATTAACAGTAAAATAAATTTTATACATATGCAAATGGAAACACACAAAGAGTGGCTCTTTAAATAGCTAAAGATGGAGGTTTGGATATGTAACATTATCAACATTATCGGGGTTTGGAGAAAAGATTTCCACAGGAAGAACAAATGAGTTTCTAGGAGAACCAATGAGAGATAAAAGTTTGTGATAGTTGCAGGTGCAAATGGTCTTCCTCATTTTTTTTTTTTCCTTCATGGCCATAAAATTCCCTCGGAGTGGGGATTCATGGCAGCCTCATTTCCAGAAGTTTCTGCTTTTACTGAGATAAGGGAAGTTCTTAGAAGGCTTTTTTCTGCATCTGATGAATCTCAAATGTCTTTATTTTGAAATAATCTTTGTATCAATTCTGGAGGCCCAAGTAGGTCCCCACAGTTTTCTGGATTTTATACTTCATAATTGTTTGGCAAATCTCCAAATAGAGACAATGCCTCTGATAATGGATCATGAAACCCTTCTATCACACCTGTATTTATTTGATGTGTTAACTTGTGCCTAATATCTTATATAGCAAGTATAAGAACTAACCCACATTCATAACAAATATTTCCCATCTTGTTTTGTAATCCAGTGATTATTGATTATGTGCCCCTAATATATCAGCTATACCTAATATTGCTGAGTAACAAACCACCACAAGAGGTAGTGGCTTTAAAACAACCACTTTTATTACTTTCATTGAGTCTATGGGTCTGCTGGGCGGTTCTGTTTCTGGTCTAGTCTCTGTTAATATCTGGTGGGCTCTCTCAAACGTTGATATTCTGCTGGTGGGCTGCCTAGAGGCCAGCTGGTCTAGGACAGCCTCAAATAAAACAGCTCAGCTCTGATCCATGGGGTTTTTCTTGGAAGCCTACCACTGCTCTGAATATAAACCTTAGCTAGCCTGCTGGAGCATGAGAGACTGCATAGAGCAGAAATGCATTTTCAAGTCTCTGATGGCTGCAAGTTGTCACTGTTTCATTGGCCAAAGCAAGTCACATGGGCAAGTCCAGAGTCAATGTGCGAGGATACTACCAAAGGGTGTGGTTACAGGCATTAGTGTGTTCTATCTACCATGACTAGTGCTATATTCAATTAGTCCTATCATATTTTATTCCGTTCATTTTGGTTACTCTCAGTCTGCAGTGTTATTTATGTACCCTAGTTTTTGCAGTGTTGAGTATCTATCCCTTTTGTAAACTAGATCTCTTCTTTAAGTTTTATTAGCACCCTTTTGTTTAGAATTATCATTCGTGGTTCAGTCATTTTTACACTTTTAAAACCTCTTTTTAAACTTGATTATGTGAATAAATAAAAATGAATACAATCTTTGATCAAGTAAACAATCAGTAAACAGATGCAATATGTTTTAAAAGACTTTGTGCATTGTCTTGCATTCCAGAAAGTTTTTAAATGCTACACATTTTGTCAAAATTCTAAACCTAATTTCAAAAAGATTAAATAAATAGGCTCTCATATACAAATAATATTGATAAATGCTTCCTTCCTACAGCCATTGTCCATTCAATATTTGCAGTTCACATGGGTGTTTTTTTCACTGCACTCATTCACAATCCATGGCTCAATTATCATGTAAAATCATTCCTGGTTGAATTTTGAGGAGATACTGAAGGAGCTGTATGTGGAGAGATTCTTAAACTTATATATTTGAATAAAATATTTGAATATTTGAATAAAAGGCATTGTATTTTATCAACTGGAAATATGACTAAGCTATGTTTTCAGAAGTAAAACAAGTACTTTTTTTTTCCTCTAGGATTACTTATTTGGCATATGTGGAGTTTCAGAATCCTGTAGAATTCTTTTTCTTTTCCTCTTTAAACAGGCATTGTAAATTATTTGTTACTAGATTATAACCTTCGAAGAGTAAATTACAGTTCATAGAGCTTTGAATTACCAGGCAATATTTTGTGCCTACATGAGTAAATGACAAAAAATAGACTAAGAAAACACCAGCTAGTTATATTATGCTGTTTGCCCTTTGAAACGGTTTATTGCCGTGTAAATCCCCATAAGGAAGAAAAGACTAAATCCTCTTGGGTGTAGCTAGAGAAGGTACTCTTTCTGATCACATAAAAACTTGGACCAAGAGAAGCCCTGTGGGTTTGGATTCTCCCAAGGTTAGCCATGTGGGCCTGGGGTATATAGGAACCCAGTGTGACAGCACAAAGCCATATCCCACCAGATGCTTGCTTTGGTTTTTCTCAGAACCAAACTCCCAACGGGATTCAAGTGAAAGTAGTTTATTTGGCAGTGACCCAAGGAAACCCTGGAGGTGATGTAAGTGAGCAAAACAAAGAAGAGGAGGAAACCAAGTCACCACTGTGGTCAGCTGGAGCCCAGTCCTGCTGGGGAACTCTAAGATTTTCGAATACACTGCAGGGATATTCCAATGAAGGGTCAAGGGGGCTGAGATCATTATCCACTAACTCCCATTCATCAAGGGACAAGAGAGCTAGAATCATTATCCACCAATCCCCACCTGACAAAGACTGAAGGATGCTCTCAGAGAAACTGATTTCCTAGCACCTACCTTCAGCCCCTGCTCATGAGCTGAACATGGTTCTGAGACCAGAAAAAAAAGCAAAGAATCCTACCTGCTGGCATTAAGAAGTCAGTCCTCTTGTGCCTGTTTATAAGCAGGGCAGCACCCGTGTGCACCAGGTACACAGAGATACACAGTAACATTGTGAAATTCCTTCCCAGGCAGACCTGAATATTATCTCCATTCCCTTCAGAGCTTGCCTTCTTCCCACTTTTTCTTTTACTGGCCTCTCTGATCTTCTTACAATTCAGTCCCCTCAATAGAGGTATGCTCTGAAGATGTACATACCAGATAGCGACCCACCATTCCCAGAGGACAAGGCAAAGTACAAGGTCTGCCAAATTGTCAGGTTATGTGTGTACCCTCTGAGCAAGCACCTCACATGCAGTCCTTTTCCAGAAAGTCTGCAAGAAATTGCATGAAGGGGTAGATGTCTTGAAGCAGATCTGAAGACCAACGTGCTAGCAGAGATTCATCTAGAACAGTGGTTCTCAACTGGAGGAGAGTTAGCCTGCCAGGAGATATTTGGCAAGGCTGGAGACATTCAGTTTTGCTAGTCACAGCTGTGGGAGAGGTGCCCGTGGCATCTGGTGCTCAGAAGCCAGGGATGCTGCTAAAAGCACAGGACAGCATGCTCCACCCCACAAATCATAGCCATCCCCCACCTTCCACTGTGGTGCTGCTGCGAAATATTTAGCTAGAGAAACATCAGTAAAAGAGAAAGAAACTGCAGGTTATGCATTCCAATTTCTTCTCCTAATCTTTACTCCCAGTTTTTACTCTAACAAGCAAAGTTTTCATTGATTTCTAAAGGTGATTCTAAGCGTGTTGGGAGGCACAGGAAAGCTCATTATATCTTTTGAAACTTTACTAAATTGAATAAGGGAATAGCAGTCTAACCTTTTAAAATATTTCCAGATGCTGAGCATTGGATTGAAATGCTAAATTGAAAGAACCAACTATTACCGATTAGTAGTGCTATGGCAAAAAAGGGCAGTTTTCTTTTGATGTACCAAGTCATGAAGGACAGAAAGATACTGACACTCAGTGATTAATTTCTGGAAATGTGGTTGAACGAATCAAATTATGTATCATTTGATGCCATTAAATTTGAATTCCTGCATTATATGTGGACCTTTAGCTTTTCAAGCATTCTCCATGTGTGAAATTGAATGTGCCATTTACAAGCTATCATGTAATTTTCTGTTTTCTGAAACAAAAGCAACAATCTGGGTACATTAAAGACTATTATATAATTGACAAACCTGCTTTTTAAAACTTGATCCAAAACACTTACAATTACTATCATTTGCGAAAGGGAGGTATTCCTTAACAGTGCAAAATCATTTAAAAATTAAAATGAAAACCCTCTATTGCTTTTGTTCCAATAAGCATACCTTCCATGTGTATACATCGCCACAGTTTACAAAGTTTCTTTTTTTTCATGCCCATTAACTCACTTGATATTTAAATCAGCCACATGAATAGACACAACAGATAATCATTATCTCCATTTTTAAAATGAGGAAGCTAGAGATCATAATTTACAGGTTCAGCAATGAAGACATAGAGTTTTGACTACAAGATAACCACATTTTCATCATATATTACTTTGACTTGATGTTTAATTTCAATTTTCAAAAATTTTGTTGAAGTATAATATACATATAGGATAGTATACAAATCATAAGTGCACGACTCAATGAATTTTCACAACCTAAAAACACCCACGTAACTGTGACCATCATTTCAAAAGCCCAGTCATTCTCCTTCTTCTGGAGTTTGACTCTGGTGGCTTCCTTAGTGTTTGGTGCCCACAAGGCATGTGGACACGTGTTTGCATGGGAGTCATGGATGTCAAGTCCGCTAAGTGGGCACTGTGCCTCCACGAAGATCAGTTTTGTCTAGTACTCCAACTGCTTCCAAAGCCAGGGCTGCTCATTTCATGAGAACCCTATTCTGTGTTCCCCTAAGAAAGGTTCTTTGTCATCTGGGCTCCCAAGCATTACCTCTACCTTTATGCCAACCCTGCCCTGATACAGCTGGCCAAAACATGTCCAAATCCCACACTTCAGCTCATGCCTCAGGACTTCAGAGCTGCTTCTCTCCCTGGGCTCATCCTACCTGATTGCTAGAGGGGGCTTGAAAGACACACCCTATGGTGACCTCTCCATGCTTCTCTTCATTTCTCCCACTTCTGACCCTGGAATTCACATGTGAAACTTCCCTCTAGCCCTCCATGACTGGCTGTCCTCACCTCAACAGTTAACCACCCACAACTAGACTCTAAATCTTAGTGTAAGATAGCCTGGGATAATGTGTTATAAAATTCTTGTTTTCTAATAAGAAGGTCAATTGGGAAGCTAGAAAATCATGAGCTGTCTATGATGTCAACAAGCATCTCTGTACTCTCTCACTGAGAAGTCAGAGCTACTCAAAATGGATAATCCTCTAGGAAATGAAGGTCAACTGGAGATCTTTCAGTTGGATGTGTTCTACCTTCAGTGCCTAGGACCCTAATGTCCTACGGGGTAGCCAATATCTATAAAGAGTTATACTATAAGAATAAGATTTTATTTATTATCTTCTCTAGTCCTAGCTTTGCTTTTATTAATTGGATGGATTGTCACACTAATGCTTTAGAAAGAAACAACCTCGAATTCAGTGAGTTAAAACAATAAGATATAGTTAGCTCATGAGTCGGAGGGCTGGTGATTCAGTCTGGTCTAAGCTGGGCAGTTCTTCTAGTCTTGGCTGTGTTCACTCACATGTCTGGATTACTCACATGTCTGGATTCTTAGCTGTCTATAAAGCCTTTATTGGGATGACTGAGGTGGATGCTGTCTGTTCTAGGTATTTTTCCTCATTCCCTTGGGACCAGCAGGCTAGCCTGGACAGGTCTTTCCCATGGGGCAAAAGTGAGTGAATGCTCTTGTACCGGGGCTTCTCAAGCCTCTGTTGCTATTACACTCTCTGACATCCCACTGACCAAAGCAAGTTGTGTGGCTGGAACCAGAGTTAGAGTGGGAGGTACTACAAAATTAGCAAGCTAGAAGCTTGGGTACAGAAAGTGGTGAGGAACAGGGCTATTTTCACACTATATCACACTAGGTAAACTAAAACAAGTTGCATAATCTTCCTAAGCCTGAGTTCTGTTGTCAATAATATGGGGATGATTATAAGAAGAAGCCTCTTCCCAAATTTTCTAATGATTTAAAATGTGATAAATAGGTCACAAACACCTAAGTGTCTCAAAAACTGTTAAGTGATATATACATGTGAGATGTCACTATTATTCTTATTATGTACATTTTTAAAATTGTATTTACATAGTTGGCCAAGCAAAATTCTGAGGTGAGTGAGCTTGGTTTTCAGAGCCTCTGGCCCGAACAAGTGGCCTTGTGTTTTATTAGGCCTCCCAGGAGCTTCCATTACAATGGCCTATCTATCCACTTTTAGGAAGCACCCAATAAATGAAGTTCTGAAGGTAATGGCTAGTCAACTCTTGTCCTTTCTTGCATTCAACCAAAATGATTTGACTACCTTCTCTGTGCATAGCTCCCTCAACCTGTTATTACCAAGTTCCAGGAATGCAAATAAGAACAGAGATAGCCACTTCCCTGGAGGAATTCAGTCTAAGGGTGAAAAAAACTTCAAAACAGGAATTTCATTACAATATCTGGAGCACTATTAATATATTGGAGATATGTGCCAATGGAAGTGAGATCTACTGGGTCTTCCTGGAGAAGTGAGATTTCAGAGAAGGTGTTACAGAGCTGAGAGGGAGGCAGGAGAGGTGCCCAGGCCCACAGGCAAGGAGTGTACATTCCAGTCCCAGGAAATAGCCTATGGGAAGAAAAGATCTGAGAGAGGCGGCATGTTTAGACATTGTTCAGTAATGCTAGAATTTATAAGAGGATCATAGGTGTGATAGGAAATGAAGTTAGACAGGTGTGTGTGGGGGCACTAAACGGTTTAAATGAGTGGCATGTTCAGATTTTAGTGTTGGAAAGGCCACAATAGGGAGGATGCAGTGAAGTTAGAAGTGGCCAGTGGCAGAGAAGACAATAGGGATGACATTGCAAGAGTTCAGGAGATTCCCTGCCCCTGCCCCTGCCCCTGGGCTGCACCAGGAGGGATGAAGAAAGAGGGGTAGATATGATAGACACTCACTAGTGCTAAAGGGACAATGTGATCGACTTGATGGATGAAAGAGGTATGCCCGCCCATATCAGGTACATGGAAAGGATATTCAATCAATTACTATGTGAGTCAGTCAACAGACTGACATTTACAGAGAGATTACTTTGGACAGACCAAGGAGCTAGTCACTGTGGAACATCTATAAAGATGATGAAGATACAGACCCCTGCCAATTAGTAAACAAGTAGCCACAGTAAGTCACAGAATAGGAAAAAAAGCCTTTATTAAAGAACACACAGTGTGCTATGAGATCATCAAGAAAGGGGTGATTTAACATGATTAATAAACTCTCATTTTTAAGACAAGCTTTCATTTTAGGGAGTTGGGAGATATCATTCTAAGCCCAGATTGTTCTTGCCTCTATTCATTGCCATAACAGATTCTGTTTCCTGAATGGGAAACCAGCTAACAACCTTTTATTCTCTTCTTCTAATCTTTGTAAAATGAATAAGATCCAAAATTAGAGTTCTTCTAGAGTTTTCTTACAGGAATTGCTGGGCCAGCACAACGCCTGTCCTTGCCAGGTGATGGCTGCTTTGAGAGACATACACATTTCGCAGTGGTTCCTTAAGAACGGTTGGGGTGGTATCGCTAACTCTGGGCAGACTGACCTGGGAGAGCATGGAGATTAGATTCCAGGTATTCATTCCCCTGCTTTGTATAGCAGTACATGACTATTTCTCCAGAAGGTGGGAAGGGCGCCAGGTCTGGAAACTCTCTTGAAGTCCTGCCACCCACCTGCAGAAGTGAACTTTTGTTTTATTCTTCCTACTATCTTAAGCTGGGTTCTCCAGAAACAGACTCTGAGATGAGTAATCAATCATGTCCAAATTATAACAAAGGAACTTCTCCCCCAGCAGAGACCAGCACAGCAGTCAGTGAAGCAGGACAGGGAAGGAGAGGAAACCACAGGATGACAGGTGATTACTTGCTCTACCTTGACCTCTGGGAGAGTTCCAGAGAATAAATTACACCTTAGACTTTGTGGAGCCTTGGGGCAGAGGAACTAGGCTTTTATACTCTGGGACCAATCAGTCTTTGGCTACTGGCTGTCTGGGGGGATGTACTCTTCCAGGCACTTCTGGTTTTCTGTGAGTGGGGAAAGTGGCCACAGAGCTCAGGGCAGTCCTTGGAAGGAGCTCCCAGGTGCAACCTATGAGGAGCAAATGGACTTATTTATCTATTTATTTGTTTGTTTATTTTGAGACACATGCTCGCTCTGTTGCCCAGGCTGGAGTGCAGTGCCGTGTGATCACAGCTCATTGCAACCTCTAACTCTTGGGCTCTAGTGATCCTCCTGCCTCAGCCTTGCGAGTAGCTGGGACTACAGGTATGCACCACCACACCTGGCACAAATGGACTTTAAACTGGGTGAGGGGTGACATGAAAAACATGAGGAGGGTGAGGACAGTGAAGAGGCAATGGGGCTACTGGATTGTAGGTCCCATTGGAGTTAAAGAATTGTCAGGGTGGTAGGGAATGGACCGGAGAGAGGATGTGTACATTGGGAGGGAGAGTGGAACCCTTGAAACTGAGATGATAGAGTGTTTTCACCTATTGTTAATGATGAAGTCTAGGGTAATAATTCTCAATAGAGGAATACCTCCCAGCCCTAGGCCATGTTTTGAAAAAGTTGGGAGGCATTTTTGGTTGTCAGAAGAAAGGAAAGTAGTACTGTCATTTGAGTGGCCACAGTCAAAGATGTACAGGGCATTCTCACACAGTGAAAAATGCCCCAAATATCAATAGCGTGATAATCAAATATTCTGCCAGACATTCATTGAGGTGAAAAAGCCACCGATCTTAGCCAAGAATCTAACCTCATTTGACATAAACACAAATTATAATGTATGTTTTGCACAATTTTAGCGTAGAGTAATTTTTCTACAAATGGAATGATAGCATGTGTTAATATTGTACTTTGTTATTTCCAGAACTTTACCAAGTATTGTTCATCCTTTCAGAAAATCAAGACACTGACAATAACTGCAACTTGTGAAATTTGAGTTGGTTAAAACAACACACCGATTCTATATGTTTTTGGAATTCATGGTGATGTTTTTGTAAGAAGGTATAGGAATCAACCTAAGTTGTCCTCATTTCAAGAAAAAGGAGGAGGGAGAGTTAGAGGAGGGGGATAAAGAGGGAAAAGAAGAAGAGGAAGAGAAGGAGAAAAAGAAGAGAAAGAACAGCAGCAGGAGGAGGAAGAAGAGAAGGAGGAAACAGAACCCCGGGGGAGAAAAGGGATCCCGGGAAATCTGGCACAGCTCCAAGAGCGTGTGCTGTGCCTGGGCATAAAGGGTCCCCCTTCAGCAACACTGAGGGGAATTGGAGGAAGATAATCCTCCCAGTTTCTGATTATATGCATATTTTTACCTTGTCTTTAATTTTTTTTTTCCTTTGGGAATTTAAAGAGTGCTTTTGGGGTCAAAAGGAATAAGAACTACAAGCTTCTTTACTTATCTAAAACACACATTTTGAGAATTTTGTCAGAGCCAAGTCAATTCTGAAGCAAATAATTTACAATTAGAGGAAAAGGACAGAGCCCTTCTCCGAGGACGTTGACATTTACCTACAAAATATTGAGAGTGATTTCGGGCAGATTACATACACGCTTTCCCAGGGAGAAGTGAACTGGTATTTGTGGGGCTGACAAAACAAAAAAGGAACGAAGTTTCTCAGCTACAAAGCAGATCCTACAGACGTCAAGTCTGATAAGTGCTTCCATTAGGATCATGGAAAATTCTGTGGAAATCTACACAACCCCTAAATGGTGCGTTCACTCAGGGTGTTTCAGCATTAGGTCATCTGTTTGGGCAGGTAGCTGGAAAGAACTTAGCAGAACAATGTTAAAGGGAAAAAAAAAAATCATTTCCTGAAATAAAATGTCTAAAGAGAATGATAAGCTTATTTGCTGTCTCTTTGAAGTATAATTGATATGCTAATCAGTGTCCATAATGAGTTTTCATTTCTTTCCCCTAGTAATATAAATTTGTAAGGAAATTTAAGATTGATTTATTTTCTTAAGCAAAGGGCAGGCAGGCAATATAAATGAATAAAGAAGGTGAGCTAGAGACTACGAAATTTGCCCTTTTGTAAAGGAAGCAGTTACTTTTCAGCCTCTGTCTATAGTTGCCATGTGGGAATGAGAGGTCTCATCTTATCAGACCTTCTGAGGATTTGAGAAAAATTGGAAATTTGAACACTCCCAGTATTAAAATTTTGTCAGCCATTAAAAAACTACTATGCTAGCCAAACTTCATAAATAGCAAGACATCATTGTGTAACAGAATAAACTGTGAAATTATTGCTAAACTTTGAAGTTATTGTTCTATTAAAGTTTATAATTAAAGCTTTGATATTGAAATAAATTTGATTTATTGCTTACTTTTATTGTAACTTGGGTTTTCTTCTTCCCTCTGTCCATTGTCAGTGTTATGTTTATACTTTTGATATAAAGTCCACATCATAATCATTATCTGTTAATCCTTGCTTTGTTTTCTGAGGATCCCAATGTTGGAAGCATCTTTAGTATACAAAGATTTCCAGGTGGATTATTATGAAAACATAAACATCTTCAGCATAGAGGTCAGTAAAAAGAACAATAAACAGAATCCAAAACTTGCATTCTTAGTCTAGCCTCTGTTCTCCAGTCTGTGAAGATTGAGACAACATTATTTGCTATATAACAGTTGCCTGTAGAGAACTGCAAAAAAACCTCTGAATATGAATGAATATCTCTAGACAATATGACCTAAAATTTTATGCTTCCTAATATAAAACATAAATTTGCCGTGCTCTCTTATTAATATTTTGCTCCAATACAAATTTAATTCAGTTCAGCAATTCAATAAAAAAATGCAAAACAAATTACTTATCAACTCAGCAAAGATCAGAAAAATTAAAAGTACCACTTTTGACAAATATTTTGAGCATTGGGTTCTTCTTCACTCCTAGAAGTATAAATTGGGGTAACTTTTGGAAACTTAGTTCAGTAATATATTCAGTAGTATGCATCAAATTATTAATAAAAAATACACAAATATATGCTTTGATTCAGCAATTTGGCTTCTAGGGAGCTTGTTGCAGCCCTGCTCATAATAGCAAAGCAAAAGCAGCAACTTCAATGTTTGTTAATGGGAGAATAGTTGGAGGTATGTTGGCACATTCACTAAATGTAAAATGATGTCTATTCATATTTGTTGATAGGGAAGTAATGTATTATATGTGAACCAAAAAAAGTAGGATTCAAAACAATGCTTTTATTATGGTCCCATTTTTGTTGAAGTTCATATACTGATATGAGATAGTCAAGAGATGGAGAGGAAAAGGAGAGAGAGAGAGAGAAGAGAGAATTAAAAAAAGAATATACCATATACTGGCAACCCTTGGTTGGCATAGTAATGTGAGATTATAAAAATGACCATGCAAGCTGTTTCTTACTAAGTGTATACAGAAATGAAAAAAAAAGTAAAACTAATATAGCCATGTGTGACTTAACAACAGGGATACTTTCAGAGAAATGCCTCGTTAGGCAATTTTGTAGTAGTTCAAACATCACAGAGTGTGCTTACATAAACCTAGATGGTATAGCATACTACACACCTAAGCTTTATGGTATAGTCTATTGCTCTTAGGCTATAAGCCTGTACAGCATGTTATTATACTGAATACTTAGGCAGCCACAACGTGTAAGTACTTGTGTATCTAAATATATCTAAATATGGAAAAGTTAATGTGTTGAGCTTTGATAGTATTATAGCTACAATGTCACTAGGTAATAGGAATTTTTCAACTCCAGTGTAATCCTGTAGGGCCACCATCACATATGTGGTCCATTGTTGACTGAAATGTCATTATGTAATGCATTACTGTATCTATGTAATACACTCTAATATACAACATTAGAAGCATTGTTAATTAAAGTGTTTATTTCTTTTTCTATTTTTATTTATTTATTTATTTTTTTTTGAGACCGAGTCTCACTCTGTTGCCTGGGCTAGAGTGCCGTGGCGTCGGCCTAGCTCACAGCAACCTCAAACTCCTGGGCTCAAGTGATCCTCCTGCCTCAGCCTCCCGAGTAGCTGGGACTACAGGCATGCGCCACCATGCCCTGCTAATTTTTTCTATATATTTTTAGTTGTCCAGCTAATTTCTTTCTATTTTTTTAGTAGAGACGGGGTCTCGCTCTTGCTCAGGCTGGTCTCGAACTCCTGAGCTCAAACGATCCACCCGCGTCGACCTCCCAGAGAGCTAGGATTACAGGCGTAAGCCACCGTGCCCGGCCTAAAGTGTTTATTTCTTAATAAAAAGTTATCAAGAGTAGTTTGAATATTGCTTGCCTTTTATTCACATAACTTACAATATGAAGCAAGCGTCTTTTCTATGCCTTGGCCAATCGTCATAGTCCTTTTTAAGTTTGGGCCTGCTTCCAACATATCCTTTGCACTTTGAATGTCTTGAAATATCTCTGAGAGTTTCTTTAATGGAAAGATTTTTTTTTACTGGCATCACTTCTTCTGAGCCTTCTTCATTCTTTTTGTCGCAACTACATTCCTCATTTATGTCTCTAAGTTTGCCTTCACTAAGCTCCTCCCCAAGACCAGCAGTGTCAACATTGTCACAGGGCAAATACACAGTTCTCTTTCCCATATCATCAAGGATTGAGAGCTCCCAAAATTCTTTTGGAGAATAAGCAATAGTTTTGCTGAATATTGCCAGTATTCAGAAAGAGCATCCATTTACAGATTCAAACCAGTAGTTCCTATGGCACATATTAGCATTATTTGCCACCTAGCACCCTAAACATATGGATTTATTTGTTGAGGCATTTTTAGTTTTATTATTCTATGCTGAAAGAATGTAGGTGGCATAATTCCCACATGATAGAATTCATTAAGATTATATTTATGTCCATACATACAATTAAATTTTATAATCATTCCATACAAAGACATTTGAAAAAGATGTGTGCTATTTTATGTTTTTGAGAGTCATCTAGGTTGATATATTCAACTGTTCATTTTTACTAAAAATTAAATTACGCAACTTATTTATCCCATCAACTAATAACAAGAATTTGTGTCGTGTTTTTGTTATTTGTTTTTCTTTTGTGTTTGCAATACTGTAAACATTCTTGTAGAAGTCTCTGGAAGCAAAGCTATTAACACAATGGTTTCTCCAGGGTATATCCCTAAGAGTGAAGTCGTTGGGTCCTCTTCAACTTTTCCCAAACGATGACGAATTATTCTCAAAGTTTTTGTTTTCTTCTGTGTGAAGTGCCTGTTATGTCTCTTGCTTACTGTATTTTCATTTTGACTCATAGGAAGAGGATAGATGGATGAACTGAATGGATGAATGCATGGATAGATGGATGGGTGAATATATATAGACACTCTAATAATTTGGGTCAGTTTTATGTGTTGCAAGTTTTTAGCCTAACTTTTCTCTCTCACTTACCTCTTTAAACATTTTTTTATGTTAAAGACATTTACTTTATTATGCAACACTGTCACATAGTAAGTCATTTAATCCTCAACTCGACTCTGTGATATAGGCACTATCATCAACCCCATCTGACTTTTGAGAGACAGAAGCAGAGTGTATAATAACTTGCCCAAGTATGTACTTGTAGTGTCAGAACTAGGATTCCAACTCAGGCCATTAGTCTCTAGAGTGTGAGATCCCAATCCCTATTCCGTGTGCTTCTATGTAATGAATGGAAAATTTTAATGTTAATATATCCAAAATTATTAACGATTTTTTTCATTGATTGCACTTTCTATATTTTGGTTAAAAAGTCCATCCTTGCCTCAATATCCTAAATACAGGTTTTGTACTTTCTCCTGAGAGTTTTATAGTTGCCTCTCTCTCAAGGTTTTAATCCCCTCATTGTGGATTGTGTGTGTGTGTATGTGTGTGTGTGTGTGTATAAAGGATCAAATTTCATTTTTTCCATAAGAATAACCAGTTGTTAAATGCTGATCTTTCTCTGCTGATGTATAAAGTCATTTCTATAATAAACATAGTAGAATAAAATCCACTACAAATAAGTGAATTTGGTGATAAACAACTGGAAAATAAACTGGAAAAATTTACCATAGTAGCATAATGATACGAAATACTTAAGACTTGTACAATGAAATCTCCAAAATACTGATGAGGGAAATTAGAGAAGACCTAAGTAAAAGGAAAGATACACAATTTTTAAGGATCAGAGGCCTCAAAACTATTGAGATGTTAATTCTGCCTAAATAGATCTACATAGATTCAAAATAAAGTCCATATTGCAGCTAGCTGTTTTTATAGAAAGTCACAGCTAGTACTACATGTTATTTTAAATGGTTTTTGACATTATTTTTCAATCTACTACAGTATTGATGGCTTATAGAAATACGATTAAATTTTTTACATTGATTCTGTTCCAGCAAATTTGCTGAACTCTGTTATTCATTCTAGTAATATGCCCATAGATTTTCAAGGGATTTTCTATAGATAATCATATTAGCTTTGAATTATGACTACTCTATTTTTTTCCTCCCAATAGCTATGCTTTATATTTCTCTTTCTTACCTTACTTCACTGGGTAATATTGAATAAAGGTGGTCACAGAAAACTTTTTTATTTCTTTTTCTTGTTCTTAAAGTTTAAAAGTTGCATATAAAATTAGATGCTTGTCACAGCCTTTCTTTCTTTCTTTCTTCTTTTTGATACTGTTAATCAACTTAACACAATTTCTTTCTATTCCTAATTTGCTCGAGTTGTTTTTTTTTTATTTTTAAGCATTATATTTAATGCTGAGAATATTAAATTGAAGGAACCATAGATAAATCTAAAATTCATAGCAGAAGTAGGAAGTAGAACAGAATTCAGTGGAATAAAACAAGTACTAGTCAACGCTGAAAAGCAGAGTTTGAAGGCAAGAACGGGCTTGTTCACTAGGTCCCCGTGTGCAAGGAAAGGCAGGCTGGTATCAATCTTGATCTTATTAGTGGTTCGGATATAAACTAGCTACCAAAGATTACAGTGATTGGAAATATCATCAAGACTTTTCTTGGAGTATACTTGGTACTATTTTGAATTAAAAAAACCAAAATTACACAAGCAGGGGATGTGAATAGGAAATTCACAAAAGCAGAATGAGATGAGTTAATCTGTAGAAGTTATGAGAAACACATAACTTTATCATAAATGTAAAAGTCTTTAAAAATAAATGCCCAATTTTTTTTTTCTGGCAGCATTGAATATTACAAAACAGGACTGACTCTCTTACTGAAAACAATTTAAAATGCTAGCTAAAATATAAATAATATTTTTAAGTGCAAGCATGGGTGGATGAGAAAGTATGGACTTCTCGGAAGCCAGACACTGATTGAGATGAGGAAACCAGACAGGCCAGCAGCATCAAAGTCAACTTCAGGCTAAGGGCATTTGCCGCAAGTCCAAGGGACCTTGAGGCACGGTGGCTTTCAAAGTCTGGTTGGGGAGTGGGGTTGGCTAGAATCTGGAGACGAGACCAGAGCTCACCCGTATATAATGGGGTCCACAAAGGGTTATGCTCAGAGGAAAGATACATAGGAAAAAAAAAATTATCTTTGCTGCCTACCCTCTCCAAAGCCTTCAATGATTCACACTACATGGATTAGCATGGTTGAAACAAATTTATAATGAAATTCACTGTATTAACAGATGAAAAGAGTCCAGTTTCAGTTTGACATATAAGGAGCTTGGATGTTATCACTCATCCTGACAATATGTAAAAAGCTAAACAAACTGAAAATCAACTGCTCTTTGACTTAGATCCATCAGAGAATTGAGGTCACAGGACAAACTGCTGACCTAAAGATTGGAGAGACAGACAGATAGATACACAGACTCACAACTTACTGAAGCAGAGATTCACAAGTAAAAACCAAAGCAAGAAGCAATATCGGGGTAAGAAAACATGAACTGTACGTGAGGACTTGCGGGAGTCTCAGTGTAGACAAGCCTGAGAGTTAAAAGCTCCAAAGGGGGTCCAGTCTTAGAGGGTGCACACACTTTTGTGAGTTTTACCTCCAGGAGTTCTGCTAGGTTCTCGTAGGGAAAGTCAGAGAAAAGTCCCTTCTGCTTCCAACAGGGAGACAGGAAAAATAGCCATTTTGAAATATATTATAGCATTCTGTTCTTAAAAAGGCCTGCCCTCAAGAGAAACTATTTTACCAGAGCCTACAACTTACCGGAGAGAGGGGAAAAAATCCAACTCCAATGCCCTCTAGCCATCCTGTCCCACCTAAGTGAGAGAAAAACTGAGAAGCAATCCTGAAGTTTCCAGTCCAGGGTACAGGCTCAAAAAAGATTGACACCCAATCACAGGGCTGTAGCATCCTTCCCCTCCCCCCACATTTTACCACACATCACCAAAGGCCTATTTACAGCAGTTCCTTTTATCCAGTACATCATGTCTGGCTATCAAGAAAAAATTATAAGGCATACTAAAATGTGAAATCACAATTTGAAGAGATAAATCAAGCACTGAATGTAATGTTTTATTTGGGAGGAAAGAATTGCAATTCCAGGCATACATGCTGACCTAGTGGTTTTCCGTATGTTTGAAAAACAAAGAGGAGGTTAGAAGTTTTATAAAATGGAGAAATGTTACCTATTGCTCTTTGAGAAAGTTCGTTGGCAATAGTAGAGTTTTAGGGGAGCTGGCAAGCTCTGACTGGTGAACGATTGCAGTGGGTAAAACTAGTCTTAAGAGTTGCAGCAGGTTGTTTCAGTGGCCATTCGGTAAAACTGGTCTCAGGTTACAGAAGGCAATTTCAGCAGGCAAGCTTGCAGAGAAATACCCTCCTGGAGCAAAGCTATGTGTCCTGAGTGCTTTTCCTCTCTGGCTTCTTAACTCTGTTTTAGTTGCGTGTGACAAGAGGGACCCAATTCATATGATCAACTTTCATAGAAGGAAGAAGAGAAGAAAGGGAGGAAGGAAGGAAGGAAGGAAAGGAGAGAGAAAGGAGGAAGAGGAGAAGAAAAGAAAGAAAGAGGGAGGTAGGACCTGGATATAAACCTGATTTTTCTTTACCCGAAGCTTCTTTACTTTAATACCTCATCTGGCATAGGGGATTTATTTCAGGAACACATATAAGATCTAAAGGCAATTCCATTAGAGTGTGTGGGTGTGTGTTTAGTTGTAACAGCTCATAAATCTTTGAATCTGCACCTGGAGTGTGTGGGTTTTCTGTTCCAGGTCTCCCCTCCAAGGCCCCACACATTACAGAAGCTAGCATTTACTTTTGACTTCATGTCCTTGGCCTGGACACAGACGTGACCATAAATTCTCCCATAGCTTTTTAAGAGTCTCTTGCTCTCTGAGGCTGCTTTCATATTTAAAATAGACTCAAAATAATATTCAGGTCATTTTTCTACTAATAAAGGGAGTGTGATTTAAATGATGAAGATAAAATGAGGGTACATTATGCAACTTTAAAAGGAAGTGATTTGCTCTTTTTATTTTAAGCATTGAAGTAGAAAGATGGGGAGAAGAAAGAAATCATTGAAGGAAATTAAATTAGGGACCAAGGAAGGGCAAGCTCATAACAACCAGCTTAATTATAATAATTTATAAAGGCTCATTGTAGAATGATTTTTCAAATATCATTAGTTGGATCACAACAGATCTGACCTGGTGTGTCTTAAGTAAGCAGCTTTGTTAGTAATCAGTCT
Organism: Varecia variegata; assembly: GCA_028533085.1. Taxonomy (NCBI): domain Eukaryota; kingdom Metazoa; phylum Chordata; class Mammalia; order Primates; family Lemuridae; genus Varecia; species Varecia variegata. Next base: position 193,024,314 of record CM052436.1, on the reverse strand, counting down.
GAAATCTTTAAGACTGTCAAGAGAGCATCTGTGATCTATTATTAGTGGGGAAAATATAAATTATTTTGAGCCACGGAGTATGTGGTTGTCACCGAGTACACCATTATTAGATGTTTTAGAGGGAATTGGACAAATGGCATAATTAGGAGGAGTAAAACTTTCTAATTTAAGAAAACCTTGAGATGGATTTTTCATCTTGTACACAGGCTAATAATTAAAGCCTAATATGTATTCCTTATTTTGTTTTTGCATTTAGGTTTCTGACTTTGGCTGGTGATTGCTGTCCTTGGCCTAAATTAACTTTTCCCTCCTGTGAATAAACATGAATTATCTATAGGGTACATTGGGCTTAAAATGGCTTGCAGTTGTTAATTAGTCAATTACGATAGCACAATTTTGAGCTTTTTCATAAAGTGGGTTCAGTTTGTTTGCATGGGTTTCAATTGATTAATACCTTGCCATTTTAAAAATAAGGATTTAATACAATTAAGTTACCTCAGATGGCTGGAGCAATGATATTTAAAATATGGTCCCTAAACTGGCAGTGTCAGCATTACTTGGGTGCTTCTTGTAAATGCAGATTCCCAGGCCTCACCCAGCTCTATTGATCAGGAATCTCTGGCAGGTGAGACTCAGAATCTGTATTTTAAAGAAGCTCTGCAGGTGACTCTAACAGGCAATAAAAGTTAAAGGTACCGTTAGAGCTTGGTCTGAAAACTTTTTCTGTAAAGAGCCAGACCATAAATATTTTGGGCTTTGTGGACCTAAATGGACTGTTTATAACTACTTATCTCTGCCATTGGAGGAGCAGAAGCAGCCGGTGACATGCGTGTGGATGTTTTCCAATAAAACTTTATTTACAAAAACAAACTCTGGGCCAGATTTGGCTCATGGCCCATAATTAGGCAATTCCTGGATTCCAGGTTTTAATATTATGTTCAGAAGTTGGGAGACAGAAGAGAGAAGAGCTAACCTTTATTAAGTACCTACTGCACACTAGCCACCTCATATTTACCCCAAACAACCTATGGCTACCATGTCCAGCCATGCAGATCATATACTGAAGAACAACAACTGGTGACATTTGGAATTGTACCATATGCAACTGGGACAGTGTTAAAGGAGGGCCCTGGGTTTGCATCGTTATCCTCATCTTACAGAAGAAACTAAGGCTCAGAAAAGGCAAAGAAATTGCCCAAAGATACACTGTGGGTCAGTGTCAGACCCAGGATTAAACCTGCTCTGTCTGGCTGTGGAGGCTACGCTCTGCACACGTCTTTACTGAAGGCAGGTCACATAACTGATCCTGGCCACAGGCTGGATGCATTCATGGCCCTGGCCACGACTGCAAAAACTTGCCACTGGACATTGGAAGGTGCAGAAAGAAAAGAGAGACAACATGTATGAATGAGTGACTCGAGGAAACACCTTCAAGAATAAATAATACGATAAAACCCTCCAGGATTACTTCAGATCAACATAGAAATTACCATGAATATTATGGCAGGTTGGTAGTAAGCTCCCTATCAATTAGCTATTGATGTGTAACAAACTGCCCCAAAGTCAGTGGCTTACAAATAGTAAGAATCTGTTATTACTTTTCTGGTCTTGGCTTAGCTAATTCGTGTGTCTGGGGTTAGCTGTGGATTGGGCAGCAGCTCTGCTGGTCTTTGTTGCATTCTCCTTCATGTTTGGAGAGTCAGCAGGCTTTAGACTGTTCTAGGATGGTTTCAACTGGGACAACTGTACTCTCTGTCTTGTGGTCACGTCACTAATTTCCCCGCAGATTAGTCCAGGCTGTCAGTTATGGTGATGGCAAGATTTCAAGAGAGAGCAAGCAGAAGTGTGCAAGGCTTCTTGAGGCTAAGGCTTCTAACTGGCACACTGTCATCAGGACTGAATCTCCTCCCAATAAAAGATGGGATCTATGTCCCCACCTCTTGAGTTTTTTCGGGTCTCGTGGTTATTTTTGTCTAATATGCTTGAAAGAGTACCTGGCACAGAGCAGTAATTGAAGTGGGCTATTTCTACGTTATATGTAGAAAAATCAGTAGAAGAGGGATATGATGGTCTATAGTATTTCAGAGTAGAAAGAGATCATCTTTATTTGGGATATGTGGTAGGCAGAATGGCCACCCAAAGGTGTTCACACTCTGAACCATGTAACCATGTTATGTTACACATGGAAAAGAAACTTTGCAGGTGTGATTAAGGTTACGGACCTTGAGGTGGGGAGATTATCCTGGATTATCTGGGTGGGCTGGATCTAATTACATACCTCTTAAGAACAGAGAACTTTCTCAGCAGGAGACAGAGGAGATATAACAGAAGGGGAAGTCAAAGAGAATCAAAGCTTGAGAAGGACTGACTTTGACTACAGAGGGAGCTGGCGACCTCAGTCCTACAACCACAAGGAATTAAATTCCCAAAAGAGTTTTAAAGTACATTTATCCTCAAGAGCCTCCAAGTAAGAGCTGAGATGGGCAAAAACTTGAATTTATCCTTGTGAGATCCTAAGCAGAGGACCCAGTCAAGTCTGCCTGAATTTCTAACCTTACAGAACTGTGAAATGATAAATGTGTGTTGTTTTAAGCCACTAAATTTGTGGCAATTTGTTATGGCAACAATAGGAAACTAATAAAATGGAGACTCAATGAGGTATCAATAATAGAAAAGACATTTGACAAGGGACTTGATTGAGAGGCAGGATTTTGTTACTTAGATAAAATGAGAGGACATTCCATATAAAAGAAACAGCTTTGAGCAGAGGAAGGGGGCTGGGACAGTGGGGAGGGGGTTTGTCAGAGTTAAGTTCCATACACTGTTAGGAATTTTCATGCAGGGATTAAAGGTTAGTAGATCGGAATCATGGTGGATGGCTTCAAATTTCAGGCCAAGGCGTTTGTCTTTAGTTCGACAGCAAATGAGGAAACATCGCTGGATTTTGATTGGAAAGACAGTGTGATAAGGGAAGTGCATTCGAAGGTTGTCTGACGGCAGAGTGGATGGAAAGGGCAGAGCAGCCATGGGAATTGCTTATACTATAGGGTGTGTGCTACAGTAGCAGTTTGGGGCATGGAAAGGTGGACACTCGAGAGAAACTGTCTCAGGTTGAGTTCTCTAGAAGCAGACCCCGAGGGAAGAGTACATGGGCAAGTAATGTATCAAGGCATTGCTCCCAGGGGAAACCAGCAGGAGAGTGGGGTGAGCATGACAAGGAAGTGCCAGTTTAGTGTGATTCCACGGGGAGCTCTGAAGCATCAGTTGCATTGCACAGTTTGTTTTGCTTGAAGATGAGGGAACTGGGCTTTCATACTTCTGTACCAGTTTGTCATTGACTATAGGCCACCCCAGGGTGACACCAACTTCCAAGAATTGGGAGGAAAGAGTGCCAGTAGTCTCAGGGCAGCTCTCTGAAGAAGCGTCAGGTTGTAACTATTGGAAGCGAAGCAGGCAGAATCAGGAAGACGGGCATGGGGAACTGGTAAAGGGACCAGGGGGCCTGGGAGCCCACCAACAGCACCAGCCACAAAGATAGTGCAGCCTGAGCACAGGGCATAAAGTTGCCGAGTCATGCGGGGCGGTGGGGGTGGGGTGCAAATGTTGAACTTCCACAGTTGGTGCCAGTTTTCCAAAGTGGTTGCACCAATTTCCACCCCCACCATTGGCACATGGAAGTTCCAGCCAGTGATGGTTTCTAACCAGGGGCTTTCCTGTCTTTGTCCTTGACTTTTTCCTCAACAATACGGGCGACTGGGTAACCTTGCATCTGGTCTCCCTCCTGAGCATGAAGAATTGTGATAGAAGAACTCAGAAGAGGACAGAGTCTTTTCTCCAGCTAGAAATACTCAGAATTAAAGGCAGAGTGAGAAAAGAATTATGGTCAAAGCAGACTTGCCAAAGCAATAATGACACTTCACATTAATAAATATAGTGGGATGACAATTCCTTTTAGAACTTCCTGTTTCTGCTACTCCTTACCATCTGAATGTCTAACAGCGGCTTGAATGATAGAAATAAAGAATCTTATACAGTGCTGTGATGGCAACTATTTCTCCATAGAGAAGATGGATGGGCTGTTTTGAATTTTGCTCGGTAGTTATTTAAAACACCACGGGAGAGTTCAGCAATTTTCCAGCAACCTGAAAAATACAAGTCATGCTTTGTTGGTTGTTTGGCACTACACCTCAAATGCTCTTGTGAATAAAATGAAAATGACAGTAAGTGAATTCTAAAAGTAATGTGCAGATGACCCCCAAAAGGGCACTGGTCCTATGCCCTCATAATCTAATCACCTCCCACAAACCTTACTTCCTAACATCATCACATTGGTACTTAGACTTCATCTATGAATTTCAGGGGACACAAATATTCAGATGATAGCAAGTGAGGTCTATGTTTCCTCCCCTTAGTCTGGGCAGGCTTCTCACTATGTTAGGAGAAATTTTGTAGATTTCTGAGGCTGTTGTATAAAAGTCCATGTAGCTCCCGCCTGGTTCTTTTAGGACAGTTTCTGAGGGTCCTGAGCCACCATTTACGTAGTCCAGCTGCCTTGAGGCCACCACGTTGTGAGGAAGCCCAGTCTAGTCCGTGTGGAAAGAGAACATGGAAAGGTCCTGAAACTACTTAGAGAGAGAGAGGAGAGAGAGAGAGGAGAGAGAGGTGCAATACAGCCTCCAGCTGCTCCAGTTACTTGCAGTTCCAGAGACTCCAAGCCAGAAATACCCAGGCAAGCCCTTCCTGAATTCCTGTCCACAGAAACTGTGAGACATTGTCATTGTTTTAATATACTACCTTTCAGGGTTATTTATTATGAACAATACTAACTAAAACAAAAGAATTTCTTAATTCATGTACCTTCATGCTGGTGGACAGTCTTATCTTCTATTGTGAGAATAAAGGGCAGGCTTGAAGCTCAGCTGGGGAGCAGTTAATTACTATAAATATATGTATTTTTTAAGTTTAGCGATAATAACGGCTGCTCTTGGCAATTGGAACAATTACGTAGCAGATCAGCGTGTAATGCTGAGGGCGTTTGAATTATACCTGTATTTTTAAAAAGTAGATGTACTTTTTGATTTTAAAATTTTTATATAATTATAAACTTATAGAAAACATGTAAGAATAGTACAAAGAAATTCCATTTACCATTCATCTAGAGTTACCAGTTACTAACATTTTGCCATATTTGTTTAATTCCTCTCTCTCCCTTTATACCCACACACCCCCAACACACACTTTTTTTTCTGAATCTCTGAGAGCAAGTTGCAGAAATTCTGTCCATTTATCTCTAAATATTCAGTGTATATTTCCTAAGATCAAGGCCATTCAATAACCACAGTACATTATCAAATTTAAGAATTTTAATATTGATAGAATACTAATATCCAATCAACAGATTTTATCTAAATTCTCTAATCAATAATGCCCTTTATATTATTTTTTTTTCCTGGTCCAGGATCCAATGCAATGTGATTCACACACTGAATTCATTTTTCATGTCCCATAATTCCCAGAAAAGAAGTTACTATTTATTTATGTTTTAGCTTTTTAGAAAAATATGGCAGTCCAGTCTTCTGATACTTTTGTAAGATTGCTTTGGAGACTGCTTTACAATACTGTCTATATCTCTGGCTTTAAACAGTTGGAAGACATACAAGCATTTCCTCAGCCAGGGAAGGTTTAAATGTATCTGTGGCACTGTTAGCATCTATCCTAGCAAATGCAGTTTGTCTATTGAAGTGAAAACGCTGCTTGACTTTGAAGAATCTAAAGGATGATTCAGATGCTGAAGAATGTGCTTCCTTATGAATAAGTAAGTAAAAAGCTTACTTTTTAACTTGTGAATTGAGAGTGGTGTAAGGTCCTTTGTTTCTTTTTAACTAAGTGGCTTACCCAATTTTGAATGTTTGTATGTCTGTAGTAACATATTTGAGTTGTAACCTTTGTATACAAAATGGGATAAGAAAAGTTGGGGCGTATTTGGGGAGGTTGACCACATGCCCTAGAGCAGGGGATTGTTGGTGACATGGCCCTTTTTGATAGACTGATGAAGCTTAAAATTCCTTCTCACAGTGATGTTTTGAAATACACACCTGAAACCCTGACTGGTTCAGGTGGGGTTTAGTTCAATCAGAGAAGCAAAACCATGAGACAATCTCTCCCCTCTCTCTCTCTTTCTCTTTCTCTCTCTCTCTATACATATACACACATACATATATATATACACACACATTAAATAATTATATATAGCCCATATATAAATATATAACAAATATATGTGTGGGTATACATTTTCTTTTTATATAAAATAAATATATAACATGTATAGTACATATATGCTTTGTCTGTATATACATAGTGGATCCTTATTATTTGCAAATTCCATATTCACAAATTCGTCTGCTCACTAACATTTATTTGTAACCCCAAATCAATACTCATAACACTTTCACAGTCATGTGCAGACACGCACAGAGTGGGAAAAACTTTGGCTAGATCAATGCACACGTTTCCAATGGAAGTTGCACAAGGCTCTGCTCTACCTTCTTGTTTCTGCTATCATACTGTAAACAAGTGCCCTTTTGGTGGTCTATTTAGTGCCATGTTTGTCACAATTTTATGCTTTTTATTGGTGATTTTGCTGGTTAGGATAGATCCCAGCATAGTGCTGAAGTGCTTTCTAGTGTGTCTAAGTGCAAGAAAACTGTGATGTGCCTTATGGAGAACATACGTGTGTTAGATAAGCTTCTTTTGGGCCTGAGTTATAGTGCTGTAGGCTGTGAGTTCACTGTGGATAAGTCAGCAACAGAAACACACATAAAATAAGGTTATGCGTTGATTGTTTGATGAAAACGTTGTGACCAGAGGCTCTAAGGAGCCTAACCTTATATTTCCCGTATTAGCAATGGTTCAGTATTCGCATATTCAGTCTTCACAGTGACTTTATAGAACATAACTACTGTAAATAATGAGAACCGGTTGTGTATATAGTGTATGATAAAGGGTGAAATGCAGGCAAAGAGGAAAGAAAAGTTAAAAAGTTACTGAAGCATTAATGACTTGTTCAAGAAACCTCAAAGATGCAGCAGTTTTGAACAAAGCCCAGTAGTCTTTGAGGGACGTGTGTGGGGATTATAGCTTTCTTATTCGTACATAAAAAGAAGCTGTCACTGGATCCAGTTATTTCTCTTGTGGTATACTGTGTCAAGAAAACCAATTTTGTACTACCCTAAGCAAGAAAGGAAGACTGTATTTAAGACTATTACAATACAGGGAGAGAGGCCAGCACCCAACTCAATTGACACAAAGGGCTGAGAGCTTTTGAGAGCTGGGATGAGAGGCTGTAGGCTGCCTGTACGTGCTAATTGGTTTTTCACAAAGGGGAATTAAACTTTGTTGTATCTTCATGAAAGGAAGTAGCTTTACAGCGTGGCTCAAGGCTGAAGTTAGTCTCCTAGCCTCCCACCGAGACTGGGAGAGAGGGGCATGACCTTCCTCCATGATTATGATGATGACTTTCCAAGGAATGGCTCCCAGGTCCTCCAGAAAGACATTCCCTGGGTCTTCAAACTGCCAAGAGGCTTTGAGGGAGATTTATGTACATTTTAAAGGGGCAGAGAAATAATTTGCAATTA
>CM052436.1:192966801-193016177 GCA_028533085.1 Varecia variegata | reverse complement strand
AGGGAGGACAGACATCCTTCATCATGCCCCCCTCCCTTCTTGGGGACATCCTTTGTAACCCATTAACAGGCCTAAGGGTACTGAGACAAACCTGCAGTTCCTCAATTTACACAACAAATATATGTCTGGTGGCTTGTCTCTGATTAACAGCTCCTTATGTTAAAATATTTCAAGCCTTTAGACAAAGCTTCATGTCTTTAGCCAATTACAAGTCAAAGAATCTTTAAACCCAACTATAACCTGTAAGCCCGCCCCCCTTCAAGAGGGCCCACCTTTTCGGGCCAAACCAATGTATGCCTCCCACGTATGGATTTATGACTTTACCTGTAACCCCTGTCTCCCTGAAATGTATAAAACCGAACTGTAACCCAGCCACACCGAGTCCACTTGCTCGAGTGGCTCCAGATCATGATCCTCAAATTTGGCTCGGAATAAATCTCTTTAAAATTATTTTACAGAGTTTGGCTTTTTTTTCCGTTGACAGATCTATAGTCAGAAAGAAACCTGTCTGAAGTTTAGTCAAGCGGAGGGGAACTTAAGTCTTTCATACATACACACACACATACATATATCCTTTAAATATATATGTATATATATTTGTTATAGGAATTTGACTTCATGCATTTGTGGAGCTGGTAAAGTAGTGGATCTTCAGTAGCCGAAAAGTCATTACAAAGAGTTCACAAGTACTTGAGTACCACATTATTTGTGAAATGAGGACATAATCCTGCTTGCATGTTAGGTTTTAAAGAAAATGCTTTTGTGATCAATAAAATACAAATTATTTTGTTGAATGAATTGAATAATATCTTTTTGTCATCCTTCATTTTATCAATCAATGAATATTAAAGTATAACATTATCATGTACAAGACACTCAATTGATTTTTCTTTAAAAAGAGGTCCTTATGTGCCAAGAATTATTGGCATTATTAAGTAGTTAATGAACTATCCCCATTAAATGAGTCATGGTCGATATTTTACTTCCTAACTCCTTCATCAAAAAGCAGCATTCTCCTTGAGTTGGAGGAATATTGTAATTCTATAGAAAACTTTTAAAAAAATTTTTTGACAAATGATTTGGTGATAAGCTTAGTAAACATTAAAAAAAGCTTAGATTATGAAATGTGTTTAAATGTTAAGAGTGCTTATAGTATAATAAAAGGCTGGGGCATAAAATAGTGACATAAGCTCAGTTTCACGTATCGTATATTTTCCTAACATAACTTCCAGAAGAAAGACTTCAAATTCAACGTCACACAGTCAAATAGGAACAAGAACGTTTGCAAAACCTTGTCAAAAATAAGATAAACCCGTATATACAGTTTAAAAGTAGAAGAGCTATTTTAAACTCTGCTGTGTGTCACAAAACTCAAGACTTCAATTTCCTCTCGTGTCACTAAATAGAACAGTCCAATAATAAAGGGTGAAATGCAGGAAAATGGGGAAGGAAAGTTCAAAAGTTACCAAAACATTAATAACTCTTTCAAGAAACCTCAAAATGCAGTAGTTTTGTATAAAGCCCAGTAGTCTTTCAGGCTGTGTAGAAGGCTTACAGCTTTCTTCCTTGGAACACTGAAGAGCCATCACTAGATCCAGCTATTGTTATTGTTGTGGTGATCCTTTTGTTCTCACAGCTCGCATTAGGAAAGAAAAATGTTCTTAAGTAGTGTAAATAAGCTATAAGATCTAATGGATTAAAATAAAGCTTCTGAAATCATAATACTTTGAGATGGTGCCCTGAGGCCTAACTCCAACATTCTCTAAAAATATACTAGTTTTCCCTTATAAAAAAATTTCATACACATAAACTTTCTCTCTCTCTCTCTTTCTCTTTCTCTTTCTCTCTCTCTCTCACACACACACAGTTTTCAGTAATGGATAGCTTAACTTTTTCTTCAGATGCTTCCAAAAATGCAAACCTTTGGAAAGTATATTTTAAACAGATACTTAATGAAACCAAAATATCAGCCAAACAGGTCAAACAAGTGACTATGAAACTCAAATACGTTTAACTGGACTGAAAATATAGGAACAAAGTATACATTCTCGAAATCCATTGGAGACAAAACTGAACCATTGACATCTTTTTTGTTGCAAATCAATAATTCATTTGGAATTCCTATTTCTGCATTTAATTGAAAATGTATCCTGAAAGTGTCTTGGGTTTTATGTGATTGTTTGACCATGTTGTTTCCCCCTTAGAGGGAGCCTAATCCTCCTTGGAGCTCCATTAGTGGGAAGCAGGTGTTGAATTTGGAGAAGGTGTGGGATTTTTTTTCTCATAAAGCAATAATTACACATATAGTAGTAATAATGGTAATAATAGTAACAGCTACTACTATATCTTCTCGATTGGAAAAAACTTTTCAATCACCTATATTCATCCCATTGACTATCATTTTTTTTTAATTTAGGAGGTGGCTAATATTATACACAATAAATACATCAAATGAAATCAATGGTCCTAAAAGGCCAACTCATTTTTTACCACTGCTCCAATTAACGTACAGCAGTAAAAAGCAGAATTGACATTGATTTTCCTTTCTCTTTTTTTTTGAAAATAGATTTTTCCCTTGATAAGAAATGGAAAAAAATGTATTCTGCAGAACTATTTTTCTTTGTGCTATACGAGGTTGTTCCTAATGTACTCCTGACCATCTACTTGATAATGAGGAAAGTTTAGTATCAATTAATCCATTACTATAGTATTTCCTTTTGCTTGTTGGCATTCATCTTATTTTAAAATACTAAAGGAAATACCAAAAGGAAAATACAAAGACAGGAATCTAGATTTGTCAACTACGTAGACTATGTCACTCAAAGGCAGATTAAACAGTGATTTTTCAACATGGTGGGAGAAGAGAGTGCCCAAAATTATATTCTGGACCATGGAGGAAATACATGAAGCTATTACAGATTTTAAAAGAGGCTGTAAGTAACAAAAGGGAAGTACTAATTATTTTATATATCACCCCAAAGTGATAATCTAAAAGTCAAAATCAAATTGTAAAGCTGATATTGTGGTATTCTTTTCCAGAAGTTGTATACAAATGTGTTTATTTATAACAGGATTCTGTGGGTACAGGGAGGAGAAGTGACTCATCAAAGATGTTTTGATTTTTGTGACTAAAATTTAACTGGAAGCTTATCTCCCCGACACATGTACTATACCATATGGGGGCATACCTAGAGTACAGTTTCCTGTTATTCTTTATTCCTGTAAAACAAATGCAGCCTAAACATGGCAGGGAGTTCCAGTGAATATAACAGAAAAAGCCATCTAAACCCTCCACCCTGTTTCACTAATCTCTATTTGCATACATCAACAAAATACAGAATTCTTTGTACAAATCTCCAGTGTGTTCGCAAATGTTTTATGATCACATAGTCTTAGGCACTTTCCTGATTTTCCCCAAGAACAGGAATCTTTTCTGCTAAACAACAGCCTTCAGGCCAATGAGGATCCTTTGAAGGTGTTTGATCTCAATGAGCTACACCTGGACCCAGTGAACACTAACAGGGACCTAAGCGAGGATGTTTACAACCCCAGGTCACTGGGTCAGACAAGGGACCACACCATAAGCCCCCTTTGAGAGACAAACTAAACATTCTCTTCTGTCAATTTGAGGAACTTCCATTAGTAGTCACTTCTCAAAAAGAAATTATGTCTGCATCTAGAATACACGCATTACCCAGATGAGTTTGAAATTGGATCTCGTTTAGACAATCAAAACCTCTTCCGTGATTCACTTCCCATCACTGAACTGAAAAAACGAAGGCGCAAATAACCACACTTCACACACAATTATCTCGAAAAGCAGAATTTCACTGATTTGAAAGGCATTTCTAGAACCCAGCATCACAGAATGCTCCCCTCCTCCTTCCCCTACCACACACGTGTGAAGTACCTAGGTGGCACTTGACAATGCGAATGACTTTTACGTCATCGAGTACAAATGAATTACTTCATACCAAATCCTGGAGTAGGCACCTCGGTTTTTTTTTCCTTTTTTTTTTTTTTTTTAATGATATGAGTTAGGATGAGGAGGAAGATTCACTGTTTTATGCAAAAATGTAATAATAGGTGCATGGAAAAGAACTGAAGTGCTCTTTAAAAAATGAATCGGTTCATTTATGAAAACTATAATAATACACAAAACTTAAAACCTACGCTCTTAGAAATAAGGATAGTGTAATCGTCATGGGCACGGGGGAATAATGACAGGGAAGGATCAGATAAGGTTCTGTTTCTTCATCTGGGTGCTGCTCACGTGGCTGTGCTTTGTGAAGACTCAGCAACCTTTCCACTTCTCATGTGCACTTTTGGAAACTTTCTTTCTATTCAGTAATGAGGGCAGAAAATTTACAGTCATGTTCAAGCCATACTGCTCACTTTCAGATCTGAGTCTGTGAACTGGCTGATGATCCTCAGTATTTTTTTTTTAAGTCTTTTATTTTTGAAATAATTCTAAATTCACAGGATGTTGCAAAGATAGCACAGAGAGGTCCCATTTAGACTTCTCCCAGTTTTTCTGAGTAGTTACATTTTACGTAATTATATTACAAGAGTAAAAGCAGGAAATGGGCATTGGTACAATGTGTATGTATAGTTCTATGCCATTTTAATCACATGGATAGATTCCCATAATGACCACCTCACAGAGACGTAGCTATTATACTACCAAAAAGATCTCCCTTGCGCTATACATTTATAGTCATGCTTAACCCTTATGTCCCTTCCATTCCTAACCCCTGTAGCCACTAATCTTTTTGCCATCTGTATAATTTTGCCTTTTTGAGAATGTTATATTTATGGAATCATATGTGACTTTTTTTTTTTTTAGTTAGCATAATACCTTTGAGAACCACCTAAGTTGTTGCTTGTGTCAATAGTTTTCTCATTTTTACTGCTGAGGAATATTCCACAGTATTATGTGCCACAGTTTGTTTAACCAATTACTTACTGAGAGACACTTTGATTACTTCTGATTTTTGGATATTACAAATAAAACTGCTGTGAACAATCAAGTACAGGTTTTTCCGCAGACTTATGTTTTCATTTCTCTGAGATAAATGCCCGGGAATGCAATTGCTGGGTTGTATGGTAAGTATATATTTAGTTTAGTTTTTTTTATAAAAACAAATTGCCAAACAGTTTTTTAGAGTGGCTATATCATTTTACATGCCCACCAGCAATGTATGAGAGATCCAGCTTTTCTGCATCCTCACGGGCATTTTGTACTATCATTATTTTTTAATTTTAGTTGTTCTAATCGGTGTGTAGTGATGTGTCATCATGGTCTTAATTTGCATTTCCCTAATGGCTAGTGATGTTGAACAACTTTTCATGTGTTCTTTTGCCATTTGTATATCCTCTTCGGGGAAATATCTCTTCATGTTTTTGCCCTTATTTTGTTTCCTTTGTTTTTGCAATTTTGCCTAATTAATTCCCTCAAGATTTTTAGCATCTTTTTAAGTAAAAATATCTTTCCGTATTTCAGCATCTACGGGTTGCCATTTCTGCCCGTGATGAGCGACTCTTCCCACGTGTTTTCCGAGTGCTCTGTTTTCTCACCTCCCTGACGATGCTCTTTTTTTTTTTTTTTTCTATTTGGAAAGCCATTTCCTAGACTCTTTGCCTTCCTGATGCTATGGTTACTGATGGAAAGTCAGAGCATTTGCTAGGAGTCAGATCAAATGACAGCTTTTCCAGGAAGCCCTGACTTTTCCTACCAAATATGCATAATCGCTGGTCCTTTAAACTGGCATAATACTTTCAAAAATAGTTCCCAGTGGCACCCTGGCAGATGCTGTCTGTGTCCTGCCCATAGGACACTTGGCATTTCCCTGCATACTGGCCTGACTTCTGTGCCAGCAGCTACTCCTCCCTGTCTGAGGCTTTCTCTGGCTTCCAGCGTTGCTCTGCCTGAGCAGAAGTGCTGGGAAGAGCCCTCAACCTAAGGTGAATGAACACTCCGGCTTCCTCAACCCTTGTGTGGGATGACTGTCCAGAGTTTCCTAGTAGGAGTGAGTAAGCCCCAGTGGCCCACAGTGGTAACTGGCTTGATAACACACCTTTTGTTGGCTTATTTCCCTTCCTTGCCTCACTTTCCAAACTGACGTTTTCTGAAGTCCCCTTCTGGATAAACTCAAATAGCTTCAGGTTTTGCTTTTGGAGACCCCCAAAGTAGGTAACAAGTATTCCCTGCCACCACGGTGAATAGTAACCCACACACCCATGGTCTTTCCTACTCAACAGAAAGCTCTTTGCAGACAGGGAACTAGGAAGAGAGAAAGCAAACCAAAAGGATGTCCTAGCTGAGAAAAGAGCAAGCACACAGGTCAGGAAGCCAACACATTCTTGATGTAGTCAAAGAACAGCAAGAGACCAGCAGGGCCTGGGTAAAGTGAGTAAGAGTCAGAATGACTGGAGCTGGAGATGAGGGCATGTGAGAAAGGCCCATCTTTCTCCTTCTTCCACAGGGAAGGAGGGTGGAGATGAGAACAAATGGACTGAAGAATTTTATGGCCTAATGACTGCAGAAATGTAATATTTCTCATTAATGTCACCAATGGCTAAACGGATCTTAACTATTCTACTAATGCACACAGGCCATTTCTCCTGGTATTTGAATGTTATTAACATAAATATTCAAGCTAATTAGAAACCTTAGGATTTTCCTGTTAAATAGAAAATTGGATATATGAACAAGGTTCCAGGTTATATATTTATTGATTAAACAGATATAAAGGCAGCATCTATTGTTGGGTTATATAGTAGGGAGGGGTCAAAATGACAGTCTGTGAATTGGGCAGAGAAACTACCCATTTTCAGACTTGGAAGTACCCATCATTGCATTTTGGTTAGATCTTAAGTCTCTGCATTCTCATGTTATTAATCTCAAAGATGAATGAACCTAAATCTTGACATAAATCCTCCCAAAACCAGGGGATAAGAGCAGTAACCCCAACCAGCTGCATCTGTGACTAGAGGCCATGAACCTTTTCTGCAGAGTCGAAAAATAGATTTCATTCTTGACCTGAGACATTGCCATCTATCTCAGAATTGATCAAAGTCTGCAAGACTGAGTAACTTTGAGGAGAACATTCCTTGGAGGCCAAGTTGCAAGGTCTCCAAATCCATTTCACTTCTGATTCAAGGTAGACTTCTAGGATTTAAGTCATACCATGGACAGAGAAAAGACAGATAAATACAATAAGCCTATCTTGACATCTTCCTTAAATGCATTTTCAGGAAAAAAAAAAAAGAGGGATAATTCATTTGCATTAGATTTATTAATACTTTGTCTTTGTTATGTACCTTGGTTTTGTGTTCCTGGTGCCATGTCTGCATAACAAATTACCCTAAAATGTAGTGGCTAAAAACAACAGAAGTACTTTGATTCCAAATTATCAATGTGGACAGGGCTCAACGGGCAATAGCTTCTCTCTGCTTCCCTTGGCTTACACTGGAAAGAGGGCTGAGAGCTGGAATAATCTTAAAGCCCACTCCTTGCAGTGTCTGGCATTTGATGCTGGGAGGATCCAAATGCCTGGGGCTGGCAAGGCTGGAGCTCCTTGGTCACAGCTGTCTATAGGAGATCTCAACATGGTTGCCTCCATATTGTAGCTTCAGTGTAGCCAAACTTCTTACCCATCTGCTCAGGGTTCTCAAAGTGCACGTCCCAAAGGCTGGTGTCAGGCCAAGCCATATTTCTGTCTGTTACCTGGGGAGGAGACAAAGACTCCAACTCTCAATGGAACAGTGTCAATGTTACATTGTAGGATGAGCAAGTGCGTTATGATATACAGAGGTGAGGCCATCTCTAAAAAATAATAGGCCATATTTTGCTTTTTTTAATATGTGCTGAACTGCAGACCTATTGTTATAGTATGAATGTCATGACAAAAATCATTAACCTGCCATTCTGCTTTTATCTGCCATTTTGCTTCTGTAAACCTGCTTGCTCCTGCTTGCTACCCAAACACAGAAATTCCTGAGTACAACACCCATGTTTTGTGTAAACAAGATAAGGCCCAGAGCCCAAACTGCCCAGGGCATGGTACACTTAAGATAGGAAAATGACCACTCGGAATGAAACCAATCAAAAGCAGGAACGATGGCCTGGAACTGGACCAATCGGGAGCCCACCCGATCAGCAACTTTTAAAGAAAGCAAATGAACTAAGGGGGGAGGGGGGTGGTGTGCCCAGCGTGTCGTGTGGAACCAGTGTGTCGTGTGAAACCTGCAGCAGGTGTCGTGTGAAACCTGCAAAAGAGTATAAAAGCTTAATTTTACCCCAGGGCGGGGTCCTAGTTCGTGGAGAGGCCACTGCGTTGGTGCTCGAGGACTTGGACCCTGGCTCGAGCTAGTTAATAAACTCCTTTGCCATTTGCAGCCTCGGCGACTCCGCCTCTCTGTTCCTGGGGCCGAGGGGAACCGGCTCTAACACTATGAATTCTCTGCACTAATAGACAAAATAACTCACAGCTTTCAAGATCTGAGCCTGGATCCTTGAACAGAACAACTAGAAATGATAAAATGATTAAGAAGACATTCATTACATATGATGCTCAACATTTTTGCACATGAGTGGTGGATTGGAATCAAACAGAACTGAGTTTGAATTTCAGTCTGCTGTTTTTAATTCAGTTATCTTCATCTATAAAAGAGAATTCGTATCTCAGGGTAGTTATGGTGATTAAATGAGATAATTCATGTAAACTCTGAGCAGAACACCTGCCCATGTAGCTACTGGCTTTAGTAGGGGAGTGGTAGTGATGGAGAAATACTAGTAATGACGGTGATGTATTTTTTTTAAAAAATGTCCATTTTGAATTATCTCAATAGATTTCCTTCTGACGCTCTGCTAAATTCAACAGTAAGTAGGTATCTTTTAATTTTATACCATTCAATCTCATAAGCATTAGTGCTTAAAAATTTATGCACATCTGATGAATGCACATTGATTTGAATTAAACAGAATCAAATCAAGTTCTCTCTAAAAATAATACCTGAGTTCAGCCAGTGAATGGCTGTAGAACTTGGGACTGGCACACTTTGTGCATTTTGCAACAACTGTAACATTGCTTTAGGGTTGGCCTCTTCCACTGTAGAATATCTATTGGTTCAGAGGATGGGCAACAGTCTCTTTCACTAATGAAAACATGTAGCATATGCTTTCAATGGGAGACTGCTTGAGAGTCTACCGATGTCTTCCGTGCTCTCTCCTACTTGAGGATCCTGACCGCACTTTTTATCTGTGCTTCTCGTTTAGCTCAGAACCTCAAACTTCCCCGTGGCCTCTCTTGCACTGCTGTCTTGAACTGGTCCTCTGCTTTTACTCGCTTGCTCCGCGTTTCATCACTAGCTTGTATAATCTTTGAAAGCAAGTGATGGCTGTTCTGCTTCACTGATTCTCTGATCCACAAATATATATGCAACACCCACCACTTGCCAGGCACTGTTCTCCGCCCTGGGAATGCACAGTGAGCTACAGAAATGCCTCCCCCAGAAGCAAACCTGGAGACATGGGTTCCCCTACAAGCAGTTTGTTGGAGAGGGAATGTCCGGAAACACCAGCACAGGAGCGGGGAAGTGGGACAGCAAAAAGAGGAGCCAGTAAGGGGGATATTTTCTAGCAAGTTAAACACTGTGGGCAACCAGAGATTTGACCTGCTGGGGAACCTTGGGAAACTGCAGAAAACTTCCTCCACATTATCTCCACCCCCCCACTCCACCTCCCACCCCACAAGGACACAGGAACTAGGGTGTTTGTATTTCCACCAACTCTCATCAGGGCTGCTCACAGGGAGGGACCAATTAATTCCTGGGCCCCCTGCAAAAGTGGATTCCAGCAGCTAGAGAAAGCTCGCAGGCAAATAATTGAATGTTATGAAAGGTGGGCCAGTGTGGGTACAAATAATAAGAGGTCAGGGAACGTGTTAGAGTCCTAGGGCTGGCGAAACAAATACCTCCAACTGGGTGGCGTAGAACAACAGAGATTTATTGCCCCACAGTTCTGGAGGCTGGAAGTCTGAAATCAATATGTCGGCAGGGCCAGGCTTCCTCTGAAACCTATGGAGGAATCTTCCCCTGCCTTTTCTTAGCTTCTTGGGGTCTGCCAGCAATCTTTGGCGTTCCTTATCTTGCAGATGCATCATTCTAATTCTCTATCTACATACGGCATCCTCCCTCTGTCTTCAAGTTGCTTTCCTGTTTTTCCTCTGTGAATGTCTCTATGTCCAAATTTGTCCTTTTTATAAGGACATCAGTCGTATAGGATTTGGAGCCACCCTAATGACCTCATTTTAACTTGATTACCTCTGTAAAGACCCTATTTACAATTAAGGTTGCGTTCTGAAGATCTGGGTTAGGGCTTCAGACATATCATTTTTAGGAGACCCAATTCAACCCATATCAAGGGATAAAAGTGGGTGTACTGACAGCATCTGCTCTGTAGTCTCGGTTCTGAACGACCTACACTTTAGTAAGGGAAAACTGACAATAAAGAAGATAAAGAAATACAATGTATAGTATATATGATAGTGATAAATGCTGTGGAGACAAATGAAGAAGAGAAGTAGGATGCTTCTTTGTACTCTGCAAAAGCTTTAGCACAGTTCTACTCACAAAACTGGGGTTTAATAAGTACTTGTGAACATCTAAGTGAACATCTAAGTGTATAAATATAGAGAGGCTCACTATTCATGTTATTGTGCACTGGGTGTTTAATATCTATCCGTGACCATTCCATTACTATACTGGGTCTCTGTGGAGCAGTTGTGTCTCTTTATTTCAATGGTTTATTTACTCACTAAGGACTTTTAGCAGCTCCGTATGTTGAATGCTGAGCTCAGAAAAGTGACCAATTGGACATTATTTGCAATCTCTCTGGAGAATGTTTTTAAGGAAGAAGAGAGAGAGAGTGTGTGTGTGTGTGTCTATATATATGTATATATCTATATATATAGTGCCTCTAAAGCAATTTTTTTCTTTTTTTTTTTTTTTTGGAGAGAGAGTCTTGCTCTGTGGCCCAGGCTAGAGTGCTGTGGCGTCAGCCTAGCTCACAGCAACCTCAAACTCCTGGGCTCAAGCGATCCTCCGGCCTAAGCCTTGCAGTAGCTGGCACACACCACGACACCTGGCTAATTTTGTCTATTTTCAGTAGAGATGGGGTCTTGCTCATTGTTTAAGCTGGTCTCGAACTCCGGAGCTCAAGTGATCCTCCTGCCTTGGCCTCCCAGAGTGCTAGAATTACAGGCTTGAGCCATTGTGCCCAGCCAACAAAGCAATTTTTTAAAACAGCCTAAAATAGGAATGTCAACACAGAAACACTCTCCTAGTTTACCTGAGATAGACACGGTGAAACATATTTCTACCCACCTCATAAGGCTCTTCTATAGTATATTTAAGTTAATTTTTTAGGGCATAATATCTCTTTAGCAATTCAGAAATGGGCATTCTAAGCACTGAAGGTATAATTTTATATAAATGTGCTGGCTTTGTTTCAGTTTCATGGTGGTAGAAATTATACCAATAAAAAAACCTTATAACTCTATGTATTGTGTGGAGAAAAATGACATTAATTCTAAACAATGGGGAATAATTGAGAGGTGCTGTCAAGCAGTACAGTGACAGAAAAATCACCTTGCTGATCTCCTTTGTATCTTTGAATAATTACCAGCTATAAGAAAGGAACAGGTTGGTGCTATAATCCCTTTATGTTATTATTGGAAGAAAGACTATTTTAATCTTATTTTGACAGTCCCTTATCTAAATTGTTAACAACTTCTTTACTCTGTATTATTAGGTTAAGTCCCCAGTTGTGGTCACTGATGACTGGACGTCCTCTCAGCTTTTTCAGATCTTGCTCCCTGAGTTCTGTGTCCTGAGCCCCGTGGGGTTCCACTCAATACTGATCTTAAATACATAGGTTTTTTTTTTTTTTTTTTTTCCCTCAAAGCTACTAAGCACAGTTTGAATGTCAGTGCTTTCAATTAAACCTTCCAGGTTTTGTACTGGTGTTAAATAGGCCACCACTGGGGTTGGTTGCTTCCAATAAATGTAGAACTAAGGGAAACTGTGGGGTGTGGAGAGAGATGATCCTTTAAACCAATATAATGGAGATGAAAGATTGAACAAACTGCTCTTTTTCTTGCTTGACTTAGAATAGACATGTTGTAAATGATACTCTTAAACAACTGAAACATGGTAAAAAATATCCACTGACAAAGGAAAAAAAAAGGAAAGAAAAGAAATTTTACTTAACGGTGTTAGTTCTTGGCAATGCGTGTATTAAAACAGAGAAGACAGGCAGTCTCTTTCTTCAGGGTTGATTTCATGCTCAACAAGATTACATAGTGAAGAGTCATTGGAACTGTTATCCTTCCCTTTCCTTCTAGCAGTCTCTTTGTGGCCTGTGCTGAGGATGACGTCAGCCTGCTGTAATTGTCATGCAGGCAGAAAGGCTAAGGGGACAAAGGCAAAGCTGGTGGCCCCCTGCAAGCTGACTGCATCCCAGTGCAAGCACCTGAGTGTCTTCCTGAGAGCTTTCTCTGGCAGTGGGAATAGGGCTTGGCCCATTTACGAAGCAGATAAGAGGGACAGGGAAATGGGAAAGACACTGTTCCTGGAGCAGTCCTCAATCTTCTCGCCTCAAGTGAGACAACTTTGAAAGAGGTGTGTTCTACACCCTATTCCAGAGGTCCCCAGTTGGGTGGAGCTCTAGTTGCTCACAGTAATAAGCTGCATATTAATGCCCCCAGGAATGGCTTCTTTCCTTGCTCTGTCTTCCTACCCACTCTCTGCTAATGTTTCCTGGATTGCTCCCAAATTAACTACTTGTACTCATATACTAGTGTTATCATCACTCTGAAGATTTTAGTGTGTTTGGATATAAAGGAGCTCTTTGGCTTTTATAATTGCACTTTTCTTCTTCCTCAAAGAAATATTTATAGCAATTTTTTTCTGGAAACATTTCAATGTTGCTTAAAAAGACCTGGAAGAGAATCATGAAGACTGAACCTTTGTAATTTAATGAAGGAGTCTCCATGTAGTTTCTTGAACCTTAGAGGTGAAGATATCACATCTTCCAGAAATTCAATAAGCTTTCTGTGGTCTATAATAGTCAGGATATTGGATATTGACACATACATACTCTGGTTAAGAGAATATATAAACAATTTTAAAGAATTGCTCTATGAACAGGGATAGCATAATGTTTTTTTTTCCAAAGAAATAATTATTGAGATTCTCCTGTGAACATATTTTGAAAATTGATTCCCCATGCATAATGGGGCTCCACTAAAGCTTAGGACTGGGATACTTACCACATCCTGGAGAAGGCTTTGCTCCCTCCTGTTTTAAGTTTCCTTGCATTGTGAAACTTGCAGAAGTGATTATTACACTCCAGTAAGAGACACATGGGGGATGAACAGGAATATTAATAGGGAGCTTAAGCTTTTATTCAAAAGCAGCTCACTTTTAGATCTCAGTTTATGACCACCAACCTGTACAGGTTTGCCCAAGAAGCATTTCAAAATGATTCTTGGTGATTAGCTACCAAATAGAAAAAGTAGTAAGATAATTAGCCTGTCCTTTATAGCAGAGTTTGCGCAATAGAACTAGGACTTACAGGTCCTAAATTCCAAATATTAGGTAGTCTCTTCCTTCTGCTGAGTGTTGAGTGGTTGCCAAGGCCATGGAGACAGAATTGTCAAGGCTTAAAGAGGAGCACCTGCAAAAGTCATTTCTCTAATTTATCCCTTTAGAAAGGGTTTGTGTGGTATAAAATGGTACAAAAGTAAACACTTGTGGCCAGTACCATGGTAGTGTATTCCCTATGATGGCAAAGGGCTTGGGGTGTGACCTCTGTGTTTTGGAGGTTGTGGGAAGAATCCCCCACCTTTGATTTTTATCTTCCAACCCTGCCCAGATCCAGCCCAATCACTGAGTTGCACAGGTTTACGGGAGGGATGCAGGAACCTAAGACCTTGAGAGAAGTCTTGTCCTTCTAACCAGAGGAACCAAAAAAGAATCTCCTGTTGTCCAAAGAGTGCACAATCCATATTATTTTTCTCTTTGTTTTTTCTTTTGCCACTCAACCTCAAAGTAGCCCTATTTGCACAAACTACACAACATTATGAGAGGTGAACCATCTGAGAAGACTCTATTTTTTTTTGGCTAGAGGTACCAGGAAAAGAAGTCATTGGGAACTGGAGACTGTTGGAGAAAACTCAGAGAGGAACGAGCAGGAGAAATGGATCTCCAAATTTTGGGTATGTAATGCCATAACTCTTAGACTCACCCCTGAGCTGGGTACGTGTGGAACAGCTCCATCAAAGAATAGCAAATTCTTCAAGAACTGAACTACAATATAAACCATGACTGAAATTCCAAGCTATCCTCTGACTGGAGCATGCACCAGCCAAACTTAAATAGCTTAGCAAAGACATCGAACTGACATTGGGACCAGCACCACTGAAGGTGGAATTTCTTGTCAGTTTGAAGCTAATCATGTTGACTACCAGTTATTAAAAAAACTCAACATTCTCCAGAAGATTATAATAGGATCTGGAAACTTGCAATATAAAATTAAAATGTCCTGGATACAATCCAAAATTATGTGACATAAAATCAATTAAGAAAATCCAATAAATACATAAGGAAAATGACAATAAATAGATGCCAAACTCAAGATGACCTAAGTCTTGGAATAGTCATTCAAAGACTTTAGAGCAGCTATTATAACCATCCTCTATGAGGTAAAGTTAACACTCTTGAAAGGCAGAAGTGCCCAGCAAAGAAATAGGAATAAGAAAAAAGTACCAAATGGAAATTTGAGAACTAAAAAATGTGATATCTGAAAATAAAAAAAAAATACACTGCAGAGGCTCAATGACAGAATGAAAGTGGGAGAGGGAAGAGTCCAACAGAAATTATACAATCTGAAGAACACAGAAGAAAAGATTGAAAAATATGAACAGCACCTCAGAGTCTTCTGAGACAATACCAACAGGTCTAACATTCATATCTTTGGAATTATAGAGGGTAAATATACTCTAGAAGGGAAAGAGTTTTGTGTAGAAAGAAACATATTTGAATAAATAATGGATGAAAACTCCCAAATTTGCTGAAACTCATACAAATTCAAAAAGCTCAGTGAATTAAAAAAAAAAAAAAAGATTAACTCAAACAAATAATCATTCAACTACTGAAAACCAAAGTAAAAAAAACCAAAAACTTGAAAGTGGTCAGAGAAAAAGGAATATACAACATAGAGAATGACTATAGATTTCTCATCAGAATCCATGAAGATTAAAAAATAACAAAATAACATTTTGAAAGTACTGGAAGAAGAAATAAACTTGTCCACCTAGTATCCTATATTGAAAAAAAATGTCCTTCAGGAATGAAGACAAAATAAACATTCTCAGATAAAGAAAGCATAGGAAATTTTGTCACTAGTAGACTCTCTATAAAATGAATGCTCAAAGAAATTCTTTAGGCTGAAGGAAAATGATACTGTAACGGAACTTGAAACATCAAGAATAAAGAAAAAGAAAAAGAAATAGTAAATATCTGAGTGAAGATAAATTTAAAAAAAAAAACATATTATTGTTGAAAGAAAAACTATAACACTGCCTGGAAGTTTTTAAATGTAACCAGATGTAACATGCCTTAGTCAATATAGGCTGCTATAACAAAATACCTTAGACTGGGAAATTTATAAACAATGGAAATTTATTGCTTATGGTTCTGGAAGTGAGGAAGTCTGAGATCAAGGAGCCAACAGATTTGGAGTCTGGTGAAGGCTTGCTGTCTGCTTCATAGATGCCACGTCTTGCTGTGTCCCCATGTGGCGGAAGGAGCAAGGCAGCTCTTTTCAACCGTTTTTATGAGGGTACTAATCCTATTCAAAGGGCAGAACCCTCATGTCTTAATCACTTCCCCAAAGGCCCTACCTCTTAATACCACCACCATGGGGATTAGGTTATAATACGAATTTTGGAGGAGTACATTTAGACCATAGCAAATAAATATGGAAAATAGTTTTAAAAGGGTGAGAAAGGGTACAGGATCCTATATAGTTGTAAGGTTTCTATGCTTTATTGAAATGGTGAAACATTTACTATAAGTGGAGTTTGAAAAGTTATATAGATTGACAGTGAGAGAGAGAGGGGGGAGGGAGAAATTCCTAGAGAAACCACCTAAAAATGATACTGAGAAATATAGTTAAAAAACAATAGAAACATTAAAATAAATATTAAAAATATTTAAATAATCCAAAATAAGGTAAGAAAAGAGTAGCTAAAGAATCAAAACAGAGGGGATAAATGGAAAACAAATGATAAAATGGTAGACTTAATCTAATCATATAATCAGATAAGATGAAAAGTTAAGACTCAACGAAATGCTGTATGTAAGGAACGGACTTTAAATATAATGACATAGTTAGGCTAAAAGAATGGGAAAAGATGTACCATGCAAACCCTGTTCAAAGAAAAGCTGAAGGGTTATTTTAATATTAGACAGAGTTGGGTGAGGAAAATTACCAGGGACAAGTAGATCAATTCACCCGGAAGATATAAGAATTCCAAGTGTGTTTATACCTCATAGGAAAGCTCCAAAATATATAAAGCAAAAAATAATAACAATAAAAAAATCTGTAAAGAGAAACAGACAAATTCCCAACTGCTCTTGACAACTTTAACACTGACCTACTTTCTTTCTCTATGAATTTGCCTATTCTTGATATTTTGTATAAGTGGAGTCATACAATATGTGGTCTTTTGTGACTGGCTTCTTTTACTTAGCACAGTGCTTTTAAGGTTGATCCATGTGGTGACCGTGTCATCAGTATTTCATTAATTTATGGCTGAATAATATGCTATTGTGTGGATATATCATTTTGTTTATCTATTCATCAGTTGGTGGACATTTGGGTTATGTCTGCATTTTGGCTATTATAAATAATGCTGCAATAAACATTCACGTACAAATTTTTATGTGATGTATGTTTTCAATTCACTTAGATTTATATCTAGAAGTGGAATTTTGGGTCCTATTGTATAATAACTCTATATTTGACTTTTGAGGAACTGCCAAATTGTTTTTGTTAGCCTGTATAATCTCAATGGACCTATCTCCAAGTTAACCGATTCTTCTGCCAGCTCACATTTGCTGCTGAGCCCCTCGAGAGAATTTTCCATTTCAGTTATTAAACTTTACAATTCAAGAATTTTTAAGTTTCTTTGTATAATCCTCTCTCTATTTGATGAGCCACCATTGTCACACTTTCCTTTAATTCTTTACACATGATTTTTTCTTAGTTCTTTGGATGTGCTTATAATAGCTAACTTAAAATGCTTACCTGGTAAGCCAACTTCTTAGGTCGTTTGGGGACATTTTGTATTGCCTGCTTTTTTTTTTTTTTTTTTTTTCTTTTGTATGGGTCATACCTTCCCCTTTCTTCCCATGGCTCATAACTTGTCAAAATCTGGACATTGCAGATAACATATTGTGAAAACTCTGTTACCAGATTTCCCCCCCTTCATCTCTCCCCATCTCTGCATTTTGTTGCTGTTGCTGGCTGTTGTTGCTTGTTTGTTCATCAACTTTCCTAGACTAATCCTGTAGATTCTGTATTCCCTGCAGTGTGCAGCTACTGAGTTCCCTGCTAGCTTTTTTTTTTTTTTTTTAACTGTTGTTTTCATTTTCATTACTGGGACCTAGGGGTCACCCTTGGGGCAGTGTATTTTAGGAGTAGGCTACTGATCAGTCATATTTCCTGAATTGCCTTGAGCCAGTAACTGTTCCACCTCTTGCCAAGGAGATCTGTGTGAAGACACGCCTTCCACTATCAGGCAGTAGAAGGTCAGCTTTAGCTCTTACTTCCTGTTTGTGCAAGGCTTCAAGGTCAGTCAAAGCTGAGTGACTGGAGCTTCCTCCTTTCCCAGTTCTTTCCTGGCACACCCTGGTCATGTGCATGACCCTGCATAGGTGTGGGGCCATTCTAGAGTCTCAGAAATATGTCGCAGTTTTTCAAAGCCCCTTTTAGTGGTCATCTAGTTCTCTTAAGATTTCCTTTTAAATTTTCATCCAGGCTCCTGTTTGCCCTAAATGAAATTACAGCCTCAGGCAGCTTTCCTTGGACAGTGTTACCAGTAGATTGCTATTGTTCCCACTCATGCCCTGAGGATAGCACATTTTTCCTCTGATTTAAGCTTCAGGTCAAATCAAATAGAAACAACAACCTGACTGGGAAGGGGGCTTTTCCAGGGAGCTGCTAATTTGAGGAACATATTTACTGTCCTCTGGAGATGCATCCTTTCATGGAACTCCAAAGAGGTCACTTTTCTCTGTTGGATGCCAGGCTGCAGGCGTGTCATGGTCACCAGGACACTGAGCTGGGGGTGGAGGGGGAGAGAATAGTCCCAAGTGAAAATGACACAAACCCACTATTTTTAAGAAATGGTTGAATTTGATTGTTTTGCCTATATTCTCGTTGTTTTGCAGAGACAAGGGTTTATAGACGTCCTCATTCCAGGATTTTGGCTAGAGAGTCTTAATCAAACTCAGGTATTTCAAAGTGAAACGTGCATGCTGTTAATCCCTATGCTTCGTTTATAATGACTCAATGAATATCAAGTGCATAGAAGAGTTTTGGGCACACGTAGCAAGTATAATAAGCATATATGAGTGTTAGCTATTGTTATTGTTAATCTCCTCTCTTCCCCAAGAGTGGCTCCTCTCTTCTGCTTCCCTGTGGAGCACACTGGAGCTACAAACACTATGAAGTCATTGATAGCTGAGGAAAGCATTTAAGATGTATTTTCACAGATTTAACACAATCACTAAAACCAATGCAGAGACTTTCAGACTCCAAGGTACTAAGCTGCAGACGGATAACTTCTACTCAAGCCTGGGAGTAAAAGTAGGACTAGTTTTAAGCAGTGACTAGAGAGAAATTTAGTGTAAGAACAAAGGTAATAAGTCATAATAAGGTCTCTCCATTCTTCACTTTAACCTTTTTAAATTAAAAAAATATATATATACATATACACATTTTACTTTCAAAAACCTAATTGAATGGGAAAATACTCTTTTGTTTTTGTTTGTAAACCCCATTTCTGGAGACTTTCTGTCCATAGTCAAGTTATAATGGGAGCATATCCTGATTAGCAGTGAGGTATTAATATATAGGAAGAAATTGGAAGCCTCCTGAATGATGCCATTTTGCCTACATATTCCAAATGGAAAACAATCCCCAATCTACATAGGGTAGAAAAGCTTGAACCAGACTGGCATGAGCCCTGTGGGGTGGTTAGAAGTATCCTTCTGGAGCAGGATGCAGAAACAGAATTTTCTAATTTTTCAAAGAATAAAAATCACCTGAAGTCTAATAATAGCAGCTCTTAATAATATGGGACAAATTCAACTAAGACCTATGAGGGGGTATAGTAGTCTTAAAAATTAAGATAAGGCTGGGTGCCTGTATTCATCAGTGAAATGGAAGTCCCACTTTGGGCTGAAACTGGCATTTAGACACAAAGAGGCAAATCTGACAAACCGGAGGGTTATGGTGCCAAGAGCCAATCTGCATGGGGAAATTTTATTTTATTTTTGTTTAGAGAGAAGCAAAAAAGTGGCTTTTTACAAGGATGCGTAGAGAGAAGGGCACAGGCCAAGGCATTCTCTTGACTCAGGGGCCCTGCATAAGTGTCCAGGTGCCCAGGTTTGGAGGGGACGCCCCTCCATCTGCAGGCTGACTCTGGGTGGATCCACGGTGTGACGCCCTGTAAGCTCCAGGAGGCTGCCCCAGACAAAGGTTCTCTCCTTGACCAAACTCTAGCCAGGCTCCTCTGAGCCCCTTCTCCACAAGGTCTCAACCTGGGCCTATAAAGACGTGAACAAACAGTAACAGTTTCTAATAGCTTCAAGCCACATCCCTAAGATGGCCCTAGCCCCATTTCAATGCCTGCCTGAGAAACTCAAGGCTGCCAGAAAAAGTTCACTGTTTGTTCCAGACAATGCCTGAGGTTAGGGCCTCTGTCTCCCATTCCCAGTGGGAGGACAGAATCCTAACTTCCCACTGCCAGCTAGCAGGCACAGCTGACCAACCCCTGGTAATTTTTCACTTCCTTGACTCTACTCACCCCCCTTTCCCCCCTCCCTACTCCTTCATCCTCCCTTTAAAACACCTTTCTTATCTGTACAAAGTTGAGTTACGTTCATGCTGGACTCTTTTCCCCCATTGCAATACTTATTACTGATTAAAATCTGTCCTTCCCACTTTAGCTAGTGTCCTGTGTTGTTTATCTTTGGCACTCCACCAGCAACGTTGTCACTGCACCACAACGGACAATGGCAGCAGCTGCTTCTCAGGTAGAGGCCACCAACCAGGGAGATTCTGCAGGGAGACTAAAA
Organism: Varecia variegata; assembly: GCA_028533085.1. Lineage (NCBI taxonomy): Eukaryota > Metazoa > Chordata > Mammalia > Primates > Lemuridae > Varecia > Varecia variegata. The sequence goes on along the minus strand of CM052436.1, from coordinate 192,995,744 downwards.
GGGGTGATCAGTGAATTCGAGTGAGACCCGTTTCTAGGGAAGCCTGGAAATAACTGTGGGAAGCTTAAGAAAGGAACTTGAGGACCTACTTTATGCCATGATGCCCTTATGCGCCAATCAGGAAAATTTGAATTGTGACAGTGACTATGACAGCTGTAATGTCTAGAAGCTCTTGAGGATTGAAGACACTGTAATAGTCCCTAATTACTGAACCCCGCCTAGTGCCCTGCAGTGCAGCCTGTGCTTATCTATGCTGCTTACAGCAGTTCTTCAAGGCTGCTTTCATTTGCCATGGTTAATAGATGAGGCACAAAAAGGGAAGCTACTTTCCCAAGAACACACACCTGGTATTTGGCAGAACCAGAATTAGAACTCAGATGTTCTTCACCAAAAATATTATTCTCATTTCAGTACACCCTGTCTCCTGGCATCTGTAGAAGCGTATTTCTTATTTACACCTTCAAAATGTCTGGATACCAATTTCCAGTGAGTAAAAAGAGCCAGTACAACAACAACAACAACAACAACAAACATCAAAGAAAAAAGGCAAAGGAATAATAAAAGGAACCTCTACTTTGAGCATGTCATCGGGTCCTACAAATTCACAATGAGAAACCTGGGAAATGGAAGATGGAAAAGGGCACAAAAAGTGCAAAAGAAACTTGACCCATAAGGCTATCCGTGTGATAATTTACAGAACAGTAGCTGAAGTCATAATTGCCTCCTGTTCATTTACCCAAGGTGGGAAAAGAAAGTTAATTTCAAAAGCTGAAATGCTGATAATCACTTATGTGTGCTTCCATTTTAGAGAGAAAAGCATTGCTGAAGCTACGATTGTCCCAGTGAAAAGATGGTCACCGTGGGAACGATTTGGTGAAATGTATGAATTGGATAAAGAAGAAGAAATAAAAAAAAAGAAGGGGAAGGAGAACAAGAAGGAGGAAGAGGAGGAGGAGGAAGAGGAAGAGGAGACAGCAGTGGCCAATTATGTTTAAATATAAATTAAACCAATTCCTACTAGATAAAATAAGTGCAGAATTGCTCAACAAATTAGCCAGCAGGATGTTACTATTCCAATCAACATCATGCTGGTACATGAGAAGGGCTAATTTTTTTGGATTAACAATTGTTATTGAAAATTTTCTTTCTCAAGGATCTGGGCCCAGGCATCTTGGCTAATTTATGAAGTTGATTTTCTAAGCTGTTAGAGTTTTCAATACTGAGACTGATAGTGAGGCCCACTACTATAGAGTGAATTTTGTCCCCTTCTCAAATTCATATGTTGAAGTCCTATACCACAATGTGACTGTATTTGGAGATAGGGCCTGTAAGGAGGTGATAAAGGTTAAATGAGGTCATAAGGGTGGGACCTTAATCTGATAGGAATGGGGTGCTAAAAAAAAAAAAAAAGAGGAAAAGACACCAGATCTCTCTCTCTACACACACACACACACACACACACACACACACACACACAGGAAAGGTCATGTAATGACACAATGAGAAGGTGGCCGTCTGCAAACCAGGAAGGGAACTCTCACCAGAAACCAATTGTGCTGGCACCTTGATCTTGGATGTCTAGCCTCCAGAATTGTGAGAAAATAAATGTCAGTGGTTTAAACCCAGTCTATAGTATTTTGTTATGGCAGCCCCAGGAGATTAACACACTCACATAGCAACAATTCTCAGATTTGGGTGTGGTTATTTCATGTACCTTACTGTATTGTGTCAGTCTCATTGTCTTCCTCTGTCAGTCAAAGTGTTTCAAGATAAGTGAGCAATGGCAGGGATTCCCAAGTTGTTGTAACTACCCTTGGGTGAATTTTATTTTATTTTTTCTTATTTTTATTTCAATACATTTAGGTGGTACAAATTGAATTCCATTACCTGTATATATCGTAGAGTAGTGAAGTCTGGGCTTTTAGTGAACCTGTCAGTTGAATAATGTACATTGTATTAGGTGAATTTTAAAATGAATGATGTGAATTATGTTTGACAAGTACTTTTCTCTTCTCCATTTAATTTTGTTGCATATAATTTATAGTGACCTATATGTTTTCTATCTCCTTTACTTTTCCCTCAACCATACATAATTTTGTTACCTTTAAAGTTGCCATTTAAATATCACTTGAAAGTGTTTTTACAAGGACTTTGCAATATCACAGAAAGAGTTTTGGCCTTTAATTCCAGATATCTTTCACATGCATCTAGGAAGGAGAGGTGATCTGAGGAAAGGGCAGATAAAAGACACACAGTTTCCAAGTTTTCTAGAACTCACCAGAGACATGGATGAAACAAAATTGTCCCCAGGCATCTACCACTAGGGCTATCCATGCTTTTAATGTAGTTTTGGAGCACTGATATTGAGCTAAGTTAACAGAAACACAGCAGGCAAAAGGTACTCATTTAATCAATCCTAAGCCTACTCCTCCAGACCCCTTATTGTCTCTAAACCTGTTCCTCTGTGAACTCTTTAAGGAAAGAGACCCTGTGTCTTGTCTTATCTCAATGTCTCCAGTACGTGGCACTTACCACACGCTCCAAAATAAATGTTGAGTTGTATCAAAGCCCACCTGACCTAATTAATACCTTTTGTCCTTTAAAAACAAGATTCAATGATAAAACTATAACAGAAGTATAGCTATTTCACCCTAATTGCATTTTCAAGTCACATGTCTTTCATTCACCGAGACATAACGAGGACATGCAATTCCCTGGAAAACGGTGCAACTCTATAAATTCACGACAAGTCCTTCAAACAAAAGATGAGGAAAGTAGATCAATCTAGCCAGACAATAAAAATTAAGTTACTTCTATTTTGACTAAAGAAAACATCTTCTTTTAAGGGAGAATTTCAAAACTGCAAATTACAATTTAAAATGATAGCTGAAGGGCATAATCTACAGGAAGGCAATTTTTTGTAAGATATATTAAATTTGAACTTCTCTATTATATTTGATGAGATGTAGAATCAGAGGATTTTAAAACTGGAAATATGGAAGGGGCCTTGGAGAGCTCCCATTGAAAACCAAATCACACACATACACACAGAAAACCCTTTTCTATGGGTAAAAATGGAAATTTGATTTTGAAAGATGGAGCAGCATTTCCTCAGAGGTCTCTGTGCCAAAGTGGTTTTCAAATAAAGAAACAGATAATAAAACTTTCTGCTCTCTTAATACATGGTTAACACAGACACACCCACCCACCACACACCACAAAAACAGGCACCCATCATCCGCTAAAGATATTGCACATTGCCATGACACCACAACAGGGTTGCTAGTTGGTTTGTTTACCTGGGAGAAGCCTTACATTGCATCCTCCATACCCTTTCAGCTCTAGGAGTCTCAGCATTTTGTTATGTTTTGGTCTTTTTTTCCTAATTTTCTCTCCTGACAGCAAATAAATAATACGGGGCATAAAGATATAGCAGAAATAACAAGAGCTTTGGAATCAAACAGACCCAGGTTTGCATTCCACTCTGCCATTTCCTAACAAGGTGGTCTTGGACAGCCACTTAGTTGCTCGCATTTTTAGCTGAATGACAAGCCTAATGATGATGCCTGCTTGTGGCATTACTGAGGGGGTTAGAGATAGTTTATCTAACCCAGATACAGTATCTACCACACAGGAGGCACTCATTGATCATTATTGAGTTTTCACACAGAATTGACCAATTTGTCCACCCTGCTGTAGTTTCTCAGCTTCAATCCAGATTGAGTTGTAACCTCAGTTGTTTTATTTATGTCCCCATGTAGATCCATCCTGATTTGGATCAGGTCATGTGAAAAACAGCACTCGACATGTTCACCTTGGTTCCAACTCAGACTCAGTAAAAGTCATGATATCAGGAGATAAGGGCAAGATTGACCATCCATCAAAATAGACACACACACACACGCACACACTTACACTCACAGCTTCTTTAACCAACTCATCCACCTCCAAGAAGTACCAGTAAATGCACAGGAGCTATTTACTCTATTGAATATTATGAGCAATTAAGTCCAAAAATGTTCACTGAAAACTATTTTGTGTCAGGAACTTTACAAGATATTTGGGTAGCACTAGTAAACCATAATCTTGGACTTTATGAAGTTTATGATATTACAGAGAAAACAGGAACTCAAAAATATAAGTCCCTTTCCATGTTTTTTTTTCTTTTTTACTCCTCTTTCTTCCCATGAAAATTTAACAGACTTACAATCAATTTCCTCACAGTCTGGTTCTTGGTTATAGGACACTAGCTATTTCCTGCTGACGTAGTAAGGCTTCAAGACCATATATTTGTATTTGTATGTAGTGTTCTTTTGCCAAAAAATAATTTCATAACTAGAATGAAGATTTTTGAGCAAGGGAGAAAAAATGAAAAGGAATAGAAATTTGTATCACCTGGTTGAACCAGGGTAAACATATATAGTAAATAATCTGCCCCAAGATGTGTTCTCCATGTTGATCAGTTTACCTTTAGTGATAGAGAATGAATGAACCGAGGCATAACTATTATGCATCTTGCCCACTTGCTCACCCACACTGTGTTATTAGCAGGAATGCACAGGTCCATGTGCATTCCTGGATGCTATCTGGATGATAAAAATTCAAGTTCAGATTGGTTTTTATTACTTTGGAAGACTCTTTGGCAGTATTCACAAAGCTAAACATGATCATCACTTCTGATCTAGCAATTCTATTCCTAGATATGAATTCAACAGATAAGATCTGTTAAACACATACTGATGAATCCAACACTAAAGTGTTCACCAGATGACATACGTAAGAATTATTATGGCATCACTTATTTTAATAGCCCTAAACTGAAAACAACCCAAATGCCCATCATTAGTAGAATGGTAAATCATTTGTGGCATATTCATACATTGGGTTATAACATAGCAATAACAAGGAATGCTCTACAATTATATATATTGTAAATGAATCTCATGAACATAATGTTGAGTGAAAGAAGACAGATACAAAAGTATCTTCCCTACAAAGTTTCAGCTAGACAGGAGGAATAAATTTTGAGATCTATTGCACAGCGGGGAAATTAGAGTCAATAATAATATTGTATATTTCAGAATAACTAAGAGACTAAAATTTAAATGTATTATATCACCACAAAAAATGTCAAGTAACAATGAAATTGATTGTGGCATTTTTCATTTTTATTCTTATTACTGTAGGTATTTATAAAGCAAATGCTTCGTGTTCAAGTACTTTTGACTCTTCAAGTCAATTCTGAAAGAGCAACTTAATTACTTGAATGTTTATATACTACCTCACATAAATGTTTTGTCCCCCATCCTTCCCTGGGAGAGATACAGAAAGTAAAAATGAATAAAATATGGAAAAAAGTGTCAAGTAAGTAAGGTGATAGGTTAATCACCTTGATTTGATCACTCCATGTTATATACATATATCAAAACAATACCTCGTACTCCACAAATATTTGCAATTATAATTTGCCAATTAAAAATAATATAAAGGAAAAAAAGGAAAAAGTGTCCCCTGTATGATTCTTCTTATTCCTTAACCGTCTAAACTACTTTCGCGTTAGAAACCAGGATGCTGGTAACCTTTGGGAAGGTAGTCACCAGGGAGGGATGTAAGGAAGTTTCTGGACTGCTTAATGTTCTCCTTCTTGATCAGGGTGTTTGTCATATGGCTATTCCCACTTTGTAAAAATTAATTTATGACTGATTTATTTATATGTTTTTCAGTATATAGGTTATACGTCAATAAAAATTGCCCCCAAATTTAGATCTTTCTCATAATAAATGGGAGGGGCATAAGAAGTGGAGAGAAGTGGTCCACAAGTCTAAGAGAAGATCATCACGTTCAGTATGATCATTGCTTCTATCAATGTCTAAGAGGCAAAGGTGAGTCTGACCTCTGTACTTCAATGTCAGTGCCTTCTTTTCACCCCTTGACTTCCAACTTCTGCCCTTGGAGATAACTGAATCCAGTGCTAATGCCGGGAGCTTCAGTCACTGAATCAGCATTTGCTTGAACTCGGTCCTTATAGCGTCCTCTTTTAACTCTTTGCATGCCGATGTCACCGAAATCACTAATAAAATGGACCGCGCTCATTTTAGCTAAAAGCCTCCTAGGTTATGAGTAAACAGCCTGCTTACACGAGCTATTTCAGTGACACGGCTTACCAGGATCCTTTAGTTTAAATAGAAACCAGAATCTGAATGAATTACCTTGTTCTTCCACAAGGAAAAGCATTGTCCTCATGTAGCCATCAATTTATTCATCGATCAGTCACAGAGCATCTACTATACTCCAGGCCCTGTTGTAAATCCTGGGGATAAGGAAAAAAAAACACATGTAATCCCTGTCCTCATGGAACTAATAATCTAGCCAGGAGTCCACCCATTTAACAAATACCTAAAATGATGTGCTGTATCATAAGAGCGGATTATACAAAAGTCCTTGAAATAAGAGAAAAAAATGAGTAATTTCCAGAGATCAAAGGAGACTTCAGTGAGAGGGTAACAACTGTGCTTGGTTGTAAAAAATAAAGTTGGGCTTTCAAAGATGAAAAGAGGAATTGGGGGGCATCCAGCTGGAGGGAACAGACCCTGCAAAGTCCTTGCTGTGAAAGTGTGTGCTGTGTGGAGGTTCATTGACCACTGACCAAAGATTGGGTGCTGGGAGGGAGGAGGGGCAGTGAAGGACAGCAGGTGTTTGGAGCTGGATTACAAAAGTATAGAAAATGCTGTTGGTGCTCACCCAGATCTCCTTTTCCTGGCCAGTGTGTTCTTCCTTCAGCTGCTGTGAGTGTTAGCTCAGTCCTTCTTCCTTCTCCGGAGAATTTCTCTTGGTCTGTAGGAGCCACCTCACCCAGGGTAGCCTGAAAGGCCATAGCCCTCACTTCCCGGGGCAATCTGCAGCCAATAACTGGCTGATCCGGTGGGTATAGAAGCCTGTTCCTTGCTTCAGGATAAGGTAACTCTTTGTGCTGTTCACCATCCTGACTTCCCCTTGGGATCAGGCTGAGCCTAGACCTCAGATAAGCCCACATCCTTGCTCAGCTCCTTCTACCTGTTCCACCTGCTTGCTGTAAATCCTTCCACCTGAGAGCATGCCTCACTAAATCACGTGCACAAGAACCCTTGCCTCACACTCTGCTTTTAGGGAGGCTGACCTAAGTCTTCAATTTTGATCCTGTTATTTACAGGATCATTTACAGAAGCCATGAAGATTTTAAACCAGTGGAGTGAGTCAATCAGAACTGCATTTTGTTAAGTTAACACCATCATAATTTTGAGAATAAGTCCTCTGGTTTATTTTTAATGTAAGAACATATTGCTTTTAAACACTGCTTTGATATAACTTCTTCATGCCCAATTTGAGGAGGGGTGTGTGAGAGTGTGTGTGTGTGTGTCTGTGAGATTCTAACTCTTGAGGGGAATGTGATTGCATCTGGAAAAAATGGAAAGGGAAATTTCCCTTTCATGTGTTTATTTTCTTATAATTGAAGGCACTTAGGAATTTTCACCCCAAAATATGACTCTTTGGTATAAAGAATATTTTGAATTAAAGGCCCTTGGAGAAAGGGGTTTTCCCTCTATCTGCGTAAACCAGATGGACCCATCAAAAGATCAATTGACTTCCCTTCCCCTCTCTGTTATCTTACTATACTGCAGGAAGGAAGATCAAAAATGCAACCAGACCTGGCCCAGATTATTTTAAATATATTAATAATATCTATCTCTCAGGGTAATTTATAAGTCAATCTGTTTCCCCATCCATTCATCTTTCCTAGCAATCATTTATTGTCCCTAAACAAAATTACCTCTATTCCTCATCTCCCCCCCTTCTCTAAAAGGAGGGTATAGAAATTTCTGGACCTCACTGGGATATTGGGTAATCACTCTGTGATTCTCCCTGTGCGTAGGGTCAACCAACCTCTTTCTCTTATTATCTGCCTTAATTGTGAGTTGATCCTTCAGTGAACTTTCTGGAGAAAGGGGAAGTTCCCCTCACCCCCACATAATTGTACTCTGGGATTTCCCCTTTATTTAATTATTTGCCCGTGGTGGTTCTTATCATGTTTCTTGTAGCAGTAATTACTTCTCATTTCTGTGTGCTTTGTTTGAAAAATATTCTTAGCCCATAGTTAATTATTTCACAATGTTTTAGAATTAGAGCTTTAATAATTGATTATGGGCCCGGAAAGGTGATCATCATTAGAGAACCTGCTAGAGATTACTCTAACGATGTCACAAAGCTTCTTTCTCTCTTTCTCTCCCTCCCTCCCTATCTTCCTGCCTTTTCTTCTTTCTTTATTTGCTGGATATCTCAAAATGTTAAATATATTAACCACGAGCCTGCTAACACTCAGAATAATTGGCTCTTAAATTTTGTTTTGTAAAAATTCAGTCTTGCTAATTAGTTGACCTTTATTAATAAAATATGCACATTTTCATTCAACAGGTGCTGGAGTGATGTAGGTGCTTGCTATAGAGTGTTCCTCTATTCACTGGAGATATAATTGCCTTTCCAAAACTGTAACTCTGGTCTTGATCCTTGCCAGGTGAGAGGGAGAAATTTATGTATCTATTTAATTTATTCTCAGTCACAGAGGAAGGGAATAAATCTTTATTTAAGATATTAAATGCACAAGAAAGCCATTGAAACTTTAAATGAAGAATTACTCTTATTAAAAATAAAGATGTTATGCTCTCCTTTTATTTTCACCTGAGGAAATCCTACTTAACCTTCAAAGCTAAGTCGAAATATCACTTCCTTTATGAAAGAGGGGCTGAGGAAGATTTATTCCTGTTTTTCTAATCCAGAGGTCAATTTTGCCTCTGAATTCTGTAAAATTTAGTTCAGCCCTTTTTAACTTGCCATTGAATACTCTCTTGGAATATAACTACATAAATGTATCAGTTAGCAATCACTGCATAATAAACACCTGAAAACTCAGCGGCATAAATTTTAAAGTTATTTTTGCTTATGAGACTGTGGGTCCGCTGGGTGGTTCTGTCTCATCTGGGCTCACAGATGTGTTTGTGGCCAGCTGCAGATTGAGTAGTGGTTCTTCTCTTCTTTGTTGGGCTCTCTCACATGTTTGGGGCTCAGCATGCTTGAGGTGGTTTAGACTAGCCCCTGAGGCAAGTGGGCTGCTTTCCCTGCGGTCTCTTAAGGTCTAACAGGTTAACCGGACCGGTTGTTCACATGACAGCTGGGCAGTTCTGGAAGAGAGTCTAAGTGCGTAAAGCTTCTAGAGGCCTCCACTTGGAACTGGCACGTGGTCACTTCTACCTTCTGTTACTTAAAGTAAATTACAAGATGGACCATATGCAGGGAGTAAGAAAGAGGCCCTACTTCTTGATGCACTGAATTACAAAATCACGTCACAAAGAACATGGTTCAGAGAAGAATGGAAAATGGAGACGTTTTGCAATGAATATATAATATGTACATGTGTGTGTACATATTCGCTCTTTATCAGTCTGAAATCTTCTTGAAAATAGGCAGTATTTGATTAGCTTGTATGCCAGCATTAACGGTGGTATTTAGAAGGGATATCTATTGGTTTTAACTTTACAGCATCTCTTCTTCTTTTCTTCCCCTGATAATAGCTCTTTGCCTATCCTCTGGCATGCTCCTCCACCCTCATCCAAGTGGGTGCTCTCACCCAAACAGCTGGCCAGGGGATCAGAATAAAACTCAGGCTTGAATAATGAGACTCTTTCAAAAATTTGATCTGGGCTGGGCGCGGTGGCTCAAGCCTGTAATCCTAGCACTCTGGGAGGCCGAGGCGGGAGGATCACTCGAGGTCGGGAGTTCGAGACCAGCCTGAGCAAGAGCGAGACCCCGTCTCTACTAAAAATAGAAAGAAATTATATGGACAGCCAAAATATATATATAGAAAAAATTAGCTGGGCATGGTGGCGCATGCCTGTAGTCCCAGCTACTCGGGAGGCTGAGGCAGTTGGATTGCTTGAGCCCAGGAGTTTGAGGTTGCTGTGAGCTAGGCTAACACCACGGCACTCTAGCCTGGGCAACAGAGTGAGACTCTGTCTCAAAAAAAAAAAAAAAAAAAAAAATTTGATCTGGCGGATCCTTATAAGGAGGGAATGTGGTCACAGCAGAGGATCCTTGAAATCTGGTTCTTTAAATCTTCCTTTAATTTTGGGAGCTCTCCAGTGTCCTTCCAGTGAATATTCTTTTTTTCTTAAGGCAGAACATCTGTCATAAGGACTTTGCACACTCCTAACTCTGAAAAGTTTGTTGAATGACTAAATGAATCCTCTCATGGTCCCCTCAGTGACCATCTTCATCAGGTAAGAGCATTTGGCACAGGCTCTCCTAGGATGTGGACACCTTTGGTTTGGTCTGCCTCGAAGCTCTTTCTCCAGGAATTGGCCCTTCCCTTGTCTACAAGTTTAATGGGGAATAACCAAGTTAGTCCAAGGGCACCTTAACACATGGCCAAAGTATATTTGATGAGAGTGTCTAGTGAGTCTCCAAAATTTGTGAAAGGAGGACTGAAGAAAACTAAAATATTTCACCCCAAAATATACTTCTTTGACATATGTTAAGATGGATAGACAGAGGGGTAGAAATATAAGAGTAGCTAAAAAGCTATCTTTTGTCAGGGAGATTTACATCTGTATAGAAAATCTGTAGTGATCTGATTTCTCTGAGGACTTCCCTTGTCTGGGTCTAGGAAAGATTAACTGGGAGTCTGACACCTTCAAAGGTCTGAAAGAAACACTTACCATCTATTCTCCCTGAAGGCTGCTACCTGTGAGGTTTCATCTACAAAACCAGGTGACCTTTGCTAGACAGGCCTCCTCTTGTCTCCCTCCCGTAACCTGTCTTGCCACTATCACCTGATTTATCACCGTAATCTGGTTTGCGCCATGCTCTGAGCCCGCCATTCTTTTAGAAACCTCAAGATGGTATAAAAGCATCAACTATCTGGCCATTTCTTTGAGATTTTACATTTTGTAAGACTTCCATGCATGTTAATACATTTGCATGCCTTTTCTCCTATTAATTTGCCTTTTGTCAATTGATTTTTCAGGGAAAATTTAGAGGACAAAGGGGAAGTTTTCCCTTGGCCCCTATAGTACCAAGACAGTCAGATGATCTGCAAACATAATATGTTAATTTACATGCAGTAGAGCGTATTTCCTGTCAAGTACAGAGATCTTTTCTGTGAGTGTATGAATATGGGCAAGTCACTTCACCTAAGCTTCAGTTTCTGCATCTGTAAAATGGAGACTGCAATATCTTCATCCCAGGGCTGTTTAAAATATTAAATGTGGGAGATGCAAGGTGGTCCACAGCCCAGCTCCTTGGGAGGCTGAGGTGGGAGGATCTCTTGGGCCTGGGAGGTCGAGGCTGTAGTGTACAATGATATTGCCTACAAATCACCACTGCACTCCAGCCTAGTCAACTTTACTAAGATCTTGTTTCTAAAAAATTAAAATAAAATAGAAATATTAAATATGGTAATGAGCATGAAATACATTGTATAAATTCTAATAGTGTGCCGTTTAGATTCTTCTTACTCTTTTTATGAATCTTCTTTCATAAAATATCTCCTTTGGGGGTTCCTGAATCAGTTTTACAACAGAGCCCCTATAAAACTCACAGTATGTGCCAAGTATTTTGTTAAAATTCTTCTATATTTTTTTAAAAAAATTTCCCCCTACTCCCACTAGAATGTAACCCCATGGGGGCAGAAGTCTTTGTCTGTTTTTAATCACTGACATATCCCATGTGCCTGGAACAGACTGACACATGGTAGGCACTCAACAATAATTATTGAATGAATGGATAAATGAATGAATGAAACTTTCCTGTTTCAGTTTGAGTATATGCCTTTTTATCAAAATGGAAGCTGTACAAAATAATATTTTGAAATTGAATGACTAGATAAATAAGCAAAAATTTTCAGGGTATTTGATTGCAAGATTGAATTCATTGAAGTGGAGAGTGCACTTACCAGTGTGCCTGTACAGGCACACACAACACATACACACACACACCCCTCTTGCTCCTGTTATCAAGTTGTCCTCTTTGTCCCTGTTACATGAGATTTCTCCTTAATGTAGTACTTCATCACTGAAGCATTGAAGAATTGCATCACATGTTAATGAAGGACTTTGGCAAATTTGCTTTTATTTGATTAGCTGCTAAAGAAAAGCACAATAGAAAATCAGTTACTTATGAAATTTCAAATGAAACAATTCAGGTAGGTGGTCTACTTTAAGATGAGCTAACCGTCTTAACTCATCGTAAAATTTATAAACAAAAATCTTCTTTTCCCCTAGGTTAGCATTTTCAGAGGACATCTTGTCCTTCCTATACCAAATAGGGAAACAAACTTCATGGGGTGCTGCAAAATCCACATTCCCACAGGACTAAAATGCTAATGGCCTATTTGCATTTTGTGTGCTCATCAGTCCAGTCCCAAGCTGCTAAGGAAGGAATTATGTCATAATAAACCTCTTAAACTTCATAAAAATATAAGCATATGTGTATATATACACATAGTGCATATATATATATGCACTAAAAAAAAAACATGGAAGCAGTCATCTCACAATACTACCCTGTTCTCTCAGAGGGGCAGGACCCTGGGGAAGTGATACTGATTCCTGGTGCACACTTTTTTCTGATGATTTCTACAGCCTCCAGAACATTTTGTGCTCAGTTGAACAAAGGTTTCCATCCCCTTCATGGGTCATTCCTCAATTTTTAAATTTAGGATGCTTCCTTCAAACCTTAATATACTTTCATCTTAAAGGAAGAAGTAACACTCCAAAGATTCTTAAAATACCTTCTTATGCACATTCTTCTTCTTCAGTTATATTTTTCAAAGACTTATATGACTGTGAAGTTTGGTCTTTCATCCGTTTCCAAAAAGGCCACCTAATACAAGTGACATGATTTTTCTTTTTTTGGATGGAACAAGTTCTGTTTGTGGTTGGAGGGTTATAAAGTCTTGATGTCATCACTACTTTGTGACAAAGCCCAAGTGGTCCATTGCTGATCAACGGTGATGGCTGTCCCCATGACGGTGAAATCCCTATTACTAGCACAATATTGAATTCAGAACTTGACATGTTCCCGGCTTCTCAGGCAATCGGTATTTGCCCCAAAATAGCTTTGTGAAAAATGAGCGATCATTGACAGTTGGAGGTCATGCCCCATAAATATTAAAAGTTCTAGGCTGCAGGCATGTTTCAGCGTAGAGCCTGGAGCTCCTCATTTATTGGTAAGATCTTTCAAACTGCCAACGGCAGACATTTCAAACTAATCAAAGTTTTAGACAAATAAAATAGTTTCTTTTTTGACACCATTTCTTTTTGTGGATGCAGCATTTTGCAAATGCAAAGAGCCTTCAATCTATATCTGAAAGGAACACAGTGAGGGTGACCTTGAAAATATTGCTGAACTTGCCATTTACTTAAGCAGAGAGGATGCATCCTTCTGCTCTCTGGCCCATACATACCTTAATAAATAGCTAATGGCTTCAACAAGAAATACTATTAACACGACAGGGTTAATGATAGGAGAGAGAGAGAGAGAGTTAGCCATAAAGGTTAATAATGAAACTTCAGAGAAAAAAGATGTACACATATTCTGAAGTGGCTATGACTGTATATGCAAAGTAAAACCAACACATACTTTCATGTTTTGTTAAAAGGAAAACACAAACAGTGAGGATTCATTATGGTGAGCTACATTTAGAAACAATCAACTTGAAAAGAGAAGTTTATTCATTGCATATGACCTGAATTTCTCCCTTCTGAAAACAGGTGCGGAGAGGCTATGTCTACGTGAGATGCATAAATATAATATACTTCTTGAGGGCATTTTTTCTTCCCACTCAGATACTTGTTTTTATTCAAGATTTTTACATTGTCAATTATATGCTAACTTCAGTCCCATTCTTTGCTGCAAGGAAGTGTTTATTCATTAATAGGAAAGAACCCACAGCTGTCCAAGTGGTTAAACTAAACACTTTCTGTTTTCAACATTATATGCCAAAAATAATGTCCGACATTATGTGAAGAGAGAAGATAAATACATTTGGAAGTTTGAAAAAAATCAAGTCATTTTTGCATTATATTATTTTTATGAGGAAAAAACCCTCAAAGGTGCTTGATTTATGCACATGGATCAAAACCACATGTATGAAAATACAAAATATTTGCTTATCTCAGTTCCTGAGTCCTTTCTTAGACAAAAGTTAGTTTCTCCTCGAAGATACATAAAAGCCATTGGGTTTCTAGAAAACTCTTCAGTGAATGTGTCAGTATGTTTATTCGGACTCTGATGGGCCCCTAAAAGTTAAAACTACTTCCCTAAATTACTGTTTTTACTTTTGCAAGAACATAGTTTATGAATTAAGAAGCTGTGCCTTCACATTTTTTCTTTTTACTTTTGTTAAACTTTACTAAAAGACAAAGGAAAAACAATTTAGAAATTCTCTTAAACTATCACTGTTTTCTTGGTATATATATATATATATGTGTATATATATATATTAGAGCTACGAGGACTTAATACTGATTTAATTAATTAATACTGATTGCCTCCAGAGTTCAGGAGACTACCACAAAATAAAAATAAAAACTTGAAAAATCATCCACTTATCTTTAATTGGTTTAGTCAGCAGGTCGTTCAATGCTAGGAGAGTATTTCACTTTCTTAAAAATAAATATGCTAAACCTGTCTCCTTCTCCAGCTGCTTCAGTGGGAAGGAATTATCCTTCACACTTCAACCTTGTCTTTTTCTTTGTTCCTCAATTGCAGTTAATCTGGTCACAACCCCTGTGGGATAACGTTAATAAAATTGTTCCTAACACAGAAGTTCATTAATATTTTATTTGCCCTCTTCCCTAGTTTTTTTAAAAACATATGCTTTCCTTTCCATAGAATGCTGTGTCCCAATGTTGTCATTTTTCCAAATTCTACCCATCCTCAAATTTTTGCCCACTTTCTTTCACCAGCTCCATTTGACCGTCCGTCCTACCGTTCATTCCTCCATGCTGGAGTGACACGCCTCTCCTCCACTGCTGTCACGTAGAACTTAAAAAACGCTTTTTGTATACCTCTAAGTTTCTCCCCTATTTTTGGCTCTATGGCAGTATGTGTATATTGTTAGTATATTGCATATTTTGGGACGGCAGGGCACATGTCTCATGCATTTCTGGGTTCTCCATTCCATTCGGCCAAGTTCATTGTATAAAGGAAGCTCTCTGTACACAGATGAAGAATGAATATATTCATAGTACTCATTATATATTTTTATTTTTATGTATACCAACACATTAGGAATAAGGACAGGGTAGATGTTAAAGTTTTTGATTGGAATATAATATATAATATTTAATATAGTCTTGATAGTCAATATTTCTCAGGTTAACAAAAAGACACAAAAGTTCTAGTGACATAGAGAAAGTGAGTTCAGAATCCACAAATTAAAAAAGGAAACTCCCCAATGCTGTAAATATCAATCGTGCTTTGTTTGTTTGAGATTTCCTACCCCATAGTAACAGGAAAAGGACTAGATGTGAGCGTCTTTTAGAGATAACGATCGCTTCCTGGTAAATATGAAAATGTATTCACAACTTCTACAGAATAGTTTTTAATGAATAATGAATGCCTCTGAAAGAACACACTACAGTTTATTCTAAGCAAAACTAAAACATAGATAACAAACAAAAGTGATTAACTCTGTACCTCTGCTTAATTTTATCCTTATATTAGAAGAAGGGAGATTCAGAATGCCAGGAATTGTTTGCAAAATTAGCACACATTCCTTCCATTAACATAGAAAACATCTTACCGGCAGCTGCCCCAATTTGCTCAAGGCTGTTGGATGCATTGTGGATAAAGTGCCTGTTCGTCCACAGCACCCCGAGTGCAGGGGACAGAACTCTGGTCTGGGTAAGCAACGTTGGATGGTTTTCAAAACTGTCAACCCTAGTAGATTTACAACAGCAAAGAGACTGTCATTAAATTTTGCCAGTGACCCTGAGCTTGGAAGAATCCCAGACTGGTACTCACAAGCCAGGGGTGGACCAATGTCTAAGGAGCAATTAGGGGCAAATAACGAGAGACTGGATTCTGACATGTGGGGTGAGAGGTGAGTAGAAAAGAATTGAAATGCTGATTGAGTGATGTTAGATAATTTAGAACTAACTAAAGAATGATTTCTCTTTGCTGAGCAGTCATGGAGTTACTCAGCAGGGTCAACTGCCGGCGACATTATCACAGTCGGCCTTCTGACATTTGAGAGTGCACACAAATCACCTGAAGATCTTGTGGAAGTGCAGGTTCTGATGCAGCAGGTCTGGGCGAGGGCCTGAGAGTTCACACTTCTAATCAGCTCCCCGGTGATGCTGGTGCTACTGGTGCTACTGGTTCTCAAAACGCTCTGATCTGCTTTGCAAGGGTCTACAGTTGTATTATCTACTACAGAATCTGACAGCTCCACGGGAATAATGAACACTGAATGGAGATGTGCTGTCCATGTAAAATACACATCAGAGTTTTAAAAGTTGATATATAATTTAAATACCATAAAATCCCCCCATTTAAAGTGCACGGGTCAGTGGTTTTTTAGTGTATTCAGAAGGTTGTACCACCATTACCGTTACCTAATTCCAGAACATTTTTGTTAACACCAAAAAGAAACCCAGTGCACTTTAGCTATCACTCACTCACCTCCATACCTACCTCCTGGTCACTGGCAGCCACTAATCTACTTTCTTTCTTTAAGGATTTGCCTATTCTGGACATTTTATATTAATAGAATCACATAGTATGTGACTTAGGTCTGCACCATTTTCCCCACCCCCTTCAGTGAGGTGTAATAAAGTTATGTTGTATTGTCATAATCTGTCTTCTTTCCTGGGATCCTGGAACCTACTAAATGATCTTTAAAAAATTTGCATACATTAAGGATCAGTCTTTGTGCTATTAAGTTCTATGGGTAAGACAAATGTATAATATCAGTACCCACCGTTAAAGTATCACACAGAATAGTTTCATCTGCCCTAAAAAATCTTGTTCTTCACCTATACCTCCCTCTACCTCTCCTCAACTCTGGCAACTGCTGATTTTTTACTGTCTGTTTTAGTTTACTAGGGATGCTATAACAAAGTACTATAGACCGGCTGGCTTAAACAACAGAAATTAACTTTCTCACAATTCTGAAGGCTAGAAGTCTGCAATCAAGGTTTGGGCAGGGTTAGTTTCTTCTAAGCCCTCTCTCTTTGGCTCAGAGGGCTGTCTTCTCCCCCTATCTTCACATGGTCTTTCCCCTGTGCATGTCTATGTCCTAATGTCCTCTTCTTATGTGGACAACAGTCATATTGGATTACAGCCCACCCTAACATGGTCATTTTAACTTAATTACCTCTTTAAAGGTCCTGTCTCCAAATACAGTCATATTCTAAGGTTCTGGGTGTTAGGATTTCATTATTGATTTTAGACCTTTCTTCTTTTGTAATACAGTGTATGCACCCCATGCTATAAATTTCCTGCTAAACACTGCTTTTACTGCATTCTAAGAATTTTGATAAGTTATATTTTACTTTTCCTTTAGTTCAAAATATTTTTAAATTTTTCTCGACTATTTTATTGTCTGAAGAATTATTTAGAATTAAGATGTTAAATCTTTAAATATTTTAGATTTTCTGGATCTCTTGCTGTTATTAATTTCTAGTTAATTTTATTGTGATCTGAGAATGTGCTTTGAATGCTTTATATTCTTTTCAATTTGCTAAAGTGTGTTTTATGGACCATTATATGGTCTACCTTGGTAAATGTTCCATGTGAGCTTGAGAAGATTGTTTATTCTGTTGATTGATAATACTGTTCAGATAAACTATATCCTTACTGATTTTCTGCCTGCTGCATCTATCAATTATTGAAATACGGGTGTTGAAGTCTTTAACTCTAGTAGTGAATTTGTCTGTTTCTTCTTGCAATTCTAAGTTTCACATCATTAATTTTGATTCTCTGTTGTTAGAGGCATACATGCTTAGGATTTGTACGTCTTCTTACAGAACTGATCTTTTTGTGATTACGCAATTTCTCTCTTTATCCCTGATAATTTTCCTTGTTCTGGAAGTTTTCATCTGAAATTAATATAGCTACTCCAGTTTTCTTTTTGATTTGTGTTAGCATGGTATATCTTTTTCTATCCCTTTACTTTTAACTAATTTGTGTCTTTAAAGTAGCTTTGCTATAGTTGAGTCTTTTTTTTCTTTTTAAAACCATTCTGATAGTCTCTCTCTTTTAATTGGTGAATTTAAACCATTCGCATTTAAACTAATAGCTAATATAATTGGATTAATATTTCATAGGTTTGTAACTTTTTTCCCTTTAGACACTTTAAATATTTTATTTTACTCTCTTCTTGCTTGCATGGTTTATAATGAGAAGTCTAACATAATTCTTATCCTTATTCCTCTGTAGGTAAAGTTTTTTCCTCTTTTTTTTTTAAATAAAGATAATTTCTTTTTCTTTGGTTTCTGTGGTTTGAATATGATCTGTGTAGATGCATATTTATTTTTGGTATTTGTCCTTCTTGGTATTCTCTGAGATTCCTGAATTTGTGGTTTGATTTCTGTCATTAATTTGGGAAAATTCTAGATGATTATTATTTCAAATATTTTCTCTCTCTTTCTTTCTTCTGTTATTCTAATTATGCATATGTTACACTTTTTGTAATTATCCCATAACTTTTGGATATTACTTTTTTATTATTTTTTTCACTTTGCATTTCAGTTTGAGATGTTTCTATTGACATAGTTTCAAGATCAGTGATTTTTTTCCTTGGTCATTGCAGTCTAATGATGAGTCCATCGAAGACATTCTTCATTTCTATTACAGGGTTTTTGATTTCTAGCATTTTCTTTTGATTCTTTCTTAGAGTTTTTATCTCTGTTCTTATATTACCTATCTTTCTTGTATGTTGCCCATTTTTTCCATTAAAGCTCTCAACATAGCTAAGATATTATTAGCATATTAATCATACTTATTTTAAATCTTTATCTAATACTTCCAAAAATTTTTATCACATCTGATTCTTGGTCTGATGCTTACTCTGTCTTTTCAGACTATGTTTTTTCTTGCTTTTTAATATAATTTTTTGTTGAAAGCTAAACATGATATATTGAGTAATAGGCAATATGGTAAATAACCCTCAGGTGTTTTTTTTTTTTTTTTTTTTATTAACCTAGAAGCTGGGATGTGTTTAATGGTGGTTGTAGCTGTCGGTGCCAGAGGCTTCAGTTTCTTCTAGTGTTCTTGCCTTTTTTTTCCCCTTTGGTTTTTAGTTTTACCTGAGAACTGCTTTTTAAGTAGAATCTGTGTCTTGCCTCCCTTTCAGTTTTAATTCGTGTTATTACACTGGAGCCCTGTTGAGGTGGTGTAAGGCATAGGAGACAGTGAGTGTTTTGTCATCTTATAACATCAGTCTTCCAGGGGCCTGAGTTCCTGGACTGCGGCCTTCAGAAGTGTTTTTCAGCTCTTTTTTTTCACTCTTGGATGAGAAAGAAAGGCTAGAGGGGGTTAGGGTTAGTCACCTGTCCTTTTACTGGGCAGCATAAAGCCCTGGTACAGTCCTTTTGGAGAGCAAGCCTTTGTTATGGAGAATACAGTGCTGTGTCCCAGCATGGCTGCTCCTCCTTAGTGTTCCTGTCATGGCAGCTCAAGTGAGTGACTGTGTCTTCCAAAAATTCCAGTCTCCAGGCCTTTGAGTTTTTCTAACTGAAGCCCAAGACATCATAAAACAGGAACACCACTCCTTCTGTGCCCTGTCTGAATTTTTGAACCACAGAAACTTTGAGAAAAATAAAATGGTTGTTTTAAGCTTCTAGGCTTTGAGGTAATTTGTTATGTAGTAAGTGTGGCTGAAACAGAGCCACTGGAGCCTTTTGATGTGGAAATGAACATGACTGTATTTATACTTTAAGAGGAGAGCTCTGGTTGTTCTATAGAAAATAGACTATAGCAAAGCAAAAGTGAGTGAAGAAACAAGTTGGGAGGCTGTTGCAGTTGCCCAGGAGAGAAATGACGGTGCTTTGGGTAGGGTGGTTTTGGTATAAGAGAGAAGACATGGTATGATTCTGGATATAGCTCTAAGATGAGGCCAACAGGACTTACAGATGAACTGGGCATGAGGCAAAAGAAAATGAGACCAGTCAAGGGTAACTCTAGGGGCTCTGGACTGAGCAACTAGGCAATAATAGAGGGAGAAGAAGGTTTTGAACATGTTAGGTTGACAACATTTGGTAGGCATTCCTGTGAAGATGAGGGTTTTGAGAGATATTTATATATGCCTGCCATTTAGGGTAAAAGTGGAACTGAAAAAATAAAATTGAGAGATATCAAAACACAAATGAGACTTAAAACTATGTGCTTGGATGGTATCATTTAGGGAGCATTATAGTTAGAGAGAGAAAATAATGTCCTTAGACTGAGCTCTCAAATACTCCAACATGAGGAAGAGAAGCAGACATCAAAGGAGATCACAAATGAGGGGGGAAATCAGCAGATTGCAACGTCCCAGACGCCGAGTGAAGAAATGATGTACAGAAGACAGAACCGTCCAGTGATTCAGATGCTGCTCATGGACACCGTGGGCTTAGAAATGAGACTTGACCATTGTGTCTGGCAGCGTGGGAGTCATGAGTACTGTTGACAAGAGTGATTTCAGTGTTTTGGCGGAGACCAATGCCTGGACAAGAGACAGGAAGTCGAGATAAAAAGAGTAGGTAACATTTGAGGAGATTTACTGTAAGAGGGCGAAGAGAAATGATACTGTAGTTGAAGGGAGATACGGAGTTAAAGGAGATTTTGCTGATACTAAGATACGTTGCAGCATGTTACGGAATGTTTATATGCTGCTCAGACTGCTTCCACAGAAAGGGAGAAACCTGGGGATACACAAAAGAGACAAATACCTGGAAGCGGTAAATCCGTGGAGGGGCAAGTAGTGATGAGATCCAGTGTCCACGTGGTGCAAACAGAAAGAAAGCATCTTCCAACAGGGGAGGCAGAGCACACAGGCTCTGAGCGGAAAGATTGGAAAATTGGATGTTATAGAATATGGAAGTCCTTTTTGATTGTTTTTATATTTTTGGTGAAATTAGAAGTCACCCACTGAGGGGGAGGAAGGAGCTGGGTGCCAGGGGCGAGGGAACTGAGGAAGTGTGAAATAGTTCTCTCAAAAAAAAAAAAAATGAGGAAGAGAAAATTGAGCCAAGATTTATAGAATTTCTGGGCATCCCTTAGGTAGCACTTGAGGTCAGTGATCATGAATATAAGGTGAGATTATGCAGCAGTTTTTCTCCCACTATGTATAGCTCTTTGAGACTTGGTGCAGAGAATTTAAATAGGGCTTGGAGTTTTGTTTGGTGAT
Organism: Varecia variegata; assembly: GCA_028533085.1. Lineage (NCBI taxonomy): Eukaryota > Metazoa > Chordata > Mammalia > Primates > Lemuridae > Varecia > Varecia variegata. Next base: position 192,974,320 of record CM052436.1, on the reverse strand, counting down.
TACAATAGAGAGAAAGAGAGAGAGATGATAGAATTGAGATGAAATGGATTGGATTATTGTTTCCAGTTTTTACTTTCTCCTGTAAATTGGATTGTACATCTACACCCCTTGCCATATGACTTGCAGCACCTGCTACTAACCACTGTCCCATTGACCTTGGCCCAGCCGTGTGCCCAGCTCTGGCAAATAGAATGGGAGCAGATGTCATCTGAGCAGAGACTTTACACACGCTTGCATGCTTTGACTGGCTCTTTTGAGCTTCTGCCAGCACCATGAGAAAAGCCTGCTCCAGGCAGCTGCCTGTCCTAGAATGAGGGAATGTGGAGTACACCCAAACCAAGCCTGGAGCTTGACACAGAGCTGCCCAGCTGCCCTGCAGATGCACGATCCAGAAATAAATGCCATTTCTTAACAGCCAGAGATTTTCGATTATTGCTCAACGTTATTTCAGCAGAATTCTGATTAATACATGAGAGTATGATCATGCACGTGATACTATGGGGGTGTCATCACAATGATGAATGGAATCCAAGCCCGAGGAGGAGTGAAGTGAAGCTATGAAGGAGACAGACAGACAGTGGCCAGGTGGCAGGGTCAGTGGACGGGAAGTCACATCACAGAGGGAGTCAGGCTATCAGGAGGAGTAAGCTAGAAAGATAGGAAGTAGTGGTGAGAGAATGGTAGGCTTGACCTTGAGATTTGGAGGGGACAAAGTTATTGCTCATGTGAGTAAAATATCAAGGCACAGGGCATGGCCGTGGTAACCTGTGGCTGAGGTAGGGGAGAGGCCAACAAGGGATTTTGGAAGATGAGGAGGACAAAGATCTGAGAGGTCATTGCCACGGCCATGAAAATGACCAGGAATGAGGACTGGAATGGTGTGGGAGCTCAAGAAGTAAGGAGATTGTTAACATGTTCAATAAGTAAGAAAACTTTTAGTAGAGCTGTCGATGGCAGCAACAAGGACAAGCCATTGGTGTAGCCTAATGGCAAGAGATTCAAAGAAGATGGAGCTGTTTAGGCAGAAGAGAAGAACAGTTATTTGGAAATAGCGATGAGGAGTAAAGGTCCTTTCAAATTCAGCAGTGAATGGAGTGAGAATTTGCAAATTACAGCTAGTCCTGGGGATAGCAGCAGGGATCAGCACTGTTGGGAAACAGCCTGGTTTCAATTAGGGCCAAGTGGAAACAGGATTCCTTTCAGAAAGAAGATGAGGGTACTGGGGGTTTTGCTGAGGATACCCTGTGTAGGTTATGCAGCTAGTTAAGCAGGACAGCCCAGGACACAGGGTAAGCTGGACGCCTTTGGCAGCTAAAGGAGGGCACTGTTTCTGATGTGTTCTGGGGCCTCATGTCTCAGGCAGCTTTTAGTAGGGAAGTGAAGAATGACTTGCCAAGCATTAAGAGGATCTGTGGGGCCCCCTTAAATCCTGTGGTGTATGATATTGAGGGATGGAGCGGTGGACTTGCCAGGACTTCTTAGCTTTCTTGCAGCACATCTGAAATTAGGCAAACGATGTCTTCACAGATCATTACTTCAATTCTATGTTCTTTTCTCTCTCCTTCCTTCTCTTCCCACCTTTCCTCTCACTTTGGCTATCCTCAAGGATTTACAATTTTTTCCTATGCCGGTTAAAAAAAATACCCCCAGGACAGGGTCTGAAGCTCATGCATTATTGTTGCTGTTGTTATTCTGTTATTAATTGCAACACATTACCAACTGCTCCTTACCCTTTAGTGAACATTGCCCAGGTGTCAGGCATTGTGCTTGCTGCTTTCCTTAAATTGCCTCATTTAAGCCTCACAACAACTATGTGAAGTGGGAAACGATTGCTCTCATTTTACAGCTGAGGAAATTGAGGATTTGAGGATGTAAATCATTTATCTTGGGCCAATCACATGGCATGAAGTGGAATGAAGGTTTAGATCTGGGAGTCTGGGTAAGAGTTCCCGAGTGATTCCTTAACCCGACCTGTGGCTGACTGTTCAGTGGAAGTCTGTGGGTGATTCTAAATAAGCTGGGGCATTAGCAGCTGGTGAGAAATATCCTCTCCCCTGTGCTGATCTAGCCTGCATTCATCTGTTCTCACACTAGATTTGTCTTTACGGTGGCTCGATTTGTGGAGACTTCAACTGCATAGGCGTCGTTCTTCTCTTTGGGGCCCAAAGGTCCACTTCCTCTCGATCACTGCCCCTGGCAAGATGCTCTACACACAACACATGCTTAGAACAATATATGGGTCTCACTGGTTGAGAGTTACCCGGGTTTTAGTTAAGTCCTCATCCTTAGGCATATATTAAAATCAACTGCGGTGTTTAAAAAAGTGTCCCAATGCTCAAGTGACATTCACACTGTGGACCGATTTAAGTTAGAATCACTGATGCTGTGGCTAGGCATTAGTCCTTTCAAAGCTCACCAGATGATTCCACTGGGTTGCCAAAGTTGTGAATCCCTGCTTTGAGGGAGGCAGGTTGTGATATTTGCTTGTTCTACTGAAGATATAATTGCATTTCTAATAATACCGGATTTGGGAGGCAGGAAGTAGCACGTGCTATAGTAACACTGACGTCAAAATACCTGGAATACCAACTATGGTCCTTTTCTCACTCCATACCATTTCCCCTCTGGCTGTCACGTAAACAGCTATTTATTCCATTTGATTTTGCCACTCTCTCCTTGTTTTTACAACTTCATCCGGTACCTACATCTAGCTTTCACTTGATTTGCATCCAGGTCTGCCTCTGCTGAAATGAGCTTACTTGGCTGCTTAGGAGACACGGCAATCACTCCCAGGATTGCATCTGAAAGCGGAATGAAATCTTCATAATTTGCACTCTCCCAAGATGCATTCATCCTAATGGAGGTGACTGAACCATTTAGGCTGAACTTGAGAAGGATTCTTGGCTTTGTGTTCTGACTCCTTCTAAGCCACCTGGCAGTTCGTGACACTCTTCAGGCAGTGCTAGCTGATGTGAGCTGACATGGAGGCTCAAACAAGAAGGGACGGAAGCCAACCTCTGCCATTAATACTCTCAGGTGTTTGTCCAAGGGAAGCTGGAAAGAACCACCTATATTTATATCCGTGAAAGGGATCTTAAGCGTGGGTGGCAGAAAAACACTCGATTAAATATCAGGGAATTTGCTTTTTGCTGCACTGAGCATTTCTTAACTCTTTCTGGGCCTTTGATAGATTGATTTCAAACATTTGCCATAATGATTTACCCTTTGCTGGATCCACATCACTTGCAAGATTGTGCGCCTCCTCCCATCCCAATATAAAGTCTCTTTCCCCACCCTTGAATCTAGGTTGGTCTTGTGGCCTGCTATGAGCAATAGCATTCAGTGGATGAGATGTTGTGCCAGTTCTGAGCTTTCGCTCGGGAGGCTTTGCACTCTTCTAGGAATGCTGAGCTGCCCGCTGGGGTCAAGGCAATTCTGGACCAGCCAGTCTGCTGAGCCCAAACACATGGGAGAGCCCAGCCATGGCAGCAGAGCACCTATGTGTCCCGTTGTGAACCCATGGGCCCGGTCAAGACCAGAAAAGCTGCCCAGGTGGCCCATAGAATCCTGAGCAATAATTCGTATTATTTTAAGCCATTGAGTTTGGGGGTTATTTGTCACAGAGCAATAGTTAACTGATAATGGCCTCAATTATTTTGTCTTTAAGGGAAGGGTTAGTGGATTGTTATCCAAGGCACTGTAGTTTTAGGAGAGGTTGTGCACAATAATTTTCTGTGGATGTCAGTCTAGCTGCTCTGTTTCTATCACAGACTGACTGAAGCAGGGTGGCTGGGCTCTGACCTCTGTGCATTTATAAATTTCACAAGTGGCTCTGATGCACGGCTAGAATGGAGAGAATTCCTTGAAGGTTTTCTTCTGGCACTAAAAGTGTCTTACTCTCCCATAGCTGGTCCTCTGTTAGGGTTGTAATCCACTCTCAAGGCACGTGATATGTAAATGCCCAGATAAAGTCAGGATGATTTTAGACAATCCCGAGAAAGAAGAGATCCAGACTCTACAGTGAAACATGCCCTGGGCCTTGAACATGTTTGCCAGCCTCTTTCTTTCTCTTGAGGATCTCTGTGTTGGCTAGAAATTATTTTCTCGTAAAAAGTAGAAACTCACTGCGTAAGTAAGGGGATTTGTCGCAAAGATTTAAGAAATTTTCTCAGAACACATAATGGAAAATGCAGCTGGGCTTTCCCAGGCATGGACCTGGAGATGAATGGCATCGGGAACCAAGGATATCTTGGTTGCTCCAGTTTCCTTTCTTTTTCTCCCTGTTTCTCTTATCACAAGAATTCCCTGATTCACCTGTACACATCCTTTATTTTCTTCTCTTGCTTTTCAAAGACTACCTTCCTCTGATTGCTCATTAGCCCCCCAACCCCCCTAGAAAAGGGAGATTCAGTCCTGGAATTTACCTGACATTCTGGTTGCACACAGATTAATCTTTTTGTGTCCTAATTACCAATTGCCAGGAGGAGAACTCTAATTGTCTAGTTGGAATTAGTTGGCCAAACTAGGTCAAGCCATGCATGACAGGGACAGCTTCTGTGTTCTGTAGGGCTGCTCCTTCTGGAACTGCCTGAGAATAGATTTATTAGAAAGGAAGCTTGGGATTGAGGGGAAATGAATCCTGAACGTAATGAGTGACTTTTCTAGAATAATCTATTTATATTGGTTCATCAGATCAACATAGATAAAAATGCATCAACCAAATTTCTGAAATACTTAATTTTGACACCAAATCACTATTGCTTTTTTCAGTTTTATTGAGGTATAATGGGCAAAATTGCCTAAGTTAAAAATGTACAACATAATGATTTGATATGTATGTAGTGAAATGATTACTACACTCAAGTTAGTTAATATATCTGTTACCTCACATTGTTACCTTTTTTGTGTGTATAGGGAGAACATTTAAGATCTGCTTTCTGGATTCAGGAAGATGACTGATCAGAGACATCAGCTGCCAGAGCATCTCAGTGAGAAGGAAAAGTTTTAGATGAAAGAGGAACAAACAAACAAACATAGATTGGGTATAACTCTGGGGGAAGGGTACCGGAACCTACAAGAGACTCCATGGGAAGAAGTTGCAGAGCAGAACAAGAAGGAGCAAAATATCAGTAGAGATCACCACCGAGCGGGCTGGAGTCCTGCGAAAAGGGTAGGTGGAGCAGTTTCTTTCTCTTTCCCTCGCATCTCTGACAGTCAGTGGGTTCCCCAGCTGCTGGGGAGACTTTCTACCCCCATGAGCCCAAAATCTGCTGCTTCCGGTGATCTGGGAGTGTCTTGTGGACAAAGCACCAGGCTCGCAGCCCCCCTGGGGTGCTTCCCGTCCCCACAGACATGAGCTGGGATGGCTGGTGCCACATTGCTTCACTGCCTACTGTGAGCCTTTGTCCTCTCCAGAGCACTTCAACTCCCCAGGTTTCGTCTTGCTTGTTCCCACACAAACATTTCCCAACTACAACCTGGACTGCAGGAGCCATAGGGGTCCAGTGCTTCTTGGGGGATCTGCATGACTCCAAAGCCTGGACATTCTGGGTCGGCTGCCTTCTGGAGAGAGGGACAGAGATGACCAGCATGCTAGCTTTCCTTCATCCAGACTCTTTTCCTCCCCTTCTTCTCCCCCACCCATAGCTGCCAAGAGAGAAAATTGAGCCACCACACTGAGGCTTCCATCGAGAGTGGGGCTTAAACCTTTTCTCTCAAGGTCCTGCAGCAGAGTGATGGGTGTTTGGATTGTGAGCTCCATGATCACTGGCCCTCCCTGGTGCTGCTTGCATGGTGGCTCCATCAGAGTAGGGAACACCCCAAAACAGAGGGACATGAAACCTGCTTGAGCATCTCATAAACAACTTGGGACCAGCACACTTCTCCCTGGCATGGTCAGGGATTGACCTTCAGGGACCCAGGGACAGTCCCACAGGCCAGATCCTATAACCCCAGGTCTCGATCGTATTGCTTGGGGGCATGAAAGGGAGATTTGTGAACTAATCTCGGGAGGCAAGGGAGCCCATGTGGGCAGAACTGAGAGGCCAGTGCAGTGTGGGTCCTAGCCCCAGCACACTTGTGGAGCAGTCCTCCCCCCACAGGAAGGCCATGCTGTCAGCACAGGCTGGGATCCTGGGCAGGGAAGCTGCCTAGTCCACAGCACTTGTGGGGAAGCTCAGATAGTTTGAGCTCCTGCCTACCCGCAGTTGCCAGAGGGAAACTGCAGAACAGAAGAGTGGGGAGAAGACCAAAATCCACTCCTGCAACCAGATTGTGAATCTCAGGTGGCTCTGCCTTCACAAGCAGACTTGCTGGTTGGGTGGGGCCACTTTGGCCCCTCCCTGGTGGCTTTTCCCAGAAGCTGGGAACAGACCTTTGATACCTGCTGAAACAGCTTTCTTGCCAAGTTTTGTGGAGCCAAAGGGCAAGCTTACCCAACCTAGCCCCACCCAGCCTCACTCCCACACCTGCCTCTGCTGCAGTGGAGAATAAGGATTCACCTGGAAGTTCCAGGGCCCCACACACAACCTGGAGCATTGGAGTGCTTCTCCTGAGGACTAGAGCCTGTCACAAGTTCCAGAAACAACATTGCAGCTTGATCCTTCTGGAAAGCATGTCCTATTGACAGGAAAGTCAATTTGCGTGCCCTTTATAGCATTTACTGACTCAGTCATACAGGGTGTGATTGATTCTCAACTGTAAGCACCATCTAATATCTCAGAGACTAAACTAGGCATGCCAATAAAATTCACACTGTTAAGAAAACCACAGGACTAGGGAAAGAGAAAGGATCTCAAAGACCTCCCTCTTCCCTCATCAAAGAGGGACAGGGAATATCACTGTGAATACTATAAAAATCTCTATGATTCATTTGGAACCAGAACAGAGCTTGAATAGCCAAAGCAATCTTAAGCAAAAAGAACAAATCTGGAGGCATCACATTACCAGAGTTCAAACTATACTATAAGGCCATAGTCACCAAAAAAGCATGGTATTAGCACAAAAATAGAGACATAGACCAAGGAAACAAAACAGAGAACCCAGATATAAAACCATCCATGTACAGACAACTGATCTTTGACAAAGCAGACAATAAACACTGGGGAAAAGAAACCCTATTCAATAAATGGTGCTCAGAAAATTGGATAGCCACATGCAGCATAATGAAACAGGATCCATATCTCTTACCATTCACAAAAATTAATTCAAGATGGTTAAAAGACTTAAATGTAAAACATGAAACCATAAGAACTCTAGAAGAAAATGTTGGAAAAACTCTTCTAGATATCAGCCTATGCAAAGAATTTATGAAGACTCCAATGGCAATCACAGCAACAACAAAAATAAATAAATGGGACTTGATTAAATTAAAAAGCTTATGCACAGCTAAAGAAATAATCAACAGAGCAAATAGACAACCTGGAGAATTAGAGAAAATATTCACAATGTATACATCTGATAAAGGGCTAATAACCAGGATCTACAAAGAACTCAAGCAAATCAGCAAGGAAAAAAAAAA
>CM052436.1:192921823-192966301 GCA_028533085.1 Varecia variegata | reverse complement strand
AAAAAATATTTGGAACATATTCATCTGTTAATGACTTAATGTTTGTGTCCTCCAAAATTCATATGTTGAAATATGAAGTCCCACTGGGATGGTATTAGGAGGTACAGCCTTTGACAGATAATTAGGTCATGAGGGTGGAGCCCTCATGAATGGGATCAGTGCCTTATAAGAAGAGACAGGAGAAAAATGATTTTTCTCTTGGCCATGTGAGGATGTAATGAGAAGATGTCGGCCGGGCGCGGTGGCTCACGCCTGTAATCCTAGCACTCTGAGAGGCCAAGGCGGGTGGATCGCTCAAGGTCAAGAGTTCGAGATCAGCCTGAGCAAGAGCGAGACCCCATCTCTACTAAAAATAGAAAGAAATGATCTGGCCAACTAAAAATATATATAGAAAAAATTAGCTGGGCATGGTGGCGCATGCCAGTAGTCCCAGCTACTCGGGAGGCTGAGGCAGTAGGATCACTTGAGCCCAGGAGTTTGAAGTTGCTGTGAGCTAGGCTGACGCCACAGCACTCACTCTAGCCCAGGCAACAAAGTGAGACTCTGTCTCAAAAAAAAAAAAAAAAAAAAGAGAAGATGTCATCTGCAAAGCAGGGAGAGGGCCCTCACCAGACACGGGACCTGTTGGCACCTTGATCTTGGACATCTCAGCCTCCAGAACAGTGAAAAATTAATGTTGCTTAAGCCACATAGTCTATGGTGTTCTGTCATAAGCAACCCAAACTAAGACATCAATGATACACAATTACTATAATAGCAGAATTTAATATATTACCATAATGCAGAGTTCTAAGGAAATGGGAAATAGGATAGATAAGTTTTCATGGGAGGAAATTGGTACCCTGGAATCTTCCTAACACATAGTAAGTCAATATTTGTCAAAAGTTTGACAAATTGATGAAAGTGTTGGTCTTTAGTAGTGAATAATACTGAAAAAAAAAAAGATTACAAAGGCATCATTTAGACTTTTGGCATATTTTTTATAGTTTGGCATGTGTTTATTGTCAAATCTTTTTTTAATGTTTAAAATCAACCATGATTTTAAAAGGAAAGATTGCAAAACCACATAGCATGGCAATGCATAAGAAAAAATAATAGAGCTGGCAAACGCCGGTGCACTAGAGTTTCCTGTTTCCTTACATTTTGTTGTTGGTTTTGTCCCTATTTTTGCACTGTCTCACCAGAGAATCACAGAGAGGAAGATGGGATTGATGGCAGACACAAAACGGTTCCCAGCTGTGACACTGTCAGTTCAAAGCTGCATCTCCTTAAAGAGAATGAAAGGAGAAATTGAACAAAAAGTCCATTCCTGGGGTTTGGCTGTGGAAGGGAAGCAGTTAGGGACCAGGCTATTCACATGCAGCCCTGACCTCTGTTTATTGATACTCTTAAGAGTTCCCACACTTAATTGTTCCTAGCAGGATGAGGGTTTGTAGCAAGTTTTCCCCCCAGATGAGAGACTGATATTCAGAGAATAAAACTGTCTTCTTTTCTTTTTGATTTAAACTGCGATTGCTTGATATTATTTTTGGACGCTCTCAAGTGGTTTGGAAAGGTTAGTGTGCAAGGAGATCATTGAAGAGATTGTTAAACCATCAATCCCTAGAGATTGTGATTTGGGAGGAATGAGGTAGAAGCCCAGAATCCGAATTACAAGCAAGCTCCCAGATGCTGTGATGCTGGTTTGCTAACGTACCCCTTCCCACAATGCCAGAGCGATCGTGAAAACATTCTCATAGGCAAACTATTTCCATCTTGGTTTTTTGCCTATAGTATTAATAAAAGTGGTCTTCAATAGCTAGTCCTGCTTTCTAACTACTGTTCAGAAAACATGACTGCAGATCAACTATGCTAGGTTGAAAAAAAAAGGCACAGTTTTCCTATTAATTTATTTGTAAACAATGTGAGTTGGCAAAAATGTACTCTTGCTTTTCCCTCCTTTCCTGAATCCCATGTCCTCCAATATTTCACAAAGTCAATCAATGTGAGGAACCAAAGAATCGTGAGTCTTAAATCAGAGGATGTGGAGAATTTAGTTACATCCCTTCCACACCTGCAGTGTGCTACTTGGAAGAAGGCAGCTTAATGCTGCAGCAGAACAGAAAAGCCCTGGGTGTAAACAGTCAAAATCTTCCTCTTGGATGAAGGTACACTTTCCATTTGATGGAGTTAGCACGTGTAGAAGGCAGAGTAGTGTTGTTCCCACTTGACTGTAGATTTCTCTTGTTGAGTGTTATTGGGGCTATTCCATGTTTTCCAGTTTCTCTCACGTCACTGACGTAGTCTGAGTGGAGTGTGTGAGTAGGAGTGCAGGTGGGTGGTGACAAGTGTTTTCTAGCTCCTGCTTTTTTCCCTTAATTCTTCCTAATTTTTGCTCATCTTCTCCAATAAGGATGTGTACCTTGCAGAAAATACAGAAAAGCATAAGAATAAAAGAATGCCTGCGTCTTAATCACTGTTAATAGTTTAATTCATTTCTTGTCTGTATTTTTAAGTCTGTAAAAATTCACATCATAGCACTTGGGAGGCCGAGGTGGGCGGATTGTTTGAGCTCAGGAGTTCGAGACCAGCCTGAGCAAGAGCGAGACCCCGTCTCTACTAAAAATAGAAAGAAATTAGCTGGCCAACTAAAAATACATATAGAAAAAAATTAGCTGGGCATGGTGGCACATGCCAGTAGTCCCAGATACTGGGGAGGCTGAGGCAGGAGGATTGCTTGAGCGCAGGAGTTTGAGGTTGCTGTGAGCTAGGCTGACGCCACGGCACTCACTCTAGCCCGGGCAACAAAGCGAGACTCTGTCTCAAAAAAAAAAAAAAAAAAAAAAAAAATTCACATCAGTTTTCTACAAACTTAGGATCATACTTTACATGGTTGAGTCATTTCTCTCTTTTTAATGACATCATGGACATTCTTATATGTCATTAAATACCCCATAAAGTTTTTTGTTTGTTTGTTTGTTTGTAAGAGACAGGGTCTCTCTCTATTGCACAGGGTGGAGTGCAGTGCCAGGATTATAGTTCACTGCAGTCTTGAACTCCTGGACTCAAATGATCCTCCTGCCTCAGCCTCCCAAGTAGCTAGGAATACACTTCACCATACCTGGTAATTTTTCTTATTACTTTAGAGAAGGTGTCTTGCTCTGTTGCTCAGGCTGGTCTAGAACTCTCGCCTCAAGCAATCCTCCTGCCTCAGCTTCCTGAGTTGCTGGGATGACAGGAGTAAGCCACTGTGCCCAGCTCAATAATAACAAGATTTTTAGTGCTATAGAATTTTCATCTTTATTATTTATGATAATTTCTTGAACAAAGTCCCTATTTCTAGGTTAAATGTGAAAATCCATCTCTCTCCCATTCTTTCCCTCTGTCTTTTTCTCTCTCATACATGTCTGAGCTTGTGGGAAAATAAGAACTTTTCCTAAGTCCAGAAACAAGAGAAAAGCTCAAATCCAGAGAATATTAAAGTGCAAGTAACAATGTTTGGCCTGGGGGTATTTACATATTTCTAACTGCCAAGAGTCTAAGTTTAAATTGGCCAATCACAAGGGCAACAGAGGACAAAACCTGGGCTGCGCAGGTGGGAAAGCAGAGTCAATCCCCAGAAAAGGTGAACTACACTGATGCAGGAGATCTTGAGGATATTTGCTGAACTTATCCTCCTCTGAATGCCAAGACAAAAATAAAACAAAAGCAAACAAACTACACACAAACACACACACACACACACACACACACACACACACATAGAGGAACTTATTTGTTTCCACCATGTATAAATGGGCATTGGTCCATGCTGGAATATACAAAGCAACACTTTTGATTTAGATAGCTATGCATCTATGTAGTATTAATTTAAAAGAACAGATGTGTATAATTTATTGAACCTTTTCTCTATTGAGAAATATTTAGTTTTCTTTTTCCTATTTCAAACAAGGCTGCAAGGAACATCATTTATACAGAACCTATGTGCACTTGTGTATTTCCAAGGCATAGAGTTTCAGATATGGATTTGCTTTGCAATGGATGGTTTTAACATCCGATTAGATACAACTGAAGAGCTACTTAGTGAACTGGAAAGAGATCTGAAAAAGTTACCTAAAATGCAGTGCCAAGAGACAAAGAAATAGGAAATATGAAAAAGTGGTTAAGATACATGAAGGATATAGTTATATATATATATGAATAAAGGCAAAAGAAAGAATTGGGAATAGGAATGTTCACAAAGATAATGCCTAAATTGTCCCTAGAATTGTTTAGACACCAGTCTTCAGATTAAAAATTTCAATGAATCCCAAGAAAAGTAAATAAAAAGAAACATCTAGACACACTGTAGTGAACTCATAGCACACTGAAGACAGAAGATCTTACAGTCAGTTATAGAAAAAGAAGACAAAAATCACCTACAAAAGAATAATTGCTAGACTGACAGCTGGCTTCCTGCAGCATCGATGAAAGGCAGGAGTCAGGGAGTAAGATTTGTACCATACTAAGAGAAAATACCTGTCAATCTATAAAGTTATGACTTGAGAAAGCACAACGGTGAAATAAAAACATTTTCCAGACAAAAACTGAGAGAGTTTATAAGCAGTTGACCCTCCCTAAAGGGATATATTCAAGAATATATTCAGGTAGGAAGAAAATAATTCCATAAGGTATGTCTGAGTAGAAAATGAAATTTTAAAAAATTAAAATTATGAACATTTTGGTAAATCCAAACACATGTTGATGAGCTATAATAATAATGAAATCTAATTTGTGAGGTTAAAAAAAATCATGATAAGCCTGAACTCTGGACAATAGAATCTAATTTAAAAGAACAGGTGAGTGGAACTGTTTTGAAGTTTATGTCTTATGTAGGAGAAGAGTTAAGATATTGAATTAGATAGCTTAAGTTAAAAATGCATGCTAAAATTTCCAGAGGAATCCCTAAAAGGATAGAACTAAAGCAGAACTTCTAAACCAGTAGATATTAAACATGGAATGGAGAAAATAAAACTCAGGTCAAATGGCATTGAGAAGGGGTAAACAAACACATACAAACAAACAAAAATACAAATAGGTACAAAATATACAGAGAAAAATAAAAACAAATATATCTGCACCCATAATCAATAAAGTAAATACTAACCTCCCCACTAAAATTCAAAGATTCTTTTCTGTCTGTATAAAAAAAAGTGACTACTTTTAAAAAGATAATCGCCTAAAATAAAGGTTACAGAAAAGCTGAAAATAAAAATATAGAACAAATGCCCATGGAAAACTAATTAAAAGAAAGTTGGTAGGGGTATAAAATATAAGACAAATCAACTTAAATTAAAAAGCATTACAAGAGATAAAGAGGATTATTTATATATTGATAACCATTTTTATTCACTAGAAGGATATTTTATAAACTTGTATGTACCTTGCAAAATAGGCCTAAAATAAATAAATCAGAAAAATTTTAAAACTATGTGTAGGAAGCTGAAAAATCCACCAGCATACTGGGAAATTTCAACACACCTCTCTCTCTCTCTAAAGCATCAATAGGTTAGTCAAGTAAAAATAAGGATATAGAAGTTTTAAACAACATAATTGAGGTTTGATATAATTGATATATTTAAAATATTGTTTCTGGCAACACATAGAAAATTTATAAAAATTAATAATATGTTAGGCCAGAGAATCTTAACTTTCAAAGATTTATAGTCATGTCTACCACATGATCTAACTTTAATAGAATTGTGAAAAGAAAAACTTTAAATAAATTAAATGTAACAGTGTTTATTTCAGAAAAAAGAAGTTCATGTATGGGGCAGCACTGGGAACCAGAAGAGGTTCCACCCAGCAGCATGAGCAATAAGATTTTATGGCTGAACAGGGAAGCAAAGGAGAGAAATCATCTGCTTGGCTACAGCTAGGCATTCGCCTTATTTGGGCATGGTGTGAGGAAGCATTTGTTTTATTTGGGCATGATCTGATCAGTTGTCTGCCTGTGACTGGCTAGAGCTTGGCTGGTTGTGATTGGCTAAAACCAGGCTATTTGTTACCAAAAAATACTCAAATTAGGTTTTGCTTTGTTTACATACTAAGTTAGGATGCAGGGTCCCCCTCCCCAACATAGGAATTCACAGCCTCAGGCTAATGGCCTCCTGCTTATTTAATTTAACACAATTAAGTTAGAAATTAATAACAAAATGATACCAAAAAGAAAGAGATGTGGAATGAGAGGTAAGGGTTAATTTTTCCAATACTGGGATCCTGAAGACTGGCCTTCCAGCAAAGGAGCTGGCCTCCTTCAAAGTTCCTTGGAAACTGGTTCTGGTTTAGCACATAAGGGGTCAACTGAGGCTTGGACTGCAGTCCTAAAATCATGCCAGGGAAGGGGCAGCTGCTACATCCCAGATATAAATGCTGAGCTGACAGGAGATGGCTAGGGCCAAGATTCTGCCATATCTTATTTTTGTTGTGTCAGAGCCTCTCATCCCATGAGGGACTGATGCTTCCCAATAGTGCTTCTTATAATAAAAACCTTCAGAACAAAATATGGGGTTCCTTTCCCCAAATCTGACTTCTGGCCAGGTCAGTTTTTTGTGTGCTGCCCCTGAATGTGATGAGGGCATATCTACTACAAATTCTGTTTTTGTGAGTTTCCCCCAATACATATACTTTTCCAGCAGTCTTGATGTATGCCCTACTAGGTCAGTTGCCCTTGTTTACACTTCATAAAACAAAGGACTCTCAGACATGGAAGGAGGAGGGGAGAAATTGGCAAAACCACTTTGGAGAACAAGTTGGCATTGCTACGTGCATGCACAACATTTTTCCAGAAAATTCCACTCCAAAGAAACTGGCACAGGTACACTGGAGGGCTTCTTGTTCTGCCATGTTATAAGCCAGTGAGGTGGCAACATGTAAAACTATCTCATTCTTTGCTTGCAGAGGAGCAACCCTTACAGGCAAATGAAGATCTGGGAAGGGACCCTTTACTGCTTCTCACATTGGCTCCCAGAGAACTGACATGAAATTCACAAAACAAAATGTCAGCCTCATGTAGAATCTGTGTAAATAACCAAATAACACTTTTTCCTCTTGCCATTATGGTTTCTCAAAGTTTTGACACATGGAAGTCAAAAATTAAGGATGTGCAACTACGATCCATTAGTTCTCTAAAACACATAGTGTGGCCCTTTGGCACCATGGCAACAAATGACTTGCTGATCAGTAGGACTTCTCAAATTTAATCATTTGCATTGCTATTGTGGCTGCCCAACCAATATTTGGGGTTTGAGAATTCAAGGGTCACCTCTTTTTTTTCTTTTTCATTTCAATTTCTTTTTTCCTAAATTGTCCTGTGAAGTTATGTCTGAGATATAATAGACATGATATAAGCATAGTATTTCTGACAGTTTTTAAAGAATCTCTTAAAAATTCTTCAGGAATATAACGTGCAAACATGAGCTTTTAACAACAACAATAAAATAAAGACATACACACATACACATATTTAACTAGATACCATAATATCTTGTTCCCTAACTTGGAAAAACCATAGTAAATCTTTACGTTTCTACATCATGGGTGAATTATAATTTTATTTTTTAAAAATAGGTATCTTTTAAATTTATGTTTGTTTATTTGTCATAATGTTATCATAAAATGTATCCTCATCTTGATCTGAAACTTACTTAAACTTTTCCTTTACAGCATTGCCCTTTGAGCTACGTGCCATATGGAGAAGTAGAAAAACATAGCTTTAGCAATTATTTACATTCTTCTGGACTAAAATACCCTCAGGGATTGTATAGAAATCACATAAAACTTTTGGTCTAAAAAAGAAGAACACATTCGCATGTCAGATATTTGTCATTTAGGCACAATCATCTTTAGTTTCTTTAAATCTTATTGCACGTGTTATTGGTGGGTGGCATTCTGACTGTGTCTGGCAGCATCTCCTCTTCCATACTCACAGGAGGATTACACTCCCCTCTCCCTTGAAGTTGGCAGGGCCATGTGACTTGCTTTAGCCAAAGAAATGTGAGTAAAGCAATGTGTGTGATTTTTGGGTAGAAGCATTTAATTGTCACAATAAGGAACTGAAATACTGAGTTAACACCGATAGAACAGCATAGACTCTTAAGTATACTGTGTGAAAGCAAGAAATAAGCTTTCGTTGGGTTAAGTTGCTGAGATTTTAGGGATCTTTGTTGCTGCAGTCTAACTTAGTTTATCCTGCCAAATACACCATCTAGTCTACTTGAGGAAGAAATGGCTCTACTCATAAAGGCACTACATTTTAATGGCTCATTTTATCAATAAACATTTTGTCATCAGAGTGAAAATTAAAAAGATTTCTACCAATAGAAATCTAGTTATTTTTCCAAGTAATTCGGTCTCAAAAATTGGGAATTATCTGCGATTCTTTGATCTCAGTTCTCACACTTAATGATTTGCTAAATCTGTGGACGCCTGAAACAGAGAGTGGAAACACTGGGAAACAAGAGATTGTGATTCTCTTTCCTGTTCTCTAAATTGTCAACAGATATTTCGGGGCAAAAGACAACTTCTGCGTGTCTTTGTTTCTGCATTTTTAAAGTGAAAGAGTTGGATGGTGATATTTTAAAGTTAATTTTCAGCTCCAATATTCTATGACTTCTGAAATGTTTCACAAATGAGGTTCTTGTTTTGTTGTGCAGGTATTTTTTGTCACAACGCTTCAACATTCATGTTCTGGGCCTTTGTCCCCTCTGTACCCAATGCATAGCTTTCCATCTATACCTCATTTCTTTTTTGTACTGAAACATTTTTAATTTCCCTCCACTATATACATCAGTTGTTAAGTGCTGTGCAGTCTATAGAACTGAATTTTTGAAAACCCATGTTTTCTTCAACTCTTGGGCAAGTTCAGAAACCATGGCTCTGGGGAAGGAAAAATAAATATCTGCCCTTGCTTCCTTAGCATGTGCCATGGCTGACATCAGCAATCAATTGCAATACTCTTCCTTTTTGAACGTGGGACAACTTCGGAGTCATTCTCAACACTGAGCATTATGAATTTACTCCCCATCAATCAGAGATTTCAATGTTTATGTTGAAATGTTTTTGTTTTGTCCCTGGTCTAACAGATAGAGTCCACATTCAACTAGTGTTCCAAGTCCTCCACCATCAAGCTACGTATTTTCCTCTCAACCAGCTCAACTCAACAATCTATTTTGTTTTCCATAGGAGAGTTTGTTATAGCATTATGTTCTCACTTGTGTTATTCTCTCCATCTAGAAGGACTTCTAGGAAGAAAAGTTACATCCCATTCCTCCGTCACAAACTCAAATTTCTATTCCACCCAATGCCTTCTCCAAACACGTCAGTCAGTTCTCCTTTCTGCTACCTCTTTGCTAAAAATTTGTATTGGGATTT
Source organism: Varecia variegata (assembly GCA_028533085.1). NCBI lineage: Eukaryota > Metazoa > Chordata > Mammalia > Primates > Lemuridae > Varecia > Varecia variegata. The sequence continues at coordinate 192,956,911 of CM052436.1, read as the reverse complement.
CACCCTTTCTGAGTATTTTTCCCTATGACTGTAGCTATCTCTCTAGAATTTACTGACAGAATATATACTTATTAAATTTAATTACTGTCAATTTAGGTAGCCTTTTTAAATGAACATTTTGTTAATCACAGCTACATCTTTTTATTGGAAATGTGGGAGAATCTGGACACATGAAGCATTTTTCCGTCAGCTTACAATATTTGCTGCACCTAAGGAATCATGCCTTGAAAGAAGTCTGGTCATACCACTAATTCATGACCCCACTGAGAAAACACTTCGTTAAGAAGTGCATGATGTTTTCCTTTTCTAATGACTTATATTTCTTTAGGGTAGGAATCGCATCTTAACAGTTTTTCTGTAGCACAATACCTTCACCAGCCTCCTGATATCACCCCCAGCTCTAGACTCAGGATGGAGAGACAGACATAAAAAAAAAAAAAATACTTGTTTTACTAAAGTGCTACTGCTAGCACACTGTTTAGAAATGCTGAGGTATGTGCCAAATACCTAATAAATAAGGAGAAAGATACACCAAAGATATTTATTCTATCTCAGTGTTTCAAAGTGTGGGCAGTTAACTGATGCCAGTCTGTGATGAGAAAAGTACTGGAGTTGAGAGGAAGCAGTTGGAAACTTTGGTAGCAATTTTCTTCTGTTATGCTTTTCTTCTGATTATTAATATAGTCATTGCAGTGTAATTTCTTCGACTCTTTAATCCAGTAATAAAAATCTGGCCTTCTATTTTGTGTGCCTTTGTTTATTTTTGATTTCATGTTCTAACAATCATTTTTATTTTATTTTTACAAAAGTATCATCCTTGACAGATTGGAAATTAAAAACAATATACGTTGGTTCTTCACTACACAGCATTTGAGAATTATTTCTCTATGTAGCTATGTGTCTATCTCTAGATCAATTTTTTTCTGTATCTTTTTCCTATGTGATTAGGGTTCTAATTAGTATTCAAATCCACATTTTGATTCTTTTATGAAAACAAAATATATTTTGCAGATTTCTCTAGAGATAGTATCAGTCCAAAAATTATGCAATAGTTGTTTAGCTTTTAAGCTGAACAACCTCATTTTCCATCCTCAGAGTGTACCACTATATTTAGAAACATGAAAAGAGCCAAATAGATGGTGAATAAAGAATTGACTGTCCACCCGAACTCTGGAATTTCCTGCATTTAGCTAGTCCTAACTTTAAATAATAAATATTATTAAACATGGGTTCATGTCCAAGAAAAATGAATAACTATTATATCCCAGGAACAGGTAATATATTATGCTCAGAAATAGGTTTCCATCTACAAATGCTGGCATTTCAAAGTGACCAGCTGTATTTAGGTATGAGAGGTATAAGACATATTACAGGAATATAATGTTATTGCTGCTCAGGTCATTTGGGGATTCAGTTCGTCTACATTTTCATTTAAATCATATTCACAAGTAATGCCATTTAGAATAAAGTTATATCATTAAAAGTGTCAGACACTTTAGACTCCATTTCCATATGCCCTATTATATGAAGACCTGCAACTTAAAATTCTCTCCAGATTAATCTGAGAGGAAAATACAAGCTCTCATTCTGAATACATCCCAGAAGGGATTAAGTGACCTGATTTCAAGAAAAAAAAAAATGGAACAGGCTATGCAATGACTAATTTGCCTCTTGGTAAAATAAAAGCGACAAACAACAATTTTATTCATAATAGAAGTTTCCCCCAAAGCAGACTTTTCTGCTAACTCTGGCATATTCTATTTGCAAAATATTTTGAATGTATCTCCTGTCATGTGCCTCTGTTTGTGAATACAGGTTTTCTCCTTGCAGAAGCATAAAACCCAGCATCTATTTTAATGTAAAATTAAAGATTTATAGAAGCCATAAGAAACATATTACAGCAAACACATAATTTTATTGGAAAGTAGGCACTCTGAATCTCTTTCACCCTGCGAGAAAAACAGCATAGTTATCTAGCATGGTTATCTGGTGAATATTATCTGCAGATTTGTATTTAATATGCAATCTCTATGTTTTATTGAGCATGCTTTGATTTGGTAATGAAATGAAAAATAAGTGTGGCCTTTTCCCCACTGAAATAAAATTCTCAGTATATAGAATGATTCGTTTAGGAAACTTGCTGATTGAAAAATAAATCCTCTTTCTAGTCCCCTCATCTGGGACATCTTAAATTTACAAATGCAAAATGCTGGGGTGCCTGATCATTTAGTTTCAGTATCATAGGTCAGATGTGATCGTAGCCAGTTCAGATTTAATAGCTTTTTTTTTAAAAGAAAAAAAAATGTTATTTTAATCTTTTGATCCACAAAATGATTCCTCTTTCCCCAAATTTTCTACTTGATTAAGACATTTTATATCATTAAAGTGAGAGCTTCGAGTATTATCATTTTTAATTGAGTATTATCTTTTTTCATTCAATAACATCTTTCAAGAAAAAAAGAAGGGGACATGCAAAGATGATAGAGAAGAGGCCAAAATAGGACATCCTGTTCATAGCTTAGTCTGAAATGTTATTTCTGAATATGTTGAGAAATCGCCTCATCCTTCTGGTACCGGTATTGGGAGGGAGGTGACAATATCTGACAGCCTCACTAAAATCTGGATTTATCATTATGTGCTGTTTTCAAGTCTTTCTGAATTTTTCCTAATTATGCTATTCAATGTTTTAAAAGTGGTAGTGATTAGAGACGAATTTAAGCTGTATTCAATTCCTTGTCGGTCCGCACCTTTGATATATCTCAAGATCAGACAGGAACGTCTAATATGGCATCGAAAGTCACACAGGAATGAGACGCCACATTATAAGACAGGAAGGCTAAGAGACTGGAGAAGGAAATGTAAACTCATCAGCCTTTTACTTCCTCTGGCTTGTCACAGTTTGTGAAATGCTTTGAAAGTGATCCCTGGGAGAAGACAAATTCTGAGTGGAACAATGAGATTTCAGCAACATGGAGAAACTGAAGAGGTGGCTGAAACCTGCAGAATGTGACATCTCACTCAGCCAGCGATCCTTAGACACACCCTAAGAGGAGCTGACTGCTGGCTCCTGGAGAGACATTGTCACGCATATGCTTGTGCCTGGAGGAATATAAGTGTTTCTATGCTGCATATTGAGATGTCAACGTGGAATTAGATATTTTACATTTAAACTTGAAAAAGAACAGAGCAATTTGTATACACGTCTGAAACTGTAAGACAGATTTTCTATCTTGTTGTTGCTTACTTCATATTGTGATTTCTTTACCTGGACTTTCAGTATAGGCTCACCCTCTCTGCTCCTGGAATACCACATATGGCATGATGGGATATGTGGCCATGTCCTAAAAAAATCTCGCTCAAAATATCTTGTTTTGTTGTCTTTTGGGATAATTGTTTAAATGGAAGAGTTGTTTTTTTTTTTTTTTTTAAATGAAGTATGTGTCTCTTTTTTTTTTTTTTGTTTGTTTCCTTTGTTAGCTCTTGGGGAGCTATTCCGTGAAGCCACTAGTTAAGACTGAGAGTAATTTCACCTTTCATTTTGGAACTTCTGAACTAAATGTGTATTTTGGTCCCATCTTTACTGACATAAATTTTACATGAATGTACCCCCAAATCTTTAGCTAGATCAGAAAAGAGTTGAAGAGCCAGGGCAGTCCATTTTTGAGTCGCTGGTTTCTAAGGCTAAAGTAGCAGTGGAAAAGATCAGTAAGAAAGTGTGTGCTTCTCTCTTTGAGCTGAAACCCACTCAGACATCTCAAATGCATAGTGGGGGTTCTGTTTGCATTGGGACGAAGGATCAAATCTGGGCAAATTTATGTGATAGGCAACCTTTTTTTTGTCTTCAATATATTTTCTTTCCCTTTTTGTAGCTCCTACTCCCATCTCTCTTTGGAATTCAGTAGCCACAAGCATTTCTTTTCTTCTCTCCTCCTTCCCTCATGCAAATCCCTACACATTAGTTCTAAAAATCTGCTTATGAATCTCTTCCATGCTCATGACCTGGGAATGTATGACTACTTATTCAGAAGTATTTCTTGTAGGAGCAATAATGGCTTAAGAGGTATCAAAGTCAAAAGGAAAAAAGAGACTATGGGATTCCAGGCCTCTACCACTGGAGGGGAGAAATGTTGACTGGGTTGAGATCAGCAGGGTCTCACATGCTAAGTCTTCTGTGGAGTCAGTTAGCTCTTCTATTTTTGAGTGAGACTTTTTCTGCTAGACATTATTACTAGCACTGGATAAAATAAATGACCTAGTCTACTCTGCTTCAGAAAATACTATACATTGTCCACAATAAGTGTTCCCATCAACCCCTTTAAATGGCTTTTTCTTTCACTAGGCAAAAGGAAAGGCAGGGAAAGCAGAAATGAAAAGTTGCAGATTTCTAACTCTGTGCAAAGCCTCTTACATATATTAGCTCACATAAGCCTCATTAATGCTCTATAAAAATATAATTATTATTTTTGCTCTTTTTTCTTAAACAACCGGCATTTACTGAATCTTTCTTGGAGGACCGCCAGTTTCCTACTTATTGCTCTACTTAATTCTCACATGGACTCTGTGAAATAGGTATCACTAATACTCCCAAGTTCCCAGATGAGGAAGCTCAGGCTTAGAGGAGTTAACTTGTGGGGCTATAATTCCAGAGCTGGGATTATGGACTCATTTGCATTTTTCATAGGATAGAAAAATAGCCAATGGTTGTACAGATGTAAAATGGTTAAGCTGAGAAGTGAACTAAGGTTTGCATTGACCCCAAGCGAATGGAAATGCTATTCTGGTTACGTTGAGTGTGTGTGCGTGTGTATGTGTGTTTGTGTAGGGGGGACTTGAAATAGATACTTCTTTTTTCAATTATTTCTCACTTTCTAAATTCTTAGCTCTTTTCTCTAAACTAAAGAATGATTAATTTAAAAACAAAGAAACAAAAAGACCAAAGAAAGAAAGAAAGGAAAAGCATGGAAGAAAGTTTTTCTACAATCAAAGTAAGAAACCATTAGGATATAGGATGAACAAAACATAAGCTGATTAGATAAAGAATGATCAATAATACCTATTTATGGCTGATGAAGTGCTAGTTGTGGCATTAATGTGAGAGATTTTCATACTTAAGCCTCCAACAATTCCACCAAATAGACCTTACTATCTCCATTTACCATATGAAAATAATATGACACAAAGAAGTTAAGTAATTCATCCAAGATCAAACTTCCAGTAAGGTTAGGATATGCTATTATACTTTCTAAGGTTATTTGACATTCTTTCTTTTTTTTTTTCTTTGAGACAGAGTCTTGCTTTGTTGCCCAGGCTAGAGTGAGTGTTGTGGCATCAGCCTAGCTCACAGCAACCTCAAACTCCTGGGCTTAAGCGATCCTACTGCCTCAGCCTCCCGAGTAGCTGGGACTACAGGCATGCGCCACCATGCCCGGCTAATTTTTTCTATATACATTTTAGTTGGCCAGATAATTTCTTTCTATTTTTAGTAGAGACGGGGTCTTGCTCTTGCTCAGGCTGGTCTCCAACTCCTGACCTCGAGCTATCAGCCCGCCTCGGCCTCCCAGAGTGCTAGGATTACAGGCGTGAGCCACCGCGCCCGGCCTTGACATTATTTCTTGATATTATTCCTCCCAGGCTCAGATATCAATCCTTTCTTCTAAGGAAGAAAGGCAGTGACAAGAAGGAATTCTGCTGGTCTAGATTCTCGCTAGGTCAGATAATATCATTTTCCTTTTGGCAGTTGGGGAGGAAGAGAGGACCTGGCCTTCCTCAGAAACAGATGACAGCTCAGAGACCCTGGGCTGCCAAAGGGACAGAAGGGAGAGCTCAAACTTTGCTGCCCCTGCCAGCCCAGCACCACTCAAAGCGGAGCTAACCAGATCATCTTAATGTTATTAGTTGATAGAAAAGATAAGAAGACAGATTAAAAATATGCAGGATATAAAATACCATAATAAAATATATAATTTCAGGAGGGAAAATGAAATGTTGGCTTGTATTCAGGTTTATAAGATATATTCATCATTTAATCTTTGATAAATATACTTCTTAGCTTGAGTCACCAAGAGGTCCTTCTCATATTGGTTGTTTTTAGTTACTCTAGACTGAAGAGACTCTCCTGTTTAAGAGCTTGCTATAATAATCGTATCTTGTTTATAGGAGATCCACTTTGGGAAACAAAGTGCTTTAGAGACTAACTAAAAATAAAAATATAAAGAAATATATTAGGAAAATATAAACAAATAGCAGCAAGGAAAGGAAACAATATTAATACAAAAGAAAAATTCAAAGTGAAAAGTATTTCTTAAGATCAAGGGAGTCTGATAAAATCATAGCTAATCATTGATAAAAGGCATTGCTCCCCAAAACAATATAATGGTCTAATATTATAAATTAGAAATATATGAAGCAAAACTATTAGAACTATAAGAAAATAACTAAAAAAATATAGTGAATAATTTTTATATACCAGTCAGTTTTTCTCAGATCAGTTATACAAAAAGTAAATCTGAATACAGAAGATTTGAATAAATTTATTTATATAATTTAATTAATAGTTAATGATATTCTTTTCTCTAAAGCTGAGAATATATATTCTTTAAAAACATATATCAAATTGGTCATAGGAAAGTAGTTTGACAAAAAAAAACTCAATACATTTCAAAAAGTAGAAATTTTGAAGAACATATTCTTTTACCAAATTGAAATAAAACTAGAAATTACTAACAAAAGTTTAGGCATGTAAACACCAAAATCAATAAAATATTTCAAATCAGAAAAAATAAAAATTAAATAACTCTTTAGAAAATGTATTTGAGATGACTGCTTACTGAAATTATTGTGGTCTAACCAAAGTTATACTCAAAGGCAAAGTCATAGTTTCATTGATTATGTATATTAAAAATAAAACTAAATCAAGAAGGCATTCATTTAAGAAATTGAAAAAAATTCTAAAGAAAGTAGAAGAATGAAATAATAAAGATAAAAACAGAAATTTAAAAAGGGGTATATGGTTAAAATTAAAGAATATATCCATTTGCTTGTTCTTGAACAAAATTGACATTGTTTGTGTGGAAAATTTAATCAAAATTTATAATGACAACTGATTTACTTGAAAAGATAATAGAGAATATTTTAAAATTATAGAATAATAAGTACAATTTTATTAATAAATTATAAAAATAAATAAGGTTTTGCCAATAAACTGGATAATCTCAATGAGAAATATGACCATCTAAGCAATTATAAATGACCAAATGTCCTCAAGTGAGGTTAAAATACTGAATAGATCAATGCATAGAATAAATTTGATATAACAATACAGTATGCATGTTGAAACTTTCATAGAAAAAGTAAGGCAGTAGTCCCCTATAGTTTATGCACTGAACACATCCTTGATTCTAAAACATTATTAAACATGCAGCACACACACATACACACTAATATTACAGTAGCACCACACTTAAAAGTAAGGATGCAAAATCTCTACTTGGAATGCTAATGTTTCAAATCTAGGAAAAGATCGTAATGATAATACAGATTGAGTAAGTAGGGTTCATTCTAGGAATGTGAAAAATTTTCAGTACTAAGTAACTGATTAATATAATCCATCTGTTGAGTAGTACAAAGAAGACAAACTATGTGGTTATTTCAATATTTAGCAGCATTGGTTTGATAAATGTCATCATTATACCTCAATTAAAAAAATAAACTCTATAGGGTAGGATTAAAAGGATACTCCTTTAAAATTAGCTTTACAAATTTGTATCAGAGCAACAATGTTGGTATTCATTTATTTTAATGGTAAAACACTAGGGGCATCTCCTGTACAATTACGAAAATGACAGATAATATGGGTTTCTCTTTTTGCTGCCATAATTTACCTTTGTAAATTCCCTTTGTACAAAGACATTCCAATCAGTGCAATTAGATAGCAAACATAAACCACTGATGAATCATTGGTGAAAGGGAAATCTAATTTTTATTATTATTAAATATTTATAGATGATTTGATTGTTCATCTCATAAATCCAAGAATATTGATGAATAAATCAATTAAACTTATCAAAGAGTTCAATAATTTCCTTAGGTACAAAATCAATTGGCCAAAATCCATTGCTGCTTCTACAGCAAAAATAACTAGTTAGGAAATGAAATGGGAAAAAAGAAATCCCATTCATATTAATAAAAGTGAAAACTACCTAGATGTAAACAAGAAATATATACCCTTAATTTTAAAAAATGAAAAATACCTAACCTAAAACATACAATAAAAGAGAATTGAATAAATAGAAACACATAGCAGGTTTTACATAAATTTTTTAACTCCTCCCCAAATGCTTCTAAAAGGTAGTGCAAAATAATACCAAATCAGGTTAGAAGGTAATTAAAAAATCTGGAAATTTATTTGCAAGAATGAAAAGATATTAATTCCAAAAACATTTTGGAAAACTGAATAATAAATGTACTTACACAAATAGTCAAAAGAAACACCTTCCCTGGCCCAAATGAAAAGGATGTGGAACTGGTCTCAGGAATATAGAGGCCAAAGTAGCGAAGTAGAATAAAAAAATCTAGAATAGACTTCAAAATTGAAACTGTGAAAAGATCAAGTGATTTTCTATAGGTTTAGATTGGTTTATTAAAGTTGTATACTTAAATATAAAATCAAAGTCCTTGTTCAAAATAAAATGCGGCTGTGTTGTCTTTTGTTATCCTTTTTGCATTTATTTCCTCTACAGAAGGAGACACAAAAATCATCAGAAAATAATTATTATAGTTATCATTCTATTATAATCACATTGCATGTATTCATCATTTAATTAACCTAGCAACCTTATGAAGTTGGTACCATTATTTGCTACAATTTGCAGGGAAAAAAATACTAAGACTTAGAAAGTCGCAGTCAATTGTTTACAGAGAGTGATTGTGAGGCCAGGATGTAAATACAGGCAACCTGGCATCAGAGCCAGGTTCTTAAGTATTAAACTGTAATTTCCCATGTACATATATGTTTTTATAAGTATTTCTAAGTAGATGTGCAAAGTCTTGACATAGATGCACTCAAATAACATCAGTTTTCTATCGGTGGTGCAAATTTTATTTTCTTCTTAATACTTGAATGTTTAAAAAATATGTAGCAAACATGGAAAAGTACTCTTCAAAGATGATCTCAGCCTGATGACTTCTCTTTAATGAATAGTTCAGACAAGCCTATCAAATTGTACCATTTGGCTCATCGGTTCTCTAGCCCAAGACATTAATGCCCATTTATTTTCACAGTGGTTTGCAGAGATGCTGGTGTTGTTTATTGGCACCATCATCATTATCGTTGACACCACAGTTTAACTTCCCAAAATGTCCCAGCTCTGGTGAGTGCTCTATATACATTACATCAAGTACTCTTTTTGTTATTATTCTCATTGTACAGAGGATGAACTGAAGCTTGGAGTGGTTATAGGTCTTGTTCAGGGTGGCTCAGCATAGCCCATACTTGGGATAGATGAAGTCACTCAGCTCTGCTCAGCTTTGCAGATTCTGCTTTCATTCTCATTGATTGATGCGTCTCACAGAAGTTTATCACTGGGCTCGGATGGAAATCTCAGAACCTAAAACTGGTGTTTTAAACTTGGCTGATTGTCATTAAATTTGAGTGCACATGTAACTACTTTGATCAAGTACACAAAGAAAATTAAGAATGAAACACTTTTTGCTATGTGAAATCTCGGTTTGCCCTTGGCCCAGTATCCTATCTTCTTTCTCTCTCAGCACCTTCTCCCTTTGATTCTATGCTTCTGTTTGATCTCTGGGAGGGAGAAAGTGGGCCTGTAAAATTAATTTGTGCCATGATGTATTATGTTTTTCTATGGGCATTTGCATTTTAAAAGGGGATTTTAGGAGATAAGCACACCTACTTAAAGAGATTAACCCAGAGAAATAAAGCAATGGTGATTTGAATATCTGGGGATAGGTGGCCTTCAAGTCATGCAACATACGTAACACTTTCAATGTCTTTAATAAGAACATTAATTTTGGTTCTACTTGAAATCTCCTAACTCTGATTGGGGAAGTTCCTCAGAGAAGCCAAACCCTGGACCTAGAGTTTCCCCCAGGATAACTGAGACACACGCCCATTCTTCTGGTCTAAACTAAGATCCAAAGCTTTTGTCTACTCTTTTACAATTTGACATCACTGGGCAGAACTTAAAAAACAGAAATATACTCCATGTCTTGCTGTAAGTAAACTTATGCCTGCATTTCGAAATATTTTTGTATGTACACAAAAATATAAAACACAAAAATACGTATTCTATTTATGTGTGTGTACACTTAAGGAAGCCACAGACCTCCCATAAAAGCTTTATTTATGGATGCCCTTCCACTGTGGCTAACAATTTGCTACTCTATTTGAAGTGGATCATAGGAAACCATGCTCCTATTTTTTTCTTCTAGTCCTCTCTTCTGCAACTAAAAATAGGGGGGCAGGACTGAGGTCTTGCAAGGTGGCACCTGATTTAACCTAGATGCCTCTATGGGTGAGTATGTGGGTGCGGGTGTGTGTCTGTTTATGTGAATCGAGCTTCTTGCTTAACCGTCTCACCAGAATGGCCCCTAAGAAACCCACATTTGCTTTTGAGCTGAAGTCAAGGATCAGCAAAGTCCCTCTAGCTAGAACTGGGGGAAAGAAACAGAATTTTGTTGCTGGCAGCTCCATTCCCTTGGCAGAAAACCCCTATGTGCACCTGTTCAAATAGATCTCGGGTGGTTTTTAGCCTCGCAACATTTGGCTGACATGAAGAGTGCAGAGTGATTCTTCGTTTATTTTACAATTCAGTGAGCACCAAATTAAGTTTAATAGCCATGATAAATACACACATGCACACATACCTCCCCGTCCCCAATTTAAAAAAAGATTTATTACATTCTGGCTAATAAACACTTCACTTGAGGTTCTTTTTTTCCTTTTTTTTTTTTTTAACACCATCAAACTATTTTAGGCCATTCAATTATTGTTTAATCATAGGATTTGGGGCACTTTTTTTTTCAAAGAACATTGTAATACTTCATCGACAGCCTATAAGTGTTGCTGATATTTGCATTTAGAAGGAGAGTAAAGGACGATGTTCAATAATGCTTAGCATAGTGTGTGTGAGAGGGTGAAACAAATGCCACATATTCTACAGAGTAAATTGAAGCAGGAGGGTAGGAGGTTGGACATTTAGATGTTTAGGTTGTTGTTGGTTCTGCGATGGCTTTTGAGAGACTCTGGAAAGACATCTTTCCCACCAGCCTGAATAGTCTCAGAATGGCTGACTATTGACTGTCACCTTTTAGGTTCATGCTAAAGCAGGAACAAAGCTGATTTTAATTATGACTCTGGCAAATTGCTGCCAATGTGTGCAGAGAGTGGGGGTCCCATCCAGCCCTTAAGACTACGGCTGGCAAATATGCCCTTCACATTCCCAATCCCCTTTTACCCAATTACTTGCCCAAAAGAAAGGGTTTGCAACCCTGTCACCCAAATTCTAGGGGTGGGGAGAAGAGGGAGGAAAAGACTATTAATTTGACTAGTACATTAATGGAAGGTTCAGAAGGAAAATTACTTGATTTAAATATCCCATCCATTACTAATTATAGAGTACTTGATAGAAGTATAGATTCCCAGGTTAAGAATTTTGTGGTGTGGAAGACTGAAGCATCAGCATCCTCTGGGTGGCAGAGGTTTATAAACTTCTTATCAGTAGAACTTTCTTCCCTAACAGAATTGTGTAAGGAATTGCTCATATTTAATATAAGACAGATAAAACAGAATTACATTGGTTGACCTGATGGTGAAGAGTCTGAAGGCTCATGTGCTTACATTTCCCCTTGAGGGCACCTCACTTTCCATAAAACACCTTTGTGGGACCTCAGAGATCTGTGGCACTCAGTTTGACAAACAGCCCATAGACTTGAAATCTTTGGTTAAAATGATTGAAGTAGCCAGGAGGCAGCAGCAAACATCCAGCTATGTGGGAGTGGAGGCAGAGGGATGACTGTGAAAGTGTGCCCACATGGTGCCATAACCATGCACTGAGTCTGTGGCAGGGAGCTGGCATACATGCATGCCACATTGGGCTTGTTTATATATCTGGTACTCATCGGACAAAGAATTCTTCTCAGGACACAGCAACATCCATGGACAAGTTGGCTCTGGGAGGGGATATGAGAAATAGCACTTCCAAAATCCAGCAGAATTATTTTCTGGCATCTCTTCTAGACTTTAGAAATAGCACTCAGTTGAGATGGGAGAGCATTTGGGTCAGAGCATCTGAGTAATTAAAAAGGCATTTAAAAATATACACTAAGAATTTCAGGAAAAGATGGTGGAGCAAAGGCACCTTTCCTTATTTTCTCCCTGCAATCTGCTAACATTTACCTCTGAAATCTGCTGAGGGTGGGGAGGATAGGATAGAAAATTAAAATACGCCCCCAACTAGACGCACTGGAGATTGCTGAAGCCTGTGGCCACAGACAATAATGAATATTAGCTAAATATGGATAAATTTGGACTAATTCAAGGGAAGATGCCAAAAATAAATACAGAACCACTTGAATTTAAGGAAGGATGTAGTGTTCTCTGAAAACATATTAGAGTGTCCTATGGGAATGACAGAGACATGGGACCTGGTGGGAGCAGAAAGGGGGAACAGGGTAGATCCCTGACATGTGCCATTTGCCTTGGCACAGCAGTGCGGCGGGAGGCTAAAACAAAGATGGTTCGAACACTCGATCTTTAGAGTTGTTTATTTTTATGGCATGCCTCCCTGCTCTAGAAAACTGGCCTAGAGCCAAGGCAACATGGATTTATGAAAGGAAGTGGCCAAGAGCATGACAGCTGTTCATAAGTGTCTACTCTATAGAATGACGCTTGCTAGGTATATATGCATGGGGAGGTGGTAGGCATTTAGAGCTGATAGGCAATTCTTTGGGCTACGTTGCAGAAAATCAGTTGGAAACTATTCCAAGACAACATCATTATTTTCACACTACTGCTGTCCCAATTTGCTATGTATTTGCCCAATCAGCCACTACACACTTCTACACACCCATAAACCTATTTGGATGTTTATCAATAAGCTAAGTGTTGGAATAGAGTTGCACTCATTTAAAGATTAGGAAGAAACTCAAACTCTCCAACATGCAAACCAGGCAGAGATTCATTCTATGTTGATCGAGCCAATATTTGAGAATAGGCAATGTGCCAAGCACTGTCCTAAGCACTGGGGACACAGCATGAAAGCACACGGGGGTATCATGGCACTTAACTCCCAAAAGGGTAAAATGTGTGTCCTATGCAAAGGACAGGTGGGAACTGCTTATGGGAAACTTACTCCGTGAAACAGAGGATCCCTTCAAGTGGATTCCACTCTACATATTCAAAGAAATGACAGAGAATAAGGGAACTCGTATAGTAAGCGATCTAACAACAGATGATAGCCAGAAAGTAAGCTGGTAGCACTCAGAAACTGAAAACAAAAATAACACTGTGACAAGAAGAATAAGCAGAGATTGGCCTTCCCTGGGCCAGAAGGAGCGTTAGTGAGGTTGTCACAGGTCCTCTTGGAAGCCTGAAGAGCCCTCAACAGAAAGAGGCTGGAGGTGCCCAGCCGGGTTCCACAGGGCTGAGGAAGGATCATTGGCTGCACACACATGTTCACTTGTGAAAATTCACTGAGCTGTGTGTGTCTGTATGATTTATATTCTTTTCTATTTGTGTTTGTTCTACCTCAATAGAAAGTTTACTAAAAACAATTGAGGTCTATAAGCGATGATGAGAGCGATGAGAAAGGAATAAAATTCTTGGCAGAGAAGACAACATGAAAAATCATAATTCATTTGTGTTTGTATGTGTGCTGAGAGATAGAAGTGAGGGAGGGAGAGAGAAAGGAGGAAGGGGGAGGGAGAGAGAAATGTGGTTCTTTATTCCTCGATAATGCGTGAAATTCATGGTAATCTATGCTTACCAAATGGAAAGTGATAGGCATAGACCTTCAGAAAAAAATTTTAAAAGTTGCAGGAAGTAGAATGACTATGACAAATGGGAGGTGTCAGGTTGAATTTCTTCCATGATAAAGCGCTGGTTAAAACTAGTACAAACTTTCAGGTAATGAGAGCCTGTACCTCTCAAGGGAGCCAAAAAAAGGAAATACAATAGTTTATATCAGGTATTGTCATGGAAAATATCCTAGATGCCTGATTGCAAAGAATAATGAATCTCACTATTAATTCATTTATTCCAGAAATAACTTTTGAGCCTCTATATGGGCTAGACTTTGTAGTAGATGGAAAGGCATATATCAGAAAAGAAGATATTGGCAGGAGAGAATTTATGGTAATAGACAATATAGGTAAAGGAAAAGGGAGAAAAATAAATCTCAATATTAGGATTAAAGGCTGTCTGAAAAACAGGGATGCAAACGTGTATTATATAACTGGTAAAAAAAACAATAGGGACTGGATAGAAGGATAAAACACATTTTTGAGAGAGGATGAGACTAAGAGAATGGCATTTTGAAAACATTGCATCTATAACAGAATACTAACCTCAATGTTTCCTGCACAATCAATATAGGACTAGGAGCACAGTCAGGAAGCTATCACTACCTCTCACTCCACAACTTCAGTGTAAACGGCCTGACTTCCCAACTACCAACACCTGCCTCTCTTGCCTGATGGCTGCACCTCTGGCTACTGGTGACTGCTCTGTCTGAATGTCTTCATAGCAGGCTCGAAGTGCCAGGGAATTAACCATCCCTCACCCATAGCAGCTCTCAATCAATGCTAGATCAATTGTATAAATGGTGTATTTATGCATAGATAGATTGGTGTATAAATGTCCCAGCTGGATCACTTTTCTGAGGGATAACTCTGAGATCTGTGTTATATGTTGACTCCCAGAATTTTTCCCCACAGTGGTCACTGGATTAAAAAACACACCCTGTATTGACTTCCCTCTCCCCTCTGTCTCTCTTCCCCCTTTTCTCCAATCTGTATTTCTTGGATCATCCCCTAACCAATCTTCTTGCACTAACATCCCCTCTAGGGGTCTATGCTTTTTCCTGAAGGTCTATGCTTCTAGGGGAATCCAAACTAAGAAAAACATGGAACCAGTTTTTCAACTCTTAGCATCATCCAGAAATGAAGGCAAGGAGATTAAAGAAGCTAAGAAAGGTTCACAGTGATGATTTATTTGGAAAGAACTTTGGGAAAGCATGTGTTTCCCCCACCACATAGGGAAGGTAAGGGGGAAGTTAAACGAGAAGATTATGGAGCTCTACTTGGAAAACCTGATATGTGGAGTTTAAAAGTGGGGAGCACAGAGATCGATGCCTGACTCCTTCCTGGAGAAGCAAGAAGGAGAGCAATTGAATGGAACTGGGCTATGTGACAGCATGCAATAGACACAAGAGGATGTCTCCTGTGCATCCACAGGAAGGAAACAGGATATAAGTTATTAGGGTTGCTAAGTCACTGTGACCCTCCTCCTCCTGGTACCCACACCCTTGCAATGTGTCTGTACAGCTTCACCTGTAGAGAATTAGAGTCTATTTCTCCACCCCTTGCATCTGGGAAGACCTTGTGACTTCCTTTAGCCAATAGATTTGGTGGGAATGACGGTATCAGTTTCAAGCCTGTGCCTCATGGAGCTTCACACATGTTGACTCTTTCACGGAACTCTGCCCAGCTGCCACATGAAGGAGAATGACTTAGCCTTCTGGGGGATTTGAGACCACGTGAACCAAAGCTGAATCAGCCCAGGTGCCCCAACCAGACCCCAAGACAGGTGAGAGCCGACCTGCAGATGCCCGAAGAGTGCCACAGAACCACCTAACCCAGGCAAACCCAGCCTCAATTGCTGATCTACAGAATTGTGAGCTAAGTGATTTGTTGTTAGTATAAACCACTATTGGTATTTCAGAGGTGGTTTGCTACATAGCAAATGCTTGCTGATACAGAGATTGAACATTTAGTATTGACTATATTAGCTTTTTTTCCTGTCTGGAAATTGAGACTATTTTAACTTGGTAAGAGTGATCTGAAAAGTATGTGATCTATGTTAGAGAGTGTCTAGGCTTGGGGAAAAAGGGAATCTCAGAGATAGACTATGACACACATCAGTTATGCCCCTACCAGTTAGACAAACCATTATGCAATTACTAAAATGTAAGTGCTAAACACTTTTACTAGATCCTAAAGTCTCTTGATACTGTGGGTCATGGCTGATGTATCTTTCTGGTGAGATAACTTCAAAAGATAACTTAGGGGGTTTTGAAAATATCAAACACCTTGGTCCCACCTCCATATATTCTGATTTAATGTGGTCTGTGGCTTGGCCCAGGTATCAGATTTTTTAAAGCTCCCCATGAGTGATTTTTATGTGCAGCCAAAGTTAGTCTCTTCCCTAGATCTTTACTCTCATTGATCCAGTACAGTCAAGCAGTTGCGCTGTGACCTCAGCTTGGCCAGCTGGACTCTCTACCTGAACCTGGAATCTTGACAGCAAACGGAAGAACCATTCTGCGTGGCACCCAAACAAGACCACACCGCATTCTCTGTTCTGTGCTCTTTCTACACCTATCCTTCCAATCCTTGGAGCTCCCCATACCTTATCAACAAATATCCCTTTTGTTGGGTTTATCAGCGTTCTCCAGAGAAACAAAAACCAATAGAAGATATAGATGACATAAATATAGATAGACATAGCTATAGCTATAGATATAGATGTAGATGTATGAGAAGAAATTTATTAGGGGAATTGGCTTACATGGTTATGGAGGCTGAAAAGTCCCACAGAAGGCCATTGACACGCTGAAGACTCTGGGATTCTGACAGCTTGGCCCAGCCCAAGTCTGAAGACCTTAGAACCAGGAAGCTGATGGTGTAACTACTGTCAATCTGAGGCCCAAGGCCCGAGAACCCAAAGGGCTGCTGGTATAAGTCTTGCAGTCTAAAGGCTGGGGAGCCTGGAGTTGTTGTTCAAGGACAGGAGAGGAAGAGTATATGCCAACTCCAGCAAATAGATCCTCACATTCACTCACTGTTTTTCTGTTTTTGTTCTCTCTGGGCCCTCAGAAGATTGGAGGTGCCTGCCCACATTGAAGGTGAATCCTCTCCACCTAGTTCACTCAGATTCATGTGCCAATCTCTTCTGGAAACACCATCGCAGACACACCCCCAAATAATGCTCTACCAGGTTTCCAGGTATTCCTTAAGCTAGTCAGGTTGATATCTAAATTAACCATTGCACTGAAGTAAGCTGGGCAGAGTCGTTTTCTATTGCTTACAGCCAACAAATCTCAACTGAGTGATTAATGAGCTTTCTATCTGTCTGTATATCTGCTGAGAGCTCTCAATCTGCTGGGTTGATCAAGATCTCAGCCCCTGGTATCAAGCTCCCTACCATGCATAAAGAGAACTCTGGAGACAGCAAGAGGGCCGCCCAAGCGTCATTAAAGGTCAGTGTCTCAGAGTTCACGTTTATACCTTCAGGTCTGTTTCTTTGCTTGTTCAGTCATTACCAGACCTTAAAAAAACCTGCTTTCTGTTTATTTGTTTTTAGGAAGAATGTAAAGATGACGGAAAGGGTGCTGCAAAATTAAGTGGACAAGTCGGAAAGCATATGACAAAGTAGAGAAACTGGGAAACATTCCATATTACCAGACAAGGAGAACACGAGCATCTGCTCACGGCAGAAACATGCAGAACGCTCTGTCTCAATTACACGTTTGCATGGAGACGAAATGAAAAAGATGTAGGATATTATAAGTTGCTATCTGGCATTTATTATTTCTTCTACACACTCATTTGGTGTTTTAGGTCAGGTTCTCTAGAAGCACTTGATTGACTGAAGGCAGGTTCCCAGGACATACCTGTAGGGAGCGTGAGAAGGGCATAGCAAGCTGAACCAGGATGCAGTCCCAGCTGGAGTCTAGCCTGATCCCAAGGGGAGCTCTGGAGTGTGACCAAAACCACAAAGTCAAGGCGATAGGGCTGCCTTTTTGCACCCCCATATCAATTATTCATTGGCAATCTCTTAGGCATTTCTAGGAGAACAGCCGTAAGTTCTCAGCACTCAACACTCACAGTAGCTGGAAGGTGGGTGTGGCTGCTGGTAAAAGTCATCCAATAGCAACTTTGACATCTGGGTAAATACTATTGGTTGCACAATGCCTGGATATTTTCATCTATGAAATGCAACAAGTGATAGCACCATAGGACACGTAATTTTAACACCGAATTGTTTTGTAGGTTGAGAAATTAAACCCCATTTCTTTCTTTGCATACCTCAATAAATGCTGCTTTCATGCATTGGCTACTGCTTGAAAATAAATCATCTTTTTCTTCAAACTTTTATTTTAGAGAAAATGAAAAGTCTTGGAAAGGCTTGAATGCTTTATTATACCCCTATTTAGCAAAAGGCATATTTATTGAGAAGCTGAGAGTTGAGAGATTTGGATGCCAGTTCTGCCCGTGTTGCTCTCCTGCAAAATGACTTTGGCTAAGTGGTTTGCCCTTTCTGGGATTCACCATCTTCATTTCTAAAAGTTGGGGTCAGAGTAAATGATTTCTGAGTTACTTTTGAACTCTAAAAACATGTCAGTTGCTGATTTGATTTCTCATTTCATGCAGGGAGGAAGCAGAGATAATTTTTTTTTGTTTGGTTACAAGGAACGAGTTTTTATCTTGCAGACAAAAGCGAGGGAAAGAAATGTAATAGCTTTGAGGTAACAGCAGCTTTGCTTTGTTTGGATTCAGGGTCTCGGATACGACATATTGGATGTGTCAATGGAATGTGATTTATTTTGCTTCATAACATTTGGGAACAGATATTTGGTATTTCATCCAAGGAAAGCAATTTGCAGAAACCTTTTAGAAGGTGGCTGGAGCATCGGTAATCGGTGCCATTTCTTTATGCCAACA
The DNA here is from genome assembly GCA_028533085.1 of Varecia variegata. Taxonomy (NCBI): domain Eukaryota; kingdom Metazoa; phylum Chordata; class Mammalia; order Primates; family Lemuridae; genus Varecia; species Varecia variegata. The sequence continues at coordinate 192,937,951 of CM052436.1, read as the reverse complement.
TTTCCTTAAAACTGCACAATCTTTCATTTAATCATCCCTCTCAGCAGGCTCCTTCCAGGACTCTGCAGCAGGGCACCCACCCCTCAGAAACGAGGTTCTATTTTTAAAGTCCACCAACCGACACACTCCCTAATAAGAAGTCTGCTCAGATGGCTGACTTGTGGGTTCTCCGTGCACCCCTCCCCGCCCCCAGCTCCCCATCTGCACAGCCCTCCCCCAGAAGATATTTTTAGTTCTTAGCAGCTACATCCTTGAAAATTACCAGGCAGATGCTACACTCTGCTCTCAAGTAAACATTTTAGAGATTCAAGTTTTCATTTCTAATGTTTTCAAGAAGATTAAGAATGCCACTCCTTAATACTGTTCAGTATTAATAAAGAATCAGTCCAGACTTTGAAGCCTTCACCCACCTCAGAATCCCTCTTTCTTACGAGGAGAAAAATACCCTATTTATTCAAAGGTACTTAGTCTCTTCTTCATGTGGATCGGGAGTAACTTTGACCCATTGTTCCAGACAGTCTCTCTCCAAGGCAGCCTTGGGAGTTTTACCAGGGGTGGGATAGTCTGGACCCTCACTCTGCATACATCCTCCCTCAGGATTCAAATTTGAAATCAGGAAATACAGATGTGTCAAGACCACTGTGCTAGAACCTATAGCAGTAATAGTTATGAGCCCATTGTGATATCCTGGGAGGCTACGATCATCAAAATATTTTCCAGGCACCTATAGAAGTTCCAAGAAATAACACATATACATAGTGAGACTTTGGATTAGTAAATATGAATAGCAGTATTTAATTACCCACCCTCCACAACAAAAACCATATTGTTTGGCATGCTAGTAGCTGTTTTGATCTGTAGGTTGTGGTCTTTTTAAATGTTTCTGAATAGGTTATAGATGCATATGGGAAAAAAATTATAGGAAAAAGGCCAGCAGTGAAAAGGGTCTCCCTCCAACATCCTTTTGCTAATCTCTCTACATATATTATATGTGTATATGTGTATATTTATATCATATTATATTGTGCACACAGACATACACATACACTTATATATGCACATATATAAAGTGATTCGTGTTGCTTTGCCACAAATGTTTTGCATATTATTTTTCATTCTCCTTTTTTAATTTTATTTTTTCATTAAACATTGTATCTTGCAGGGAATTTCATATCAAACCATATAGATCTGTTTTCTTTTTCATAAATGGCTATATCATGTTCCATTAGCTGAATGAACAAGAATTTATTTAACAAATCCTGATAATTGGTTTCTAATTAGCAGGGGATACTGAGGGAGAAAGGGGAGCTCTTGTTCTGTACGGAATATCCAGCTAATTGCTCTTTGGTTACTTGGTGGTTATTTTTTGAGTTTCTAAGAGTTCTATTTTTGGTTTAGCTATAGCCTGTTCCCTTTTGGTATAGCCTCTTCCCTTTTCTCTTGCTCTTTCCACTCCCTTTTCTTTCAAAACCTTCAGCAAACCCAGGCGATTTCTGCCTAGTAATATTGGTTAAAAAAAAAAAAAACCAGTTTGAAATGCCTTTCAAAAATGAATTCTCCATAAATAAATAAGTCTCTAAGTGAAATATCATGATTGTTTAGCTAAGGCGTGCTGCTTTCCCTTGTTTACGTTTCCCAGGGTCTGTTTTTGATGGGTCCAAAATCTTCCGTTTGTTCTTCTTGTTCAGAGCCTGTGGTTTATTTCTCTTGTCTGGACACTGTTCTATGAAGCCCAGGAGAGATGCGTCATTGCAGAAGCCTTGGCATTTGTCAAACAATGAGCAGTGTGAGGTGACAGAGCCAGGCACCCAGTAGGAGCCCAGTAGGTGCTGGCTGGCTGGCTGTGACGGTGGCCCTGCTGACTTTGAGGGTTTGGGTTATCTGCTCTGACTGCCTGTTCATTTCCTGTCTGGAGGTAAAGTGAGAGGATTATGCAATGAAAAAGCACAGCTGGCTCCAAAGTGACATGTTCCAAAGCAGCCTTGCCATTTGATTGCATTTACCTGTCTTGGTTTAAAGAGGGAAACCAGGCTGTATTTCCCTCAATGCATTGGAGCTTTTGAGTCTTATGTGCGTTGATGTCTGGACACATTTGGGGGAAGAGCATCCTCAGCACACCAGCAGATGGCTGGCACAACTGTTTTCTTGAGTCTCAGTTCAAAACACAGTATAGTGTTTCATTTGTTCATGATTTCTGTGCAAGATTTTGCACCTTTCCTAGAGACTGCAGAAAGAGAAAACTCCTATAAAGTAGTGTAATTTAAAAACAATAGATTTATATTGACTGATTAAATTACATAGGCTATTGAGTGGGGTTTTTTTCATACTTTTAAAACATCAACTATTTTAGGTTGGGTTCGTAGGAATAGAAACTGAGATATAGATTTTTGTACAGATGATGTGTTGAGAGAGGCTTCTCAGAAAAAACCTGTATGGGAGTGAAGGAGGCAGGATGGGCAGAGGAGGAAGCCTGGAAAGGATGTAGGCTCACAGCCAACACTCAAAGAAACTGGGAAATGAGTGCAATAACCCGGTCACCGGAGTCTGGGTGGGGACCCACAGCACCACCACAACCCACAGCATGAAGCTAAGTACTGTGTGTTATGACCAACACATATATATTTATATATTAAAGAGGAAAGTATTCCCAAATAATACTTATCTGTCCACGTGTGGCTCAATTTGAATAATTTCTGTTTTTTTCTAGTCTATCCTAGTTCACACACAAAAAAACGGTAGTCATGGCCCACTGTTAGGTGGTGACCTGCAGTTTATATGTAAATACTATTTATAAGCTGATTATGTTTAAGTGATTTAATTAGATTTTTAATCCCAATGGGATATTAGCGACACCTCTGATGTCACATAACTGGAGTGACCACAGAGTTGATCATCCAAACTGGGACTCTGTTATTTACAATGTCATCAGGGCAACAGACATTCACCAGAGCTGTCCTGGGACGACCAGGATGCAGATTCATGTTGCGACAAGCGGTTGGAAGTATTTGCCAGTCAACATTTATGGGGCACTTATTGTTCATGTTGAGGTGATGATAAGATGTGACACAAAATGGAAAGTTTCTGCCCTTAGGGAAACCGATTTGACTCAAATATAATCACAAAAGCAAAAGATAAACAGCAAGTGTGATAAGTGCAACAAAGGAGATGTGGGTTTCCATGAGGGGCATTTGACCAAATTAGGGAAAGTTTCCCAGAGCAAAGGATACTTGAGGCCCACTGAGAGCCAAAGGATCTAATCAGGTAAAAGGTACAGAAAGGGCCATTCTAGTCTGAAGCAGGGTGAGCATGAGAGATTGGAAGGTGCACCTCATCATTTATTTTATCCACAATTTTTAAAAAATGCAATAGCAATGTTCTAGAAGCTGGGGCATATCAGGGAACATGACTGGTAAGTGATGAGTTTCCTGTTGTCATGGAGCTTATATTATGGGGTGTGTATATGGAGGTAGTTAACAGGTAATAAAATAGAAAATAAATAATACTTAATTTCACATTATGACAATTGCCAAGAAAAAAATAAAATAGAGTCCTATGAGTTGAAGGGACTATCCTTTTCCTATTGTGCAGCCTTGGCGCCCTAAACAAAACTCCTTTGACCATATACATAAGGGTTTATTTCTGGGACTCAATGTCTGTATTTATGCCAGTATTATAGTGTTTTGATTACTGTAGCTTTGTCATATATTTTGAAGTCAAAAAGTGTAAGGCCTTCTGCTTTGTTTTTTTTTCTCAAGATTGTTTTGGCTATTCAGGGTTTTTTTTGAGATTCCACATGAATTTCAAGATGATTTTTTCCTGTTTCTGCAAAAAAGATAATTGAGATTATGATAAGGATTGCATTGAATCTGTGGGTAGTATGCACTTTTAATAATATTCGTTTGCTTTGAGTAGTGTAGACATTTTAATCACATTAAGTTTTTCACTGTGAATATGGGATGTCTTTCCATTTATTTGTATCTTTAATTCCTTTCCGCAGTGCTTTGTGGTTTTCAGCCTCCTTGGTTAGGTTTATTCCTAAGTATTTTATTCTTTTGATGCTATTGTAAATGGAATTGATTTCTTAATTTCATTTTGAGATTGTTTGTTGTTAGTGTATAGAACTGATTTTTGTATGTTGATTTTTGTATCCTGAAATTTTGCTATATTTATTAGTTCTAATAGTTTGATGCGTGTATGTGTAATCTTTACAGTTTTCTACATATAAGATTATGTCATCTGCAAACAGGGATAAATTTACTTCTTTCTTTCCAATTTGGATGTCTTTTATTTCTTTGCCTAATTGCTCTGGCTAGTATTTTCAGTACTATGTTGAACAGAAGTAGTAAGAATGGACATCTTTGTCTTGTTCATTTTAGAGGGATAGTTTTCAGTTTATTACTATTGAGTATGTTATTAGCAGTATGGCTTTTATTATATTGAGGTAATTCTTAGTTTGGTGTTTTTATCATGAAAAACCATTAAATTTTGTCAAGTTTTTTTTTTCTTCATGCCATAGTTTGGCTTGTTTGACTCCTTCAAATCTCATGTTGAAATTTGGTCCTCAACGTTAGAGATGGGGCCTAATGGGAAGTGTTTGGGTCATGGGGGGTGAACCCCTCACGAATGGCTTGGTGCCACCTTTGCAATAATGAGTGAGTTCTCACTCTATTAGTTCCCCTAAGTGATGATTGTTAAAAAGAGCCTGAGCTTGGCTTAGTGGCTCTTGCGTGTAATCCCAGCTACTCAGGGAGCTGAGACAAGAGGATCTCTTGAGCCCAAGAGTTTGAGGCATCAGAGAGCTATGATGGCACTACTGCACTCCAGCTGTAGTGACAGAGAGAGACCCTGTCTCTAAAAATAAATTGAAAAAAGGCTCCCAGTACCCCCCACACCTCTTCCTTCACCTTTCACCATGTGATCCCTGTATACACCACCTTTCTTTATTTTTCTTTGTTGTTTTAAATGATATGCTTGAATTTTTATTTTTTTGTATATTGTATATAGGTATTTTCTTTTTGGTTACCATGGGGATTACATAAAACTTCTTATAGTTATAACAATCTATTTTAAACTGATAATGTAACTTCAATAACATATAAAAACTCTACTCCTTTACATCTCCCTTTCCCACTTTATGTTATTGATGTGTACAAATTACATCTTTTTATGTTTTGTATCCATTAGCATAGTTCTATAGTTATAGTTATATTTTATACTTTTATCTTTTAAATTCTATACCAGCACTGAGTGATTTACACACCACCATTACAATATTATAAGATTTTATATTTGTTTATATATTTATACTTATCAGAGAGCTTTATATTTTCATATGACTTCACGTTGCTGTCTAGCATCCTTTCATTTTAGCTTGGAGGAATCTCTCTTCCACTTCTTGTAAGGCAGGTTAGTAGCAATAAATTTCAGCTTTTGCTTATCTGGGAAAGTTTTTATTTCTCCTTCATTTTTGAAGGACGATTTTGCCTGATATAGTATTCTTTGTTGGCAGTTTCTTTTCTTTCACTATTTTGAATATTTTATTTCTTCTGGCCTGTAATGTTTCTACTGAGCAATCAACTGATAATCTTGTGGGAGCACTTTTGTATGTGACAGTCGATATTCTCTTGATGCTTTTTAGGTGCTTTCTTTATATTGGTTTTTGGGTGTTTGGTTAAATATATCTTGATATGAGTCTCTTTGGTTTATCATATTTGGAATTTATTCGACTTCTTGTATTTGTTTTTCCATTTCTTTGCTCAAGTGTGGGATATTTGTTGCTATCATTTTTCAAATAAGCTCTCTATCCCTTTCCTTCTCTCTCCTCATTCTAAAACTTTCATGATATGTACATTGGTCAGCTTGATACTGCCCCATAAGGATTTGCTGATTTTTCTGCTTGATTGAATCTACTGTTCAACTTTTCTAGTAATGTTTTTTTAACTCAATTAGTGTATTCTTCAGCTCCAGAATTTGTATGGTTCTTTATTTTTATATATCATTTTTATCTTTTTGTCAGTATTCTTTTTTGGCTTATGTGTTTTCCTGCTATCATTTACTTTTCTATCTGTGTTCTCTTTCACTGCATTGAGCCTCTTAAAGACAATTATTTTGAATTCTTTGCCAGATAATTCAAATTCACAGATCTCTCTTTCTTTATGGTCAGTTTTTGGATGTTCAGTTTGTTTCTTTGATAGAGCCATGTTTTCCTGCTTCTCTATGTTTTTTGTTTTTCTAAAACACGCCTTGCTATTTTTTGGGTGGGATTTATGCATTTGAAAAACAGCCTCTTTTAACAGTCTTTATAAACTGGATTTGTACAGGAGAAAGACTTCCTCAATCTGCCCAACCAGAGAGATTCTGGGAGAGACTGTCAAACCTTTTGGAGAACGTATCTTCTCTGGGCATGTGTGTGTGTGTGCGTGTGTGTGTGTGTGTGTGTGTGTGTGTGTAATTTCTTAGAGTGGTTTGCTTTTCTTTTTCAGGAGCTTGCAATCTCTTGCTCCCTCTAGTGTCTATCTGTGGTAATGCAGGTTCTCTGGCCCCGTAACAAGCCCCTCTGAGCTCTCTTGCTCTCACCAGTCCCTTGGTATCCTAAGTATGCCTGCTCCATCAGTGCTCCTAGTCAAGTGAGACAGAAAGCAGTCCGTTGGGCAAAAAGTAACCCCGAAAAGCCAAACCATTGGCTACAACTTTCATTCTTTTCTTTCCTCCTGAGGAGGAAGTCACGAGTTGAACATTCTTTCCTGATTTCTCTGAGCTGTACTGGCTTCTGTCTGCAGTATTGAAGGTGTTCAGGTGTTGCAACAGGCCACTGAACCCTCAGGCATTCAAAGTGTGCCAGTTTCTAGTGGGCACCCTGAGTCTGGTGAGACAGAAGCCAGTCCGTCTGGCAGCCTCCCCACCTCCCACCAAAATCCAGAAAGTTGGACATATGTTCCACTCTTTGCCTTCTGATGGAGAAGTGTGTGTTTGATATTTCCTTCCCATTGCACCATTCCATGCCAGGTTGGAGGAATTATAGCAGGTGACATGAGATGATCACGTTTTACCTGTTTCAGTGTGTATGTTCTTAGCTTTGAACTTACCTCAGGTATTGCAATTTTTTAACTGGTTGCTGGAATTTTCTTTTCTTTTTTTTTTTTTTTTTTTTGAGACAGAGTCTCGCTCTGTTGCCCGGGCTAGAGTGCCGTGGCATCAGCCTAGCTCACAGCAACCTCAAACTCCTGGGCTTAAGCAATCCTTTTGCCTCAGCCTCCCAAGTAGCTGGGACTACAGGCATGTGCCACCATGCCCGGCTAATTTTTTTCTATATATATAATTTTAGCTGTCCAGATCATTTCTTTCTATTTTTAGTAGAGACAGGGTCTCACTCTTGCTCAGGCTGGTCTCGAACTCCCGAGCTTGAGCGATCCTCCCGCCTCGGCCTCCCAGAGTGCTAGGATTACAGGCGTGAGCCACCGCGCCCGGCCTGGAATTCTCTTAAAGACTTTTTGGACAGCCTATTGTTGTTAAGTCAGTGTGCATGTTGGGGAACAAAGTCTGGGTTTTCCTATTCTGTATCTTGCTCTATGGGCAACATTTTTAAAGACATAGTGCCGTGAGAGAGGAGAGAGGGAAGATAGCTGGAAGTTATGAGGTTAAGAACGGATTTTTAAAAAGTGTAGCAGGTACTAGGACATATTACACACTGACGAGAATAAATCAACAGAGAGTGAGAGACAGATGATGCTCTACACCAGAGCAGTGATTTTTAAACTTTTGTGTGCATTAGGAGTATATTGGCAAGCTTGTGAAAATACAGATTGCTGAGCTCTGCCCCATAGTTTCTGATTCAGGAGGCCTGGGGTGGGACTCTAGAATTTGCATTTCTAACAGTTTCCCAGGTGATGCTGATGCAGCTGGTCCAGGGAACATACTCTGAGGGCTGTGGCTCTAGAGAAAGAAAGGAATGATGTCCTTGAGAAGAACAGAGGAAACTGGAGGCAGGGAAAATGGTTTTTCTCTCTAGGTTTTGCTTTCTCAGTTACTTTGAGAGACAAGTCAATCAACCAACTTACGTGGTGTTTTATTGCACGGTTACAGAAACCGTAGGTCTTGGACGAATAAAGTGCTTATTTCAAACATTTTCCTCCTCTACGACTTTATCTGTTCTTCTCAGATCTCTTTCCATGTTAGATACAGAACATAAGGTCATCTGTGCATTTTACACAAGCTAAGTTTACCCTCGTCTATGTGAAATTCCTCTTTCTTTGCTCAGAATTCTCACCTCTTTTTCACAACTTTTTCAGATGCCTGTAAGGTCCTAATTTTCTCCTCAGGTAGCAATTTGGAGCAGGTGTAGTGATTTCTCTGACAGCATCGGTGAGACTTGAGAGTAACTCTGGGGACATGGACCTCATCAGCTTGTCAACAAAGATTCCAGCCTTGGCCACATTTTAATTTTTGCAGCAATTCACACATTGGGGAAACCAGGCCCCTGATATGCTCGGTGAAGTGCTAGAAATTTCAAAACACATGGCAATAGCCCAGAGGTTTTGACAGAATCTGAATATTGCCTTCTTGCTCCACCATAGGATGATTATGTTAGCCACAAAAAATAAAAAAATAAAAATAAGCACAGTAAACCTGTGATGTGCAAAGAAAAATGTCAAAATTTTCACACTTTAAAACTTATCTCATCAGGGAAAAGGTTTTTTTCAGAGGAAAAATCAGCAACTTTTGGTTAAAAAAAAAAACCTCTCTCTACACAAGCTGCATCTGTTCAGGCGTCTGTCTTCTTCTGTCAGATCTGCTTGAGTTGAAGTTCCCAATGTGTTAAAGTCAGATTCAAGTTCTTCCAGGGTCTGAGAGTATAGAATGTACTGAACACCCAACCGCGGGGAACTGAAGTGGAAATGAAAGGAAATCCATTTTGAAGACTTTTTTCCCCTCTGTCTTCTCCTTCCTTTGATGTGAAGAAAGAAGCTCAGCGTCCAGGGTAGTGATAATGGAATTTCTTTTCCAATCAGATTCTTCATCATATAATCCAACTGTGTCTTAATTCTTTGTACATTCTTTATACCCCCTGATGTACCCTAGAACCCTAAACTAAATATAGGGGCCCATGCTGGGGAAGCCAGCATTGGACAAAGAAAAACTCAAAATGTTTCACATCAAAACAAAATTAAACAAAAGCATATGGAGTAGAGGTGAGGGGGAACTAAAATCCATAAGGCCTTTTACACAGCACATCTCATTACGTCAGCTATACTCCAGAAAATCCGTTTCAATTTTTTTTTATGAGATAGGGTATAAATAATAATTAATTTTTGTACAAAAGATTAAATATAATCCTAAAATCCATTCAACTGTATAAATTATGAAATATCTATATTCAAATTATAAAATATTTACATTATAAATTAATTGCATTATTTATATTTTATGTGCATCATATGTTATTTATATATAAATTATAAATTACGTTTAAGTATCTACAATAATATTTAGTGAAATAACTAAAAACATACTTAAAACCAGCTTCAGATTGATGCATATTAAAGTTGAGACCTAAAAAACAATTTTGAGTTTATTATCTGAGACATCTTTTTTGCCTCTTCTCTTGTCCCCATTAATACAACAGGCATAATGAGATGGACTATGGTCTTTATGGAAAAAGCAGAGGCTTTTAATGGAGAATTTGGAAGACCAGTTTTTGTCCTTTCCCAAAGTGTGAGCATTAACCAAAATTTTGAAAGTTAAAACTACCAGGACAGTTGAGAGGATCAATTGAAAACAAACAAATTTTAAAATGTTTTGAAAATTATAAAGCCCAACATAAACTCAGGTGTTTATCATTGGGCACCTACTATGTATAAAACTCTCTGCAAGGCACTGAGATTCAATACCTGGGCCTGCCCCCCAGGGAGCTTGCAATCTAGTTTGCCAGGACATATGATGCTGACTAAATCCTCTTTAGTGAGAATTAAAGTTGGTCAGTGAGGCCGGGCGCGGTGGCTCACTCCTGTAATCCTAGCACTCTGGGAGGCCGAGGCGGGTGGATCGCTCGAGGTCAGGAGTTCGAGACCAGCCTGAGCAAGAGCGAGACCCGTCTCTACTAAAAATAGAAAGAAATTATCTGGCTAACCAAAAACATATATATAGAAAAAATTAGCCAGGCATGGTGGCACATGCCTGTAGTCCCAGCTAGTCGGGAGGCTGAGGCAGAAGGATCCCTTCAGCCCAGGAGTTTGAGGTTGCTGTGAGCTAGGCTGATGCCACGGCACTCACTCTAGCCCGGGCAACAGAGCGAGACTCTGTCTCAAAAAAAAAAAAAAAAAAAAAAAAAAAAAGTTGGTCAGTGGAAGATGAGGTCTCTTAATGAAGAGCCAAAAAACCTGCTTTGTGGAGGATGTGGAATGTGTAGGTGTGAGAATATGGCTTAAATGGGCCGAGAGAAAGAATTAGGGATGGCATTTTGGATGAAAAAGAGAAAAGGCAGTAATAAATTTGGAGAATGTTAGAAGTTAGAAAAGGAGTTGATAGTGCAGAACACATAACAGATTTTGTCAGAAACCAGAAGCAAACTCCTGCATTAGATCTAGGAGGAAACGGAGGTACAAAACACTGAATGACCTGCCCAACAGCTGATTTGTGTCAGAGCTGAAGTAGTCCACTTTCGATTATCAGCTTCATATGTCAGAGTTCCCTTCTTTTTAAACTCTAAATTCTGCTTGCAATTATATTTTAGACTAATTTCCAACAGGAATGACAAAAAGATTTAATCTCAGATTTTCATTGTGTCTGATTGGGAGCAGCAAGTGGCTACTTAGATCATGTGTTAAGAAGGATTCTGAGGCAGCATCTGGGTTTAGGCTGAGCAGCAATGAGATCTGTGCTTGATTATCAATGTCTGTTAGGGATGAGGAAGTAGGCAGCTGGGGTACACATGCCCTGCATTTGCTATCTTGGTTGTGGAGCCTTGGGCAAAACACTGCTGGTGCAGTACCAACTGTAGCTACTGAGGGTAATGCTGAGGTTCAAGAGAAAATAGTTCAATACTTAATTGCCAGAAAGAGGGAAAGCAATAAGATTGGGAGGTAGCTGCGAGGGAGATAGCCATTTCCTATTTCCTTACCCAAATTCTGAGAGAAAAAAGATGATATTTCTAATACATATTTAAACATCTCTTGATAGTTTACAAGTTATATCTGTGATTTCATTTGATCCTCTGGAGAGGCCAGTTATGAATGCCAGTATTCCTATACTATAAATAAGAAAATGAGTTTGGGAGAGAGAAAATTCTTCATTCACAGACATGCAAATAGACTGGACAAATAGAACAACTTTTTGAGGATCTGATCTACTTACTCATACTCATTTCCTGTTTGTTCATCAAACTGTGGGTAGCATGAACTTGAGCCTGATTGCCCATCTTCAAATCCTGCTCTTTCACTAACAGACCCGTGAGAACCAGCTCTTAGGCCAGCTATGTAATCCTTCTGCATCACGGTTTCCTCATCTTTCATATGGAGGTGATAACAGTACTGACCCCATAAAAGTGTATGAATTTCACTGGTCTGTGGCCTGGCATATTGTAAGTGCAACAATTGAGTTAGCTTTTATTATCATCATGTTCACTTCTTGTGTTTGTGCTGATCTATTTTGCTCTTCTGCAGATAGTTTTTCCTTCATTTAAAAAAAATTTTCAGATTATCAAGATAATACATATGTACCAGGGAAAATTGGCAAGATGTGGAAGATGGCAGAAGAAAAACATTTAAAAATATCCTTAAGCCTGTAACATATACATTTTTATCTAAATAAGAGAGCACATTTGGGTGGGCCATAGACTGGTCATCAGCTGTGGTAATGAGAAGAAATATTTTCAAATAGAGTACGTGAGGCATGAACTAAGAAGGTGAGATTGGAAATGCCAGATCTGAGTTGACGCCTACACAGTTCCCTTTTCCTAGATTACAAGCCAAGAGAGTTGCCATGATTTTATACATCTAAGGCTACTTTCTTATGGTAACTCAGTAACATTCTTTTATACTGTACAACTATTTTAAAATTTAAGCTTATAATTAAGGAAGGCAGAATCTTTTTTCTTTAACTCTATTGTATTTCAAGGGCTGATTCTGAAGGATTCCTCTGAGCCTTGCTAACTCGGTCATCCCACACCATGAATTTATACTCAACTTGGCTAAACCTGGAGTTTAATTTGCTCACCACTTAAGAAGTGAAACCTGTTCAATTATGAAACTCATGTCAAAAGACTTACTTGTTACCCTTGCAGTAAGTTCATGTGTGTTTTACAGGCCGGTGTTTTACATGAGGAAGCAGCTATTATTTCTGGTTATCATTCACCATTGAATCTAAGACTATATGTTGTTTGCAAGATTCACTGCTATTTTATAAGCCATTAAGAAAATGCTGCTGAATAATTTTAAGAGACCATCAATGTTAAGATGCATCCTAATTTCAGAGATATCAAAATATGAAAAATGAGTGCCTTATAACTGATGTAATAGAGAATGTCTTTTATACTTTGTGAACAAGTTCTCTGGGGACATTTGATCATTTGAAGCTTGTATAGATCTTTCCTCAGCTTCACACTCTATGGACAGCCTTCAGTTACAAATTATTTAAAATGGACTCCTGCATATGAGAGCACATAAAGAACATTTATCATTAGCCAATTCACAAGTTAGAGCTACTGGGAATGATCTCTTGGCAGAAGAGCTAAATATGCCCAGTGGCTGAAAATAAAATTGTGTTTTTTACTCCCTTTTGTGATTCTTAATCATTACAACAAGATGTATGACACTTCCCCGCACCCCTCCCCCACATGACATGAAAAGAAAATAAGCATTGTAAAATGTATCTAGAGGAATAATTGACTAAGAGGCATTTCTATCTTGTCCTTGCTGCTAGGGAAAGGAGGAAATGAACTCACCCCGCAAGGACAGAGAAGACTTTGCACTGGAGGAGTAGTTAGCATCTTTGGTTGTCAGCAGAAAAGATGAAGAAAACCTCCACTTGGTTCTCTGTTGGGAAGGTTTAGGCCCATCTGGAAATTAATTTGATGTTTCTGTGAGTAGGAGGGTGGTGCATTGAAAGGCTGTGGTATGCTACAAAAAAGTATCTATAATTGTTTCCATTTGTATCCATGCCCTTTGCATTATGACTCTGTATCTAGTTTCCACCTCTTGAATCTGGCCTGGCTGTGTGACTTGCTTTGACCAACAAAATGTGGCAGAAGTGATGGTGAGCTAGTACTGAGCAGAGACCTCAAGAGGCCTTACACAATACTATTTGTTCTATTGGTGTCCTTGTCACTGTCATATGAATAAGCTCGGGGTAGCCTGTTGAAGGATGAGAACACATTCCATGTGGAGGAGATGTGAATAATTCCACTTGTCCTACCTAAGGCTCCAGGGATGAGATAAAATTCAGAATCAGCAAAATCTCTTATCTGACCTGAAGCTGACCTCAGATACATAAGGAAACCCAGCCAAGACCAGAAAAACCACCGAGCTGAGCCCAGCCCAACTTGCCAACCCATAGACTTCTGTGTTAAAAAATGATTGTTGTTTTAATATATTTTGAGATAGTTTATCATACAGTAGTAGCTAACTTAATACATGGATGCAAGGAAAGTAAACTTGACAAAGAAAAGGTAAGAGTGTCCCTATAGTTGGGAGTATGGGCAAATAGCACTTGTACAGTAGCTCACACTACTTCCTGTATGGAAATTCTGATGAGCTGGAAAGAGTGTGGTTGGAGGTCTTTCCCAAAAATGCATCCTTGGGAGAAGAATCAAGAGACTCTTATAGTTGACCTGATGGGCAAGCTGATCAGTGCCAAAATCTGACACCTGCAACCTTCTTTATAAATCTTCTTTTGAGCTACTGGAAATGTTTTGCCCAGACATGCTGAGAGTCAGAAGTGCCTGGGAAGTTGTGCTCCCCAAGAGTTACCAGTAGCCAATGACTGGTGAGTGTGAAAGCCCAGCTCCTTTGTCTCAACGAGGGGTAAACTCTTACATGTCCCTTCAGGCAGAGGTTGAGACCTCACCTGAAATCACCGCCTGTCTGTTCTCTTCCCCATCCCTGTCCTGTTCTCCCCTTTCTTTCCAGTTTATGCTGGAGCACATATCTCAAAAACAACTTAAGTCTTGTCTCACAATCTGCTTCTGGAAAACTCAAGACAGGTTGATTTTGGAAAAACAAGAGAAGCTTGTTTTGTGTCAGCTTGCTTTGTATAAATTAAACTAACTTTGCATGTGACCCTACATATGGGGCATCAGATTATTTCAGTAAGCCATAAATAACCCAGTTGTACTTATTACCTAAGGTGTTTATTATGTGGGAACGTGTGTAGGTGGATAGAGCAACGTTCTGTGGAACTGGAAAACAGTTTGTGCTTATTTCCTAAGCTCATTTAATAAATACATATTTAAAACATAGCATATAGTTTTCATTCTTTCTTTTCAATTTTTACATCACATTCTTTTTAAGTTGATCCTTGCATTAGATTTTACTTATTTTTTATGTCGCAACAGTAAGAAGTACTGTAGGAAAATACCAAATTCATGATGTGAAGATTGAAAATATTAGTAATAGTATTAAATCTAAAAACATTATTAATCTCACACAGCCTTAGGTCACAATATTCACAGCAGTAACAACGAACATAAAGATTAGACTAAAGAAGAGAAAATTACATAATTTTTCAGGAGCAGAGAAGAGCCTCCACCTAGGAAGATGAGATTGAAGCTGGCTTCTGCTGCAAGAGTCCCAATTAACTATCCCCATTTAAATACACCCAGAAAACTCTTAGGAACATTACCCTATAAATAAGATGTTTAAATTAGAGCTCATGAAATGTGAGACGATAATGGTAGCGAGGAGTAGATTTAATCACAGCCTCTGTCTCTCCCCCACATCTCCCTTAGTATTTTGTATGTCAAGAAAAAACAGAGTTCAGGTCAAGATTATATTTAAGATTAAAAAAAAATAGCTCCTGCAAAGGTTAATTTACACCAAGATAAGAGAAAAAATAAACCAATACATTTACCTCTGTGTTAGTACAACAGTTCTCCAAGTGTGGTTCTTGAACCGGCAGTATCAGTAGCCCCCGGAAGCCCGTGAGAACTACAGATCCTCTGGCCCTGCTCCAAACCCAGGAATCACAAACTCTGGGGGTGGAGCCTGGCAATCTGTTTTAACAAGTGTCCAGGTGAGTTTGATGCACACTAAAATGTGAGAACCACTGCTGTAGCACAGTACTTCTAAAACCTTAGTGTTTATCAATTACCTGGAGATCTCACCAAGGGCAGACTCCTGGGCCCGACTGCAAAGATTCTGATTGAGCACACCTGGGCGCCACTCTGCATGTGCACACCGCCCAAGCCCCCAGGTAATGCTCATGCTGCTGGGCTCTCCACGCTTGGAGAAGTGAGGCTGCAGAGGCCACTGACGCCTCCTACTGTTAGCCACTGATTTTCTGAGTGACTTCCTTTTTCTGCGAAATGGTGCACTTGTCATCTCTTTTGTTTAGAAGATTCACACATTACATTTTGATCATTTGCTGGTGATGGTGAGGAGTGGCAGGAAAGAAAATAGTCTCTGCTCTTTAATTCATGATAGGTAGATGTTGGCTCATGGTGCTTTAGAAATGGGTGTTTTAGGGGTAATTGAAGAAAAGGACTTAAAGTAGGAAGTATCAATTGAGATGAGATGGGAATATTTATAATGCTCCAATATCTGAGTTATCTCTCCCAGCTATGTGGGAGAGGAGAGAATCAGATGGAGGAAGAGATGGGATATCTTTGACAAAGATTAATAAATGGAGAGATGTGAAGCTATCCTGGGTATCTTCTTGCTTGAGGTCTGAAAATGCATAACAAATATGGGTATTAATAAGTACTGGGCCCAGTGAACTTGATTTTATTTTTAATTCAATTACTCCTTGAACAACCACATAAGCAACGTGGGGACATCCTTTAATGGATTAGGAATCAGCTTAGAAAAATTTTGTAAAATTCCTTTCTCCAACTCAGGAAACTGGTGAGAGAACAGAGTGAGGATCCCAGCTGCCTCTGCAAGACTTCAAGCTCCTGCTCTTTCCACCATGTCACTCTAC
>CM052436.1:192895335-192921323 GCA_028533085.1 Varecia variegata | reverse complement strand
TGAAATCTGGATGGTGAAACCATCGGGGACATATTTGAAGTCAACAAAGTTAGGTTTCTGAGCTTGCTGCAGCAAAGGTGAGTAGAATTCAAAGGAAGCCTGGGAGAATCCCAGGAAGAGGGATTGGGAAGAGGCTTCTGATAGGATTTGGGATTTGGAAGAATTTAAGGAGAAATTAAGGAAGCAGGGGCCTGATTCTAGATTAGATACTGTTAAAATTAGGGTAAATTTTATCTAGGAGGCAGACAGATTCAAGTGAAGCTCGGGTTGTCATTGGTACAGAAAACCAGTTGCTCTTGTTGCAAACATGATCATGATGTGACCTCATCTAAGCATTATTTATATTCAGTTGGGAACATCACGGCCTGGCTGCCAGTG
The DNA here is from genome assembly GCA_028533085.1 of Varecia variegata. Classification (NCBI taxonomy): domain Eukaryota; kingdom Metazoa; phylum Chordata; class Mammalia; order Primates; family Lemuridae; genus Varecia; species Varecia variegata. Next base: position 192,920,945 of record CM052436.1, on the reverse strand, counting down.
GGGCCACTGTGACAAAATATGTGAAAAATTCACTGGACTTGAAGTTGAAAGCCTGGGTTAAAAGCCTCACATCTTCTGGGTGTGGGAATTTGTTCCGTTTTCATAACCTTTCTGAACTTCAGTTTCCTTGACTATAAAAAGGATCTACTAATAAGTACTTGAATTGGTTGGTGAAAAGATGGAAATACAAACATAAATAACAATAGGAAGCATAAAAAAATGTGTGGAGGGTGCAGTGGCTCATGCTTTTTGTCCAGGCTACTCAGGAGGCTGAGGTAGGAGGATTGCCTGAGCCCAGGAGTTGGAGGCTGCAGTGAGCTATGATTGCATCTGTGAATAGACAGCCACTGCACTCCAGCCAAGGCGACATAGTGAGACCTCATCTTTTATTAAAAAATGCCAATTCCCTTCGGGCTGTCTTGGTCTAAAAGCCCATGCTGCTTGAAGGAGCCCCTGCCTTGAGTGCAGGGGAGAAGGGAGATGGGTGTTTGGGGAAGATTCACAGAGCAAGTTCAGAAGCAGAATGGTTACGAGGCTTGCACACAGCTGGAGATGCAAGAGTCTGCCTGATGCATCTGAGATCCTGTTCTCTCCAGAGCAAACCCTGAGCCAAGCATTCTAGACAAGCAATTGATTTGGGAAGGGTCCCCTGGGGAGGCCAGTAAGGGATTGTGGGAGGCAGGAAAGAAAAAGGGAGGAAGCCAAACAAGGGTGTGATTTCAAGTGAAATCCCGACCTCAGCTTGCTTCTCCAGGGGCCTCTGGGGCACACATGACACCTTGGAGTTTGGCCTTAAGGCAAAAGAGCATGGCGTTTGCACCCCTGCACCAGGCAGTCATTAGCTATGGGCTCCTGTGGGGCTCAGACTTTGGGCAGCTGCTATGCCCCTGGTGGCAGGATGCAGCCCTTAGTAGCAAAGCATGTGGAAGCTGGAGGATGAGTGCATGATGAGAGGAATATGAGGGCATCTGGATGGGGCACCAGCAGATCCACCTGGGCTGAGGAAACAACTTCAAAGATGATTTGATGGACCTATTCATGGAAGTCTCCTCTGCACCTCCCATACATCCTGCTGTTACTACGCTCATCTAGAGAAGCATTGCTTCCTCCAGAATCTGTCACTTCTTGGTGCATAGCACTAATTGAAAGGCTAGCATTTCAAATGAAATATGTCAGAGATAATATTTAAAAGATGTCATTCTGTCTGGCATGTCACTGGAGTGTGACATGACTACAGGAGCCCTGTTAGAAGTAATGAGGCAAGATGAGCTCCAGCACATTCATTCTGCAGAGCACAGCTCAAGCACTGAACTAATATTATTACTGACCATAAATGTTGTTAGGGAGATGTGGAGAGGATGTTAACGCCACTAAGCATTACAATCAAATCTCAATAATGACCAGTGAAGCAGGCTAATAAATTGTAGATTATGTGTGCCATGCATATTCATTCCTTCAGAAACCTCAACTTCCTAGTTTCAAGAATTTCAAGGGCTTCTGCTGCTAGCACTGGGCTTAGAGCCAGAGGAAAGAGAGAGAAAATAGAAGCTGGCAATGCTGTTAGAATTCTCTGAGTCCTCTGCTATTAGGTTACCTTCCTTCCTTCCTTCCTTCCCACTAATGAAATGGAAAAATAGAGTAAAGATGCAGATTTGCTAGGAGGTAAGAAACTCCCAAGTGCTAATGCAACACATCCCTGTTGAACCAGAGGGACCTGGAAACCAGACCCGCTTTGGCTGTCACTTGCAACGCACTGTGTAACATCAGGCCTCCCAGTCTTGCTTCTCTGGCTCCGGGGCTTGCCAGGCACATTTTGGAAAAATAAAAAAGTCCTTGTCATCAAGAAAGAGGATGCCATGTGCGTGTTCTTGTTTAAATCTGCTCTCACCAAAAAACTATCCAGGGAAAATCTAAGGAAAACCCTTTAGGAGAAATACGATCATTACACCAATGATGTGCATGTTCTGAGGATCTCCTGGGAGCCATAGTTCCTTTCGATTTGGGGCATGATTTCTGAGGACTTTTATGTTTCTTTTTTTTAAAAAGTCCGTTTTGGTGGTTCTGTGTCTGTAGTTCAGGGATTTAGACGCCAGGGGGCAGCATCCCCTGATTCCTGTTTGTCTCACTGGCGTCCCTTTACCCAAGAAGCTGCTTGCTGCCCCCTGGCGTCAGACAGAGGAATAGCCTCGCACTTCTACCCTCGGTCCCAACCTACCCTACTCCCTGATAAAGTAAATGTGCTGGGAAAAGTACCTGCGCGGACTTTTCCTTGGCCGATATTAGCGCCTTCACATAATAATGGTCTACGATTTATCTATCTGGTGCCACCCACCTCTTTATACATGAGAAAACTCAAGTTCAGAGAGGATCTGATTGCCAGGAGCTGCTGCAAGCGGGCAGCAATGCTGGAAGCTTCCTGGCGTTCAGTGTCAAGAGTCTGAAGTTCAAGCCAGCAAGTGCTGCTTCTAGTTTTGGTGCCTTCAGCCATTAGGGACATGCATTTAGAAGAGTAGGTTTGGAGATCTCCTTTGTTCCATAGCAGCAGTTTCACATGGGGTCTAGTGTGTTAGCACAAAAAAGAGGACCTCGTAGCTTCTGTTTGGCAAACCTAGAGACTGGATGATGGAAATCTCCTAGGACCACTCTTGGATTTTCTCCAGAGTGAACTTCATCTTCTCAGGCTCATGTTGGATCCTCTTCTGTCCCAGAAGTGCCTTAACAGTCTGGATTTGTGTCCTAGGAACTGAGTCATCTGGGCCAGTGATTTTCTACCCTACGCTCTTCTCCAAGAATGCTTGGCAGATAGAGCTCCATGGCTCATTAGGCAATTATTGGTGGGGAGGGGAATCTTATCCAACTCTTCCAGGAGTCATGGGGTATTTATAGTAAGAAACAAAGAAAGAAAAAGAAAGGAATCCTGCCCCCAAGTTAATCTGATGCACACCTTCATTGTTTCCTGCAACCCCCCTTTCAAAATTATTGATTTAACAGGGAAGCATAACTCTTGAATATTAGAATGTATAATTCATGTCTTAGCATTTTTAGGGACAGTGAGAAAATGGGAAGTTAGAGACAGGCTAGGAAATTTATTGTCCTAACGTTCATCAGTGAAAGGCCCTGGAAATTAATCTACTGATTAACCATGCCATTATGTCATTTCAATTGTCATTCATTTATTTGTATTGTATACCAGGCTAATAGTGGATACTGGAGATACAGAAGTAAAAAACAAAACAAAAAACCAGACATAACCACCACCTTTATGGAGTTTATAACCTGCTATTGATCTAGTATCTACTATTCCCCCAAATCAACCCATACTTATTGTGTAACTATTTTGTGCAAGGTCATGTGCTACACATTCTAGAAAAGTTAGCAAGATATAGAACTTACCATCAATAATGAGTGGAGCTACTAGCATTTCCACTCCTTGTTTCCTGGACCTGTGAATCCTGGCTATGGGAGAATTGGCACCATATATTGGATGCTGACTTAGACATTGGTCTAGCCTGAAAAGTGCTGTCACTAGCTGGGACTCTGTCTGAATCTTCAAAAGGCCATTTCACTGTTCATCCAAGCCAGCTACTTCAGGATTATGGGGAACATGGTGAATTTCATGAGCCTGGGCTCATTGCTACACTTCATCTGCTCCAAAGTGAGTTCCTGGATTAGAAGCAATGGTATGCAGAATATCATGATGGTGAAAAAGGCATCCTATGAGTCCATGGTTTTGGCAGAAGTATTGTGTTCAGGGAAAGCAAATCCGTATCCAGTGTAAGTGTCTATTCCAGTAAGAATGTATACATTTTTGGCAGTGGGGTGGGGCCTTTCCTCAAGAGCATAAGGTTTCCCCTTCATTAAAGGAGTTGTGGGTCTGTAAAATGGCTCAAATCTTGGAATTGATTGAGGGAACATGACTCTGTTTTCATAATTCAAATCAGACTTCTGTTTACTCAACCTAGGTGAACTCTTCCACTTATACAAATCAAGAAAGAATTTAGTAGAATTTCCATTTCTTTATTTTCTAGGGACACCCATGATCAACCAGCAGACTCTCTGCCTAGTGGTCCCATATCAATAAATCTAGCCTGACCCAGTTTTATGTTCCTTCCACCATTATCTGACATTCTCATTATCCATTCCCATGCATATTACCCAAATGTCTGTCTGTATAATTTGGAAACATCATGCTGTTCTTTCATTGTATAGTGTACTTTATTTTGAGCCATACTTTGTATAATATCTTATCCTCTGGGATGTGCTGGGACTTGAGTCTAGTTACAGGTCTATAAGCAAAGAAGAATGGTGGTGGTGAGTCTTAAGGTGAATCAACAGTGTCTTTCAGGGCAACTTTTTCAGGAGAGGCTATTACAGCTTCTTCAGGCAAAGCAGAGTTAACCCTCTCAGAGAAGGTAGAATGATCTCTTCTACTGGCCAAGAAGACTCAGCATAATTTAGGGGTTCAGTGCCCCCAGCTTCCCTAGCATCTTCCCACATGTCACTATTTCAATTTTCATGATCCTGTTCCTTCTCAAGCAATGCTGTCACTTGAACAGAAGACACCAATAAGGTTGAGAATTCAATTTCAATTATAATTTAGCCGTTCTCAGGATGAGACTCTGAGCTTGGTTTTCAGAAATCTCAACCTTGTGGCTACAGGAGATAGAGGTTTCTTTTGGGGCAGACATAGAACCTTTCTAGTCACTTATACAGAGCTAGAGCTGGGAATTTGAAGCCCTGAGTGCATTTCCTTCTCATACTTTCTCTAGTACAGTCAATTAGCCAATACCATTATGCACTTTAGTTTGATGAATATGTTGCACAGTATCAAATACATGGCCGTCCAGAACGTTTCCTTTTGTAAGTATTTGATGAGGAGTAACCATCGGTGATATTTTGTATATCTCTATTGCCACATCACACCGTGGATCATCAGTGCCCTCTTTACCCTTGGAAATTGTCATAGTGCCTTTACATCTAATGGAACTACAGAACCAATTCCAGAAAAGTCAAAATCAATTTAGAAAATTCACTTTTAATATTCTGTTCTTCTAGAATCACTTCTAGTATAAAAATTTGTATTAGTGAGGATTCCACAAGAGAAACAACCAGTAGGATGCGTGCACACACAGACACACACACACACAAGATTTATTGCAAGGAATTGGCCTATTGCAAAGGGCTACCTAGGCAACGCTGAAATCCAAGCTGGCCATCAGGAAGGGTAGGGGGGAATTTTTGGACTCAAGCTGAAGTTGGAGACCACAGGAAGCACAGGGCAACATCTGTCTTCTTTCTCAGGGAAACTTCAGTTCTGCCCTTAAGGCTCTTGAACTGATGGAACTGAGCAGGTGAGGCCCACCCAGATTATTGAGGATGATCTTCTCTCTACATAAAGTTAACTGGCTGTAGGTGTTAGTCACATCTACAATACGCCTTCCCAGTAACACCTAGATTAGTGTTGGATTGAATGACTGGGGACTGTAGCCTAGTCAAGCTGACATGTAAAACTGACCATCACATTATTCATCAAAGATGATTTCAAAATATAAAATAGTTCTGTCCATGCTTTGCTTTAATTTTTGCTATCCCTAGTTCCAGCATACTTACTTTTAAAAATATATATCAGTGATGTTTCACTAGTGTTAGACTAAGACATAATAGGATTTTTTAGTGAAGCCCACAGTTATGAGTGGTCCATGGGCTCACATCACCCATGTGTACCACACTGCGTGTGACAGGTTTCACAGACATTAAAGTCCATGTGGAATCTGGTTCCTCTGAGTAGTCAGCATGTTCTGGAAGAGAAAAGGATTTCTCAGAAGGTCAGCCCAAAGAGAATGAAAAATGAGCAGGTCTTGGATGTGAGCACAGTGGCCAGTTCAGCAGGTGTCCGGACATTGTTTTCAAAGTCATTTACTCTCCTCACCTGTTAGAGGGTTTCGATCTTGTCACTCAGGTATCATCTCTTTGTCTGACTCCACCAAAGCCAAGAACCAGTCCCGCATTCACGGTGCCCATGGCATAGATCTGCTTCTGTCATCTCTTTCTTTTCTCATTATGGCAAATTCCACCCCCACCAACCTCCCCAGAGGTAGCAGGGCCTAAACAATGCCCCATTCTTCTCTTTATCTTTCTCAATTTCCTAGACCGGCACAGCAGAGGGACTAGAAGATACTGGAATAAGTCACTAAATCACATTAATTCACTCTAAGTAGTTGTTTTTAGGATAGTATATATTTAATTCCATGCACACATGAATAGCTTAATAGGCTTTGAAGCATATACCTCATTAAAAGCATACATAGAAAATATCTCAAAATAGTAATTTTTGAACATGTACTTTTTATTGTTTTCTTTTTTTTCCTATTACAACCTTTCCCATTCTCAGAGTCATTTACATTGCTCTGAGGATAAGAAGATCATTAGAGAGAAAATGAAAAGAAGAAACCGTCAACGTTCAACTTTCTGAATTCCAAAACGGTCTTCTGAGAATCAAAAGGGTTGGCTTGAGAGAGACAGGGCAGCGTCTAGGACATCATCATAGAATCAGAAAGAGAACAGAGCATTTATTTTCAGGTCAAGATGGCACCTCTGCTTCAATTGCAGAGCAAGAGGGAAAAATATGTATTAAAAAGAGACATGGCTGGACTCAATAAAAAATCATTTTCACAGTCAAGGAGTAGAATAGAAAAACAAATTGGTGAACAAAGCAGAAGGTAAGATTTCATTGCACTTGGAATGTGAAGGAGGCAGTAGTTCCAAGGTTTTGGTGACTCTGGGTGAAGAGGACTAACAGTGTTCCACAGAAGGTGGTCGGGGCTTGGGAGGATGATGTGGATTATGTGTAGGTGAAATTCTTCTGCCAATCCTTTCTTGAGGCTAGAATTCTTAGTGAGTAGAGACCTGAGAAAGGTGGCAACATAGACACGTAGATACATCTGCAAGATCGGAAGCTGTGGCAACCCGGCCGCTGATCCGAGCCTGGATCTGCCATGTTCCCAGTGTGGCTGCTGGTACTCGAACCCTAGCCCCAGGGTAGCAGCGTTCGCCAGGGGAGGCAGCTGCAAAACCAAAACAAACAAGCAAGCAAAACAACTTATTGCCAAGTGAATATAAAAAGGGAAATAGAAAATTTTACCAAGCAAACAAAAAACAGGGAAAGATAATAACGGCAATAAAGAAAAAGCACCATCATCCAAAACCAAGAATAAAGTGATAGACATAAATCCCACTAGACTCACAGGAAATGTAAATGGATTAAACTCACCTATTAACAATCAGAGTTTATGAAATTGAATTTTAAATCGGCTGCTTCCATAAAACAAACAAAAAATACCTACAACACCATATAGAAAAAAAATTCAAAATAAAGGCATGAAAAACAAAATAAATACTTTAGTGAAAATCAGTATACAAAAAGTAATACCTGGTAAAATAAAATTTAAGACATTGCTAGTATAAACAGGGACACCATATAATTATGCAAAAAGAACAAGCCAATGGGAAATTATGCCAATCATGAACTTGTAGGCACTCAAAAATATTGCCTTAAAGCTAATAAAAGTAAATCTTGCAGAATGACAAGCAAAAATGAACAAATACAGAAACACTGGAGATTTTAACAAAACTCTGTCCAAAATGGATGAATTAAGCTGACAATAAGAAAGAATGCATACAAATGATTTAAACAACAAAATTTCAAACATTGATCTATTCTATATAACTATTTACTCACTGATTGGTAATGCAACTTCTGATATGTCTACTTTCCTTTTTCTATTTTTTTACATTCTATGTGTAATATTCATGGATAAAAAATAGGCAAGTACTAAAATATTAAAAACTTTCATGGGAATTATAAGCACTGAATTTATGATCATAGTATGCTAAAATGTTCAAGGGAGAGATAAAGATTTTTATGTTCTGAGGAAGCAAAAACCCAGGGAAAGCCAAGCTAGAGGATCCTTGCCTGGGTTGGGCGGCGTGGTGTAAGATGAGTCACGGGTTTGCAGAAAGTTGAGGTGAGAGTCCTGACCCAATGGAACTCTAAGGAATATGAAGCCATCAGCATTGAGAGAGAGCCATGCCCTACTATTGTCTGGGCTGAGACACCTGGAAGCTATGCCATTGTCTTGTGCTAGCACTGCATGTCTCCCAGTAGAAGAGCCAGAAGAGTTGCTCATTCCTCATTGTGGATCCTGGAACCTCTACCAACAATTGTTATCACAGCACCTAAGGATGTCCTAGCAACAGGATGTCACTTGTGCCTTGGGACTTTGCCTAACCCTCTTGAACTGCCTGCTGTGAACAACACCCCTACCCCAATGTCAGTATTTTGTGACATTTATAAGCACACCCATACTACTCTTTGACCTTAACAAACAGTGGGGGCCTTCACAGCCCAGAAGCCGTCAGGTGGATAGTGAAATCTTCCCATCGCAAGAAAACAGCAGAGAAGTTACTACTTACAGGCTGTTGCTGTTTGCTAGAGATGGTTTTCCTTCTAAGGCTGATGTTCAACAGAACAGATATAATAGGAAGAAATTTTTCTTTTCTTGAGGAAAAAAATAGCTTTCATTTTCAACTCTGAAGAGAATACCCTACGCAGAGAGATGTTATCAACGCAAACCTGTCTCTTTCGGACACACCACCAATTTGTACTTATTCAATAAAAATTAATCTAAAAGAAAGGGATGTTCATTGGGGGCTAGAAAAAGATAGTCTTGTCTCATCTTTCATTCCTTTTGTTTCCACGATTTCACAAACTTCTCCATCCATCTTTTCCTCCACTCTCCGTAGCTGTGTGCAACTCCCAACATCCCACACTCTGAAGTGAATGAGGCCTTCTGTGGCAGACCTCTTGGGACCCCTTATCAAATCCTCCTGCCTACCCCACTGGTTTCTTGTTGTCTTTATCCACTTGCCTTCCCACCACCAACTCGAGTAAGGTGCACAATTCCCTTCTCTTCCTTCCCTCCCCACCACATTTATTAACTGTGCCTCTCCAGAGACTCAGTAGAGTCTGTACTGTGTGGACAGTGGTGAACAAAACAGACAGTGACTGCTTTCCTGAGTCTGATAACCTAATGTGGAAGACTTATTTTAACAATGAACACCACTGAAAATACAGATACAAACTCTAAAATCTGTGCTATGAAAGAAAATGATTTTGGTGTATGAAACAGAAAGTAACATGGCAACATGCTTTAGTTTCAGGGCCCAGGGAAGGAACTGCCATCAAGTTGATGATGAACAAAATAGAGTTGCCTGGTGAGGAGAAGAGTGGGAATTTTTAAGGCTGGAGAAACTCTTGTCCTCCACCAGGGAGGAAGAAAGTATCTTTCTTTGGTTTATACCCATGAAAGAAAACTAGGTTTGCTTCAAACGATGGGAGTCTCAGAATTTCTGCTTAAAACTTGTAGATGTTTTTCAGAGTAGTTCTGGCATCGAAGTTTCATAGAAGAAATCAAAGTCCAGACTAACTAACTTGTTTACATATGACTTTTTTCACCTTCGTATTATTTCTCTTGAGTTCTTGTGATATTCAGATGTTTTTCTTTACATTTATGATTTCCACCATATGTTATTTTAGAATCTTACCTTTTGTTTTTCCAAGGTTGTATCTTTAATAGTTTTTATTATGTTTAATTAATTTGATTTGATATCAACTGTTTGTAGTTTGGTCCTTTTTTCTTTTCCTAAAGACACATTGATTATTTTCCATTTGCTGTTATAAATTATGTAATATTATCTCCAATTATTTTTAGCTTGTTTCCTTTCCCTCCAAATTCTGGTGGAAATTATCAAGCTTTTAATGCAGGACCAATTATCCTCTTTATAGAAGAACTACCTTTTTCCCTCCAAGAATTGTGGGCCTCATGTAGAGCAATTGATCTCTAAAGTTCTTTCAATATCCTGTGTCCTCACCCTATTGCCATCATTGATTAGATGAGTGGGCATCTATCCCAAGCCATGCTCAATAGATTTTATCTCTCTTGAGAATTTATAATGGAGATTTAAAATGACATTCAAGCTCTAACAGTCAATAGTTTCCAACTCTTGGTTCTAGACCCTCATTAGACCTAACAGGTCAAAACATTCACAAAAACTCCTGTATCTTCCTAATAATATTTCTCTTTTTATGTTTAGTTTTCTACAATTGTGTTTTTATTACTTTGGTCAAAATAATTTGCCCAAGTCCATGTATCAGGAGAAATTATTCCAGTATTCTGAATGGTTGCTCACTCTAACCTACATGTAAAGGATTAGAAAATATTTAAATAATTTAAAATTGATGAAAGACATTTTTTCTGCTTGAACAGCAGAAATGTGAATGCAAGTTGCACATAATGAATACTCACACATTACAGGTTTGAAAGAAAAGATAAAGGATTTAAAAGGCATTATGAGACTTTGCCTCAGCTCTCTTTAGCCTTTGATGTTCTCACAGAAATCTGTTAAATCCCTGTCAGGCAGACCTCGCAAAGAGGGAGGGGATCGGTTGTTTCCTGCAGCATTAGTACTTTCCATGTTGTCCAGAAGACATTATTTTTTGACCAAAAGTTCAGGAATGAAATAAACGTTCTTTTTATATGCATGGAGACAGAATCCAAAACTTGCATTTCTAAAGATACAGAGAATAAAATAATAGAGGTGATTATGGAAAAATGTGTCCCTATGTATTGGAAAATTTAGTGAAATTGAAATTAAATTCCAAGAAATATGAATGTTTCCAGGAAACAGAAAATTTGAGTTGCCTTATTCTCATCTTACTTATATTTAAAAAATAGTTATAGCAAATATTCAAGGAATAGGTCATTTTAAACTTAAGAAAATTCTTTCAGAGACTAGAACAAGAGAGGATGCTTTGAAACTCATGTGTTGAAGCTAATAAAATCTTGATACTATAATCAGGGTAAGACAATAGGATAAATGGAAATTGTGATTCAATCCCTCATGGACATGTATGCAAACCCTTTAACTCCCATACGAAGTCAATAAAAATAGAGTCCAGCACTATATACAAAACATCAATTTGATTTCCAAACATTGTCCACAAACAATTAGAAAAATGCAATTAAAAAGATATCGTATATGATAGCAATAAACGTATTTGGTACACAGGACATTTCACAAAAAGTATAGAAGATCTTTATGTGTATAATTATAAAACTTTAAAAATGGAATTAAAGAAGAACCAAATATCTAGTCATACTGTTTTCATGAGCAGAAAAGGACTCACTGTCAGCATTATAGTTGTCACTTGTTTCCAAATTGATTTATAGATTCAATATAATTGAAATCAAATACCATTTTAAAAATAAAATTTGACAAGCTCATTCTAAAATGTATCTGGAAGAGCAAAGGCCCCCACATGGCCATAAATACAATCTGCAGTACAGGTAGGTAAGTAGGTATATACGTAATATGTCTGATATTGACATAGGAATAAACAAATATGTTACCATAGGCACATAACGGAGACCCAAAAGCAGACTCATGAATCTAAAAAGCTGATATGGTTCAAACCAGCTCAGCAGATTAGTGAGGAAATTATTGACCATTCCTGTGAATCAATAAGTATCTTGAAAAAGCATTTCACAGGAGAAGGAACACAAATGGCACAAAAACATGGAAAAATACTCCATGTCATTAATAATTCAGAGAACTGCAAATTAAAACCAACGATTAAATATTGTTTTACAGTTACTAGTTTGGCAAAAATTTAAATCCTGCCAATATCATATTGAAGAAGAATGTAAAGGAAGGGAAACTCCTGACTCCTGACTCCTGCTGGTGGAAGTACATACCGAAATTACTTTGAAATGTAATAAAAGAATTTAACAGTATAATTCCACTAATATAAAAGCCAAAATATCCGTAGAATTACACACAATTTAGGTCTGTAGTACACATAGGTGAGGAAACTAACTATAATGAAGAAATAATTAGCACAAATTTAGAAGCTGCTTCTGGAGTGGAGGGAGGAAAACAGGTACGATTACACAGAGAACACAGGGGCATTTAAACTACTAATGTTCTATTTCTTAAGCTGGGTGTAAAGTACTATATATATACATATTTTTTAAAACATTACATATACCTATCCTGTACATTACTGTATGATAGATTTTATGTTAAAATATTTTAAGATAAAATTAAATATGTTAAAAGAAAAGATTTTATTTTATAAAAGCAACACAATTATGAAATATTTATTAATAGTAAGAAATGTGCACGCACAATATAAAAAAAATTTGTTGAATATACTAGATGATAACTTGAACAAATGGAAATAGGTCTTTTTAAACATAAAATCCAATATCATAGAGATGTCAAAGATATAGTTTAAAATACCCAATTTGTCAGCATTTTCTATTACATTTATAATGCACGTGTGACTTTCAGCTTAGTACAAACAGGAAAAAGATCAACCTTAAGTCCTTTCGTTATTTCCATGAAATGCCTCCTTTCATTTTCTAAGCTTTCCTTGAAAAATGAAACTAACTCCAGTAATTTGATCCCACTGTGCTGCCCACCTGGAGCAAAGGTGCGCACGACCCAGTGTTCTCCCTGGCAGGGCCCTGTGGGTGCATCTCCAGCAGCACGTTCCGCTGTAACCAATGCATTTAAGGGGCGTGAGGAGGAACTGGCCCCATCTTCTCTGTTCTAATTTCCCAAATAATGTCTGTGAATATAGAGTCTTAACAATCTGACTTCCTAATTGAGAAAGTGACATGTTTGGAAAGAATTTTAAATGCCAGTGTTTGTCAGGCTCCTTGTTTAGTGAACTCTCCGGGTGCATTGTTACAAAAGAACTGTCTTAATCAAGGTTAATTGGTGCATAATTAGAGCCACTGTCTTTGGAAAAGATCCCACTGGTGGTAAAGTGGTGAGGACCCTTAATGTCTAGACTGAAGGACAAAGCAATCGCAGCAAACCGAGTTTCAAGATACACTCCCTGTGCCTCCAGCACAGAAGCCATCCTCCTGGTCTGAGCTGTTTGGAAGAGTACACTTCATTCAAGTGTTTGGAACCTCTTGGGGACTTTAGATAAAGCAATTCTTTTAGCAAAATTTACTGTTATTTTATATATTTAATGTATACAACATCATTTTTTGATATACATATACATATTTAAAATATTGCTGCAATCAAGTTAATTAACACATTCATCACTCACATAGATACCTATTTTTGCATGTGCGGTAAGGGCACCTGAATGTGCTCTCTTAGCAAATTTCCACTACACAATATTGTTAACTGTAGTCCGCATGCTGTACATTAGATCTCCAGACTTATTCATCATACATAATTGTAACTTTGTACCCTTTGACCTGCATCCTCCCACCTCCCCGCCCCCAATTCTGGTAACCACCTTTCTACTCTGTCTTTATGAATTTAACCTCTTTTTTTTTTAAAGATGCCACATATAACAGAGATCATGCGGTATTTTTCTTTCTGTGTCTGTCTTAGCATAATGTCCTCTAGGTTGATCCATGTTGCAAATGACAGTATCTCCATCTTTTCTAAGGCTGAATAATATTCCATTTTGTATGTGTGTGTGTGTGTGTGTGTCTCTGTGTGTGTGTGTGTGTGTGTGTGTATGCTACAATTTCATTATCCAGTCTTCTGTTGACAGACACCTGAAGATTGTTTCCATGTCTTGGCTGTGTGAATTATGCTGCAATAAACATGGGTGTGCAGATGTTTTTATAAAATGCTTTAAAGATACTCACTTTGGGGGGTGTGCACCTAGAAGAGGAGTTGCTGGGTCATATGGTAGCTCTATGTTTAACTTTTGAGGAACCTCCATACTGTTTTCCCTAATGGTTGTACCACCCATGCTACCTTCCCAGTATCAGTGTACAAAGTTTCCCTTTTCTCCTCACCCTCACCAACACTAATCTCTTGTCTTTTTGATAATAGCCATTTTAACAGGTGTGAGGTGATACCTCATTGTAGTTCTGATTTGCACTTCCCTGTTGATTAGGGAAATCATTGGTTAGGGAAAAATGTTGAACATTTTTTCATATACCTGTTGGTCATTTTTATATCTATTTTAGAGAAATGTCTATTCACTTTCTTTGTCCATTTTTAAATTGGGTTATTCATTTTTTGCTTATCCATAAAATCATTGCTAAAACTAATGTCATGAAGCTTTTCCCTTATATTTTCTTCTGGGAGTTTTATGGTTTCAGGTCTTTAATCCATTTTTAGTTGATTTTTTTGTATACAGTATAAGGCATAAGGATCCAATTTCATTCTTCTACATGTGGATAACCAGTTTTTCCAACACCATTTATTGAAAAGAATGGTGTTGTATCTTCTCCATTGTATCTTCTTGGTGCCTTGGTAGAAAACTAGTTGACTGTACATGCTTGAGTTTACTTCTGGGCTCTCTATTCTGTTCTACTAGTTTATGTGTCTGTTTTTACGCCAGTTCCAAAATGTTTTGATTAATTAGCTTTATAATATAATTTGAAATTTGGCAATGTGATCCCACCAATTTTGTTTTTTCTTTCTCAAAATTGCTTTCGCTATTCAGGGTCTTTTGTGATTCCATACAAATTTTAGAATTTTTTTTTTCTATTTCTGTGAAACATGCTGTTGAAATTTTGATAAGGTTTGCCCTGAATCTGTATATCACTTTGGATTGTACAGACATTTTAATAATACTAATTCTTCCAATTCATGAACACAAGATATCTTTCCATTCATTTGTGTCATCTTCAACTTTTTTTTTGATCAATGTTTTATAGTTTTTGGCGTATAGATCTTTTACCTCCTTGATTAAATTTGTTCTTACGAATTTTATTCTTTTTCATGCTATTATAAAGGTGAATAAAGCAATTCTGGTTCCAGTCTCATGGCAGTTAAAAAAAAACAAAACAATCAATTCAGCAGTGGACTACTTATTATTCTAAACTACATTAAAATTTGACTCAGGCAAAAAACAGTCAGTCCCACTTTTTCTCTGTCCTTAACTTCTTCCTTTGCAAAAAGGGAGAAGTGGGGTGGGTCAGAAGATGATCATAGAGAACAGAGGCAACCCTTTACTAATGGTCTTCTCAGTAATGCAGAATGGACTAGCAAGATTGTGGTGGCCTGTCCCCACGTCCATCAGCAACACTATGGTGCATCACAGTGCAGCCCACAGACTTAGGGCTGGATTTCCTAATAGTGAGGGCACCAAATGCTAAAAATTAATGCCCCTGGAGGTCATAAAATTACTTTTCCCTGGTACTTTAAAAAATAGGATTGAAAGCACCTAGAATTGTCTGGCCTTTAACAAGAACTTATTTTGGAAGCTAAAAATCGACTAGCACTTCTGTGAGGAAGAAGCTGGGTTTTTTGTTGTTGTTTTGATTTTGCCTGCCGTTTATTTTTAAAAAATTTTCAATCCATTGTGGGCCACTATTTTTGTAAAATATAATATAAATGAGTTACTAAAAAAAAAAGGAGACACAAAAAATTCAAGTCCAGATATATTTTGTTAGATTCCATAGACATAAAATAATTCAAGCGAATTATTGCTCAACTTTATAAATGTTTCTGTACTGATCTCTGTGAAGACCTGTAAGGAATAGTTCTTGCAGCAATGCTGGTCTGCAGACCCTGTGTTGAATACAATGGGACCAGATAATGTGTCAAAGTATTTATTTCTTGGATGTTCTGAGCAAACTTCACATCTGTTCGCTCTTTCTCCAGTTGGTTGTTGCTCTATAATATATCTTCTGTCTTTACCATAAAGATTCGAAATGTTCATAAATTTGTAAAGCCTTTGTGCTCAGGCCAGATCTGCTTACCCTTCTGACCTGTTTAGATATTCTTCAAAGAATACTTTATTGCTTGAGAGAGAGGATTTACTGCTCAATAAAGAAAGAATAATATGTGCTGACAGGCATATTGCTTTCTTTTGTGTGCGGTTTGAAATCTGTTGGGTTTTTGGCAGATGAACCTTTGATAAAATCAGTTGCTTTTTTTCCCCCCTAACTTTCATTGGAACTTTAAAAAATGTTTCAAATACAATCGATAGTGGTATGTGTAGATGAAGTAGTGGGCTTGAGATGGGTTCCCTCTAAGTCTGTCGTGGTCACCTGCAAATTGAGCCTCTGTCTCTGAACACTCAGAGTGGGAGTGAGAGGGCTTCTCTTACACGATAACAAAGTCCACTGAATATAAGAAAACTTTCCATTTCAATGCAGAACAGGCTAAAAGATGCCACCTTATTAATTAGAGTGCAGAGTTTCACAGGCTACCTCGGGGTCTGTCTGTTGAGTCTCTGCACCTTGTAATGGTGCATCCTAACTCGTAAGATTTTGGATCAGAGACACATGGTCTGAAGGCCAAGGATTTGATCTATCATGTGAAGAAGGTGGGATATTACAGGCCTCTTTTTGGATTAATTTTCTGTTCCTTATTCAGAACAGTAGTATATATAGACTTTTGGTTAGCCCACATCTAAGTTAATTCTATATACCATCATCCTGTAAGCATTAGCAATGTACAAGTTTTCAGGAAATTGAGAAGCAATGAAATGCATAAACGTCTAATGCTCTGCTGAACAGGACTAAATCTCCTTAATGGCTTTGAAGGCAGTTCAGGACTTTCCCATTTCTCTGTGTAATCATTAAAAACAACACTTCTCACAGTGCTGGACAGCAAACACAAAAGGATGGAGGCATGGGCTGATTCTGTATTATTCTACGACACACTCTAGCTATTTATTGAACAAAATTCTGATAGCTTTGTTCAGTATTCAACCATTAGACCTAAAATTGTAGAGGTAAGGGCAAGAGAGGATATTCAAGCTTTTCCATATGATTGTTCCATATATAAGACTCTTTGGTCAAAGCATTTACCTGAAGGGAACATTTTTTTTTTTTTTTTTTTTTTTTGCATGTGTGTGTGTGTGTGTGTGTGTGATTCTATTGTTTATTTTTCCCAAATGAAACTTTTAGAAAAACTACACTAGTTTCTTATTTTCTTCCCCTTCTATTTATAAAGGAGTGTTCTACCTCATGACTGCTGGCACAACAATCAATAATTAATCACTTTAACAGATGATTGAGGCAGGAGTTTTTAGACTATTTTAAAAATTTGAATCAAAAATGATTAGAAAAAGAGCAACTTGGATGCTTTGGGTAGGTGGCCTGAAATTTCCCAGAGAAAGAATCATATTTGCTTTAGAGTGATCTGAAATTAAAACAGATTTGTTTACAAAAAAGAAAAGAAAAACAGAAATAGTTCTTTCTCCCATCCTGTTAACATAGAAAAGAAAATCCAGGGAGAGTCAATGAAGTAGTTTAATGAACTATAAGTGGGGTATTTGAAAGCAACATGATGTCCTTTCTCTATATTCGAAATGACATTTATAAGAGATACATTAACATGGGTGACCATTTCAAGGGATTTTTCCCTTTATTGTTGATTTTAAGGTATAAAAATATCTTTGCATAAATTTTTGCATTGATTTAAAGATATAAAAAGTTTTGTAAAAATCTTTGTGATAATTTTTTTATGCCTTAAGTGGGTAATCATGCTGAGTTTTTCCATTTATTAATGATTTTGAGATATACAAAACTTGGCTCTGTAGGCAATTAATATTGCTCAAGTACAGCCTCATTTGGAAACGGGAACTACATGTCTGTAGTCATGTAAGTAGGATTCCAAGGAAACATCAAACTCCAAGTGATTTTATTTAAACTCTCCATTGAGTTTGGATGCTTAGAAGTAATTTCCATCAAAATAATGCAATAGTTGACATTACTTTATATTGGAGTGACATGTCATGCTAGATTTGTTAGCACAAAGCAGCCATATGAATCTTTGGACAATGCCAAAGCAAATGTGCTTCTGATTTCACATCTCTGGCACTATTCAAGGTTTGATAGTATTAATTTTCAAAATGTATGCACTTACCTTTGGATAACAAAAAGTCATTTCACTCCAAGCTAATAAGCAAATTCTTAAGAATTATACATATATTGCTCTATACTTATAAAGTACTGCTTATCAATGTCTAACCCTATTGTAACATCTTAAATGCATTAATCTCAAGAATATCCTTCAAAGTATTTTCTTATCTCTATCTTTCACTAAACAACAACAACAAAATATTTATTCCATACCACCAGTGTGCCAGGTGCTGAGCAAGATGTTTTTGTGCATCTTAGCTCATTAAATTGTCACTTACAACTCTATCAGTGGCTGTGGTCCCCATTACCTATCCTCAGGTATAAAGGATCCCACCCCTAGTGACTAGAAGGAGTAAAGTTGATACTGGGTCTTCTTTTCCATCATAGTGTAAGAGTTTTGCTGAAATACACACTGCAGGTATAGCTAGGTGTGTTCTGAAATTTCTCCATTAGTGTGTCTTAGACTTTAATAAAAACTACCTGAGAATTTTGCTAAAAGGCTGATTCTGATGGAGTAGACTGCGGTGAGGCTGGATATTCTACATTTCTAATAAACTCCCAGGTGATGCCGATGCTGCTGGCCCACGGACCCTACTTAAGAGTGTGGAAGATCTACACTACCAGGAGCACAGCCAAGTAGAGAATTAAGGCCTGTGCTTTAAAATGAAAAAACTGGTTTGAAGAGAAACACGCATCAGATATCAACCCTACCATAACAAGGCTGCCATCACATGTAGTATTAGAGGCATGGGAGCTCCTGGAGCCCACAAAATTAAATAGGAATGGGAGATTTGGGACAATTAGCCAACAGTATCTTAATCTTGATGGGCTATGCAAGGCATAAACAAAGGATTACGAGATGATCAGAAATAGAACAATCAGAGATAAAATAAGAAAGAGAGAAGCATTCATGCCACAAACCACCATTGCATTGTTATGAGTGGCTTCTGGCAAATGGGTACTTAAAAAAAAATACACTATACCTGAGAATACACTTTTATTGGAGTACTTATCGCACAGAACTATCAAAGTTAGTCTGATCCTTTGTCTCCTCCCTGAATAAAGGCAGAGGCTGTGTTTGTTCACTTGTCTGAGAATGAATGAGAGCTGGAAGATTTTAACTGAGATCAGGCGCTCTAACTCAGAAAGGTTATCCACTAACCAGCCTTTGGTTAGTAGAGATAAGTTCATTTGTTGTGCAGTACCTTAATATTTGAAGTGTTATCCTGGGAGCAGCAGCATCATCTGGAAACTTATTAAAAATGTAAATTCTTGGTTCCTACCCCAGACTGACTGAATCATAATTTGCATTTTAGCAAGAGCTATGGGTGATTCCTGTGTGCATTAGAGTTTGAGATGCACTGACGGGGTAGGAAGCAGGAGCCTGGGAGAAAGGCCCAGTTGGTTGCTATGTTTTGATGGGAACACAGAGAGGTTTGGGAAAGAGAGACAGACTTTTATTTATAGGCTTAGTAAAGAGATGAAGCCAAGAGAGTGTGAAGATGCTGACTTAACTGAATGAGGGCTGCAAATTCAAAGCTACCGCTTGGAGCAGAGAAGAGCTGTTTGGATAACCCAGTTAACTTGGACACATCAGGCAATTTGTGGTGGCTTAGTATTAATAGTATTGCCTCTCAGGGCCAGAATGCCTGTGTAGTTACTTCCCTGGCAGCATCAATAACCACCCAATACCAGACCCAAAAACAAGAGAATTTGTAGCTCAGTTCAACAACAGTCAACTCTATTGCTTGGGTGACCTTGCGTCCTATCCCTGGGAAGGCACATATTGAGAGTTAAAATTGTTTAAGAGAAAACACTGAACTCTCTCCTTTATTAGAATGTTTTTATTCCTTTGTAGAAAGTTCCCTCTTAAGGACATCTCAACTTAAAACTGTTTATTATCTTAAACTGTATTGTCAACAAGATCAAAAGCAGCTGAGACAGTAAGACGAGCCAACTGCTTACAACTGCTTCTTGCCTCTTCTTCTGTTACGTTACTAAGCACATCACTGTGATTGGTTTAAAGGCTGTATTAATTAGCATCTCCTGTGTCACCAACCATTCCAAATGGCATTTATTTAGCACAGGATTCTGGACTGAGTTGAGCAGTTCCTCTGGCCTTAAATGGCATGTGTTTGTGATCAACTGCTAGCTTGGCTAGGGGCTGGGTGTTCAAGTGGGCCTTTGCAGGCCACTTCATCTCCGCTCTGTGTGGGCTCTTAGCTAACTCAGGCTTGTTCCTAGTCAACAGCAGGGTCCCAAGGGTTTGCTGGGTGCACCTGATGCCCCAGCTGAAATCTGCACATCATCACTGCTGTTGCTTTCCATTGACAAAAACACGTCACATGGCCATCCCAGACCCAAGCGTGGAGAAATAGACAGAAAATGCTTTAACATCTCACTGCCAGTGCTGTCAACCGAGGGAGGGGAAGAACCGTGCCCCCTTTTGCAATCAATCTGCCACACAGGCCAAATAAAGGCTCAGAACACCTTTCACAGACAGGGAGCATGTTTCATTCATGTTGGTTTCTCTAGCACCATCTTGGTGTTCTCAGGATGTCAGACATATTTAGGCATTTAACAAATGTCTTAGAAACAGTTTAATTCATTTTATTTTGCTCTTCAAATAAACTTTAAAAATCTCTGACCAGAATCCAAATTTTGTTGAAATGTGGTGATTACCATACTCATGAAAGGGATCAGATTATGCCATTTCAAAATATGCTGCATTGGCATAAGGATTATTTTGAGCTGAAGGCAGTTGAGAAAAAGCAGACTTAAAAAGAGCTCTCTGCTCTCCTCCTGTCTGCCTATAAGCAAGGCATAAATTTCCATTTATATAGGCGTTCCCCTTCTCTAGAAACAGGAAGAGAAGAATGACTCCAGAGACAACTCACCACCAGAGCGAGCACTGAAATGAGTCTATATAAGCAAACCTTACTAATAACCATTTATTTACTATTAATTTCCCCCATATATTTACTGTTCCATAATTCACTGCTCCTAGAAGTCCCAAGCCCCTTTTCTTTGTCTAGTCACTTCTCCACCATTTATCACCCTTAGCTATAATAGCACTTAAGTCCCGGTCTAAGCACTCCTTTTGGTTTTTACTTCTTTTCTGCGACACTCCTGTACTTGTAAACTTTCTTTCCTTTTTTTACAGTTCAATCTACAGGCTCCAGACCTAAAACCTAAGAGGATAGAGGAAAAGATTTTCTTTTCCTGCACTCACAAAGATTACCCTATTACCTTGAGTAGGATAATATTTTTCAATTGCATATTTGACAAAATATGAGCCATACTAAAAAAAATTAGTAAACATAAAATTTGAATGACATTTTCGAGAATGGGCCTTGCTTCACTTAATAAAAATTCTGACAAAAATTTATGCTTAAATATATTTATTGTAACATCATTTATAAGGACAAATATTAGTAAAAATGTAATTTCAAATTTATGGGAAGGTTATAATATACCCATATAAGAGAATATTGGGTATCTATTATAAAGACATCAATAAAAATATTTTGTAATATAAATATTAAAATAATATACTTATGTTTATATTTTAGTAATTTATATTTATTAGGTATAAATATAAATTATTAAAATCTTATAAATTTAATTAGTAGTTATACAATAAATATTATTTAAATAATTATATTATGAAATACAAAATTATTCACATAATATTATTACATCTAATATAAACATAAATAAATATAAGACAGGAACTATGACTAAATGCAACCTGTGTGGATTTACTTGGGTAGATGACCTATAGTTAATGTACATATTTTTATATATTTATTTATTTTCATATCTCTTTTATCTTCCAAATATCCTGCAATAGAAATATACGAGATACTCAAAATTTAATAAAATATTAACAGAAGGAAAGACAAAGGGAAAAGGAAGAAGGGAGGGAGGGAAGGCAACCCCTTATCTATTCTATAAGGACTCTTTCTGTAACATCACAGGTTTCTATATAAGGCCATTTAACTCATGTCCCTGCCTTCTGGTAAAACCACAGCAACGTCATTGAGAAAGTTCCATCCAGGGAACAAGTTGAATGGCTCAACAACCTTCACAGTCATGGAAATCCTCTCCTGGAAATCTTTGGGAAGAACACACAGGTCTGAGTCATCAGAGCAGCATGGATCTGGGGACAAGGGTCCAGTGTCACTGACTTCACTGGAGACGTTGAACATCAAGGACAGTGCTGAAGAGTTAATTAAAGGTTACACAGGAGGTGTTTGGCAGGAGCTCCAGTCCTTCCCGGGTGTCTTGGTGGAAGTGGAGGATAAAGAGGAGGAGGGGCGTAGGCTGCCAGCCCTATCTCAAGAAGCCATGTGATGAACGCAAAAGCAGTGACATAAGATCTGCTCACGCAGATCCCCAGGTAAGCCAGGAATGGAGGGGGGATTAGGAGAGGACTTTGGTGAAATGGAGTCAGAGAGTGGCTTCAATCTGGAGTCCTTATTATGGTATAACCACTCCTCAGGCTGACTTACAGTGGGGAAATGCCCATTTCATCACCATTTCATTATTTTTAATTTCATTCGTGAAAGATCTTCTCCTTTTCCTTTCGCTGCTGCTGCTGCTTCTTCTTCTTCTTCTTCTGCTTCTCCTCTTAATGTTTCTTTTCTTCTTCCTCTTCTTCTTTCTCTTCTTCTTCCTATATCTTGTCCCATGTCTCACTCCCTAAATCACTGCAATTGATGGACATGTAAACCCCCAATCATGACTTTGGTTATCCTTGTGGGTCACTCTCCCCTTCTCACAGTTGACAATTATTCCTATTTATTTCCCCCTCAGTATTCCCTTCTAAATCATTTTAAATCTCACCACTTCGGACCTTTCTCACTCCTGATTTATAAACATGGGATGTTGGAGACTTTCTTCAGGCTGGTTCATTTAAATATTAAAATATGTCATCAGTGTGCAACTGCCTTTAAATTTCAGCTTTCATGGCTTATGCTTTTACTAAATTAATAGTCAGCACTTCCGTAGCATTTATGATTTTCAAAGCAATCCACAAACATTAATTAATGCTAATGCTACCTACCCTAGGAGAATGCTGTAACTAGCTAACTGACTGAACTTTATCTCAAATTATTTTTAAATGGTTTTCAACTTGGGAGCGAAGTTGGAGGGAATGTGCAAGAGTGTATAGTATTTGGTATCATTTGCTGCCTCCTAAAAGTAATGATGCATTAAATTGAAGTGAATCATCCTCAAAAGTATATTAAGATTTGATCCACCTGGAATTAATCATCTCTAAGAATTACCTGTTGCCTAAACTGCATCGACCAAGGCAGTGCTTGGAATAAGCATCTAGGGACAAAAATAGCCCGTAATCTGTGCATCTTTTTTCTCCTTACTTTAATTGCAATTCTAGGATTCTATTATTTTGTTTTCTTTGCTTCTTATCACTATTTGCAAAAAAAAAAAAAAAAAAAAAGAAAAACCTAAAACAAAACAAAACAAATTTAACAGAATAAAAGTATGATTTCCCCTGCCATCAATCAATAAGCATTTATTTAAGACCTACTAAATGTCATGTATACTGTTTAGTTCCAGGAGAAAGAGATAAAAACAATAAAAACAAAACAAAACAACAACCCACTGCTGTTGCCTTAGCATGGTTTTAAATTTAGTCATAAATCAGCTAACATAACATTTTTAAAAGATAAATGATTACTAAATGCTCCATTTACAAGTGGAGGAGGGAAAAGGAGAAATCCTTGTGGACTGGAAGAGTTGGATGGGGCTTCAAGGAAGAATTAGACTTGGAGTCGGACTTTCTGAGATGATGTGGTAAGTTTTGGATCATCCTGAAGTATTGAAGGAATCACTGCAAGTGTTTGAGCTTGTGAAAGGTGAAAGGACTTTTTTAGGCTAAGAGTTCAAATCAGGATGTCCTGGAGGTTGGAGAGATGGGACGTCAGTTCGAGGACTTGCTGCAGGTGTGGTAGAGTGGTTTGAGAATAACTGGAAGGCAAGCATTGGATTCAAGTGAACATGGATACAAATCCTAGTCCTTTGTAGATGGTTGACCTTGAGGACATTCTATCCTTTTTGAACGTCCATTTCCTCCCGTGTAAAAGGTGGATGATGATAATTATACCAAATATGTGGTGATATGAGATTTAAATAAAGTAATCCATGAGATGCACTATACTTGGCCCCAGATAAAGGTATAATGCAATCTTGGATTAAATGATAGGGAAGTGTCAAAAACCTTCATGGGTTGTTTTTCTTTCTTCTTCTTTTACTTCTCAAATTAAATATTTCACCATCTGTGCCCTAGATGTGCATTCTCCCTCATGATGAAAACAAAAGTCTTGGATTTCTGTTTCTGGGAGTATGTAAGACTGCTATAAATGACCTTCCTGCTAGAATGAAAATAAACACTCAAAAGTATTTAAACACAAAACATGTTTTATTTATTACTGAGCAGACAAGAAGAAAGAATCTTCATGAGCTAAAACCTTAGTGTGGGTGGGATTCAGGAAAGGCAGAGGAGGAGGGAGTTCGTCCAGAAAGCGTTTGTTGAACCGATGTGATGGGGAGCGCCCCTGTTTTTCTTTGTGGTTATTATTTTTCTTCATCTGTGCAAATCTATGGGGTGAGTGGGGGAAGAGGGGAGGAAGAAGAAGATTTTATGGCCAACTGGGCATACAAGAATTAGGAAATGAAGCCTTCAGCCCACACCACACCAAAGGGCAGGGTATTAGGAGATTCCTCTCTGCTCCCCAAATTGGCACTGCAAAGGAATGCCCCCAGCTGTTAGTTCCTCTGCCCCACCCCCTGATCCTTAAGTGAACTGTAAGGAAATTTGCTCTTCTTGAGCCTTGATTCCAGGTGAAAGAGGAAAAACGTAATCTTTGAGAATTCATGACCAGGCTGTACTTGAATCTGCATCTTGAATTAATACAACTTGTATCATCCAAAAAAAGCCTTCAGCTTAGAATTGCATAGACAATGCAGTGATGACTCCAGGTAAGTGGCAAAAAAAAAAAAAAACAAAACACCCAAGAAAACCCCCAAGCCCCACAAATCTGAATCCTCCCTAGACCAGCCCTTCTCAAATTCTTCTGGGCATAGGGTGATAACTAAATTGCAAATTCTGACTCAGCAGGTCTGGGGCAGGCCTGCGATTCTGTGTGTCTCACAATCTCTGAGGTGAAGCCTGTGTTGCTGGTCCACGAATCATACGTCAAGTAAACTCAAGGACCCCCACCCACCCCCAACTCACGTCACGTCTCAGAGAAGTTGCAGAGAAAACATTCTGAGGGTGTTGTTTTAGTCAATCCAGCTTGTGCTATGGTTTGTCTGTGGTTTGTTTGGTCCTGCCAAGTCTCATGTTGAAATTTCACTCCCAGTGTTGGCGGTGAGGCTTAATGGGGTGTTTTTTTTTTTTTTTTTTTTTTTGAGACAGAGTCTCGCTTTGTTGCCCAGGCTGGAGTGAGTACCGTGGCATCAGCCTAGCTCACAGCAACCTCAAACTCCTGGGCTCAAGTGATCCTACTGCCTCAGCCTCCCGAGTAGCTGGGACTACAGGCATGTGCCACCATGCCCGGCTAATTTTTTCTATATATATTTTAGTTGGCCAGATAATTTCTTTCTATTTTTAGTAGAGACGGGGTCTCGCTCTTGCTCAGGCTGGTCTCGAACTCCTGA
>CM052436.1:192874765-192894835 GCA_028533085.1 Varecia variegata | reverse complement strand
AGAGAGATGAGATGAAAGAGTAAGAAATTCAAAGTATGTGAGGGACTTGACTCACTATTGTTGGTTTTGAGATGGAGCGAACAATATGGGTGGCTTCTAGAAGCTGAGAGCAGCCCTCAGCTGACAGTCAGCAAAGAAATGGTGATCTCAAGCCCGCAAATACAAGGAGGTAAATTCTGTCAGTAACCTTAATGAGCAAAGGAAGCAATCTCTTCTAGAGCCTCTAGAAAGGCATGCAGCCCTGCCAACACCTTGATTTTATTTCATTTTATTTAACTGTATATATTTCTGGGATAGAGTATGAAGTTTTGCTACACATATACATTGTGGAATGATTAAATCAAGAGAATTAACATATTCATCGCCTCTCATACTTATCATTTTTTTGTGGTGACACCATTTAAAATGTACTCTCTTAGCAATTTTCAAGTATACCACACATTATTATAAACTGTAGTCACCCTGCTGAACAAAATATCTCCAGAACTAATATCTCTTGTCTAACCAAAGTTTTGTACCCTTTCACCATCATCCCCCCTTTTCCCAGCCCTCCATTTTCCAGCCCCTGTTAACCACCATTCTACTCTCTGCTTCTGTGAATTCAACTTTTTTAGATTTCACATGTAAGTGATCATGCAGTGTTTTCCTTTCTGTGCTTGGCTTATTTTACTCAGCATAATGTCCTCCAGCCTCATCCATGTTGTTGCAAATGACAGGATTTCCTTCTTTTACAAGGCTAGATAGCATTCCATTGTGTATACATACCATATTTTATGTATCTACTCATCGTTTGATGACACTTAAGGTTGAGTCCGTATCTTGGCTATTGTGAATAATGCTGCAGTGAACATGGAAATGCAGACATCTCTTTGACATACTTATTTCATTTTGTTTGGGTGCATAGCCAGGAGTGGGATTGCTGGATCATATTTAAATTCAATAATTCTATTTTTATTTTTTTGAGACTCCTCCGTACTGTTTTCCATAATGGCTGTATTAATTTATATTCCCACTAACAGTGCACAAAGGTTCCCCTTTATCCACGTCCTTGCCAACACTTGTTTTTTTGTAACAGAACACCTTCATTTTAGCCTAATAAGACCTGTGTCATATTTCTGACTACAGAACTGTAAGATAATTAATTTGTGTTGGTTAAGCTGCCAAGCTTATAGGAATTTGCTATGGTGGTGATAGAAAACTATTTAATAATACACATGCATATAGAAGGTATTATTATGCTACTCTTTTGTTGTTTTCTTGTGTATGTACATTGCAAATATTTTCTCCCAATCTGTGAGTTGTCATGACACTTTTTAAGTGGTATCTTTTAATGCACAGAAGTTTTTAAATACAATGTGAAATTGGAATCATCATTTATTTTTTCTCTATTGTTTTACTCTATTGTCTCTATTGTATGTATAAAAATAAATTCTTCTCGTACACCAAAGTCATAAAGATATTTTCTGTCTTCAATGTTGAGACATTTAATTCAACTGTGGTTTTTTTTCATATGGTTTGTGATAGGAATACACATGGTTTTCAATGGATGATAATTTCCCTAGTGCTTTTTATTGACTACCGCATCCTTCTTCAGTAATCTTCACCTCTGTCATAAATCAAGTTGACCTAGTTTTGTGGTTGCTTTTCTAGGCCCTCTATTTGGTTTCTTTGTCTCTTTGTCTATTTTTAAACCAGTATTACAGTCTCTTAATCATAATACTTTTATAATAATCGTTGTTATTTTGTAGGCTGAGACCCCCTACCATCTTCTTCTTCAATTATCTTGAATATTCTTGGTCCTTTACTCTTCCTTATAAATTTTAAAATTAGTTTTAAAGTTCCTTAAAAATGCTGTTGGTATTTTGATTGGATTGCATGGAATTTATAGATTAATTTTGGGAGAACTGACATTTTTACAATATTGGGTTTTCCCATCCATGAACTTGGTTTATCTCTCAATTACTGATGTCCTCTTTTATGACGTTTAATACTGCACTATAATTTTATCTATCTATGAACATTTTATATGATACCTTTATAAAAGTATTTTCTAAGTGTTAATTCCTGATATCTAGAGATGCAATTTTTATGAATATTTTATACCTAGCAATATTCCTAAACTCTTCTTCCTTTTATTTTCTTTCTGCTGCATTTTCTTAATTTTAAGCCACAGGTCTACTTGAAGGGTCATGCAGCAAGTGGATTATAAATAAAATCAGAATCTATGAATAGTGTCATCACATTAAGAAACAGAATTGCAGGATTCTCTCCTTACATAAAAAGCTCGCATCTTGGGAATCCATGAGTTGGTATTATTTATAGAATACCACTTTCTGGAGACTGAGTTGTAACCCAACCCATTGACTTCATCATAGCTTTCTTCCATGTAGAATAACAGATAAGTCCTCTAAGTTAATTGGAGTATGGAGCGTTCATTAGAAATATTATAGTATATAAAATTGTATTCTCCAACTTTTATAATAGCAATGGGTAGGAAAATCTATACACTGTGAAAGGGTTTGAGGGAAAAAAGAGGAGAAAGGCTGCAGGTATGCAGAGATAGCCAACAAATAGCGTCCTTGCCACCCTGTGGAAGTTTCTGAAATTGCGTTATCCAAAAGCATGGAAAATGTGGCTACTGAGCACCGTTTTGTATAAATCTCAGCTCTGGGTGCCCATGAGGGCAAAATGAACTGTTCCAGGTAAAGGGACATCCCCATATGGCAGAACTAAACAGAGCCAGTATATCCACCCAGTGTGGTCAAGTTGGCAACCTGCCATCAGCCTTATCTCAGTGGGGTGATGTCGGAGCTTCATCTCATGATCGGGATTTTAGAGCTAGAAGAATCTTATGAATTCACCTAACCCAACTCATAGAGCTTTTTGTTAGGTAAATTTTTTTAAGTGAAACATACATACAGAAAAGTACACAGATCATAATTTAATAACTCCATGAGCACACAAAGTGAGCACACCCGTGTAACCAGCACTCAGAACAAGAAACAGAAAATTCCAAGCCCCCCCTCGTCCCGAAGCTCGTCTCTTGCTCATATTTCTATTGTGTATTTATCCAGGACTTTCTGGGTCACATGTATGCATATGTTTGGCTTTAGTAAATTCTACCAGTTTTCCAAAGTGGCTATACCAATTTATATTTCCACCATCCCAACTCTTTTTTCAACTTTTATTTTTAAATAAATATATACGGGAAGTTGAAAAGAAATGTACGGGGAGGTCCTGTGTCCTGTGCATCCAAGCTCCCCTCATGTTAACATTCAGCATATATATAGTTTTTTTTAATGTAAGAGGCAGACTGAAAGTGGCAGAGTGATCTGGAAGAGGCCTCACAGCTGATGACTTGCAAGGTTATGACTAAAGTATGGGCTTTCTGCTCACTCATGAAAAGCCATAAAAGCTCTCTTTAAGATCATCTCACTGTTTGCAAAGTCCCTTTATGTTTATAAAATTATATAGTTGATATAAATATGACCTCGCCGTAAAATCTAAAGAACAATTACCTAGTTTCTAGGATTTGGAGTAGAGATTAGCATTGAGCGTGGTACAGGATCAGTGTTCAACAAAAGGTAGTCATGTATTATCAATAGCAACAGCATCATACCATGTGCTGGGCATTTTTATCTCTACTTCTTAGAAGAGGGATGTGTTACATATAGAGGGGATATTATTTTTCAAGGGTCTAAATTGATAAGTTATAGAGCCTGGACTTGAACTCAGAACCTATGACCCTACACTTCCATTGCTGATAGTGATATTAATAACTTGCTTGATATTACACATTGTATATAGCCTTCTCTGCCCTGTATCAGTTTCCCTCTCCCCTGATGGTATTCTGTGGGATTACATCCCAAATAAAGTACTTGCACGGAAATTCTTGTTCAGGATCTACTTCTAGGGAATTGAAACTAAGACACTCATCTTCACCTTTTTTTTTCCAATCCATCTCCTTAATTTCTGTTCTGATTCAAAAGAACAACTTTCAAAGAATGGTTTCCTTGTGACATTGTCAAAGTTCCTTTAGTTTTCCTAAAAGGTCAGCATATGCAGGGTCAGCTCTTTCTGCAGGATTGATAATTTCTGTGGCAACCATCTTTATTTCATGATTTTTGTTTTTTGTTTTTTTTGTTTTTTTTTTGAGACAGAGTCTCACTTTGTTGCCCGGGCTAGAGTGAGTGCCGTGGCATCAGACTAGCTTACAGCAACCTCAAACTCCTGGGCTCAAGTGATCCTTCTGCCTCAGCCTCTTGAGTAGCTGGGACTACAGGCATGCACCACCATGCCCGGCTAATTTTTTCTATATATATATATTTTTTAGTTGGCCAGATAATTTCTTTCTATTTTTAGTAGATACGGGGTCTCACTCTTGCTCAGGCTGGTCTAGAACTCCTGAGCTCAAACAATCCGCCCGCCTCGGCCTCCCAAGTGCTAGGATTACAGGCGTGAGCCACCGCGCCCGGCCTATTTCATGGTTTTTATCTAGATTAATTTCATACGGAACTCTGACATGAAAAGATTTAGTTTTTCTACTTGACCTTTCTAGAAGGAATATTTGTGTATAACAGGAAAGCCCTCTCTCATACCTTGACCTCAAATGTTCCAAGAGAAAGTCCTTCCCTATTAGGATGAAGGTCATGCCTTCCTCAGTTACAGCTGATCTCGAATCGTGAGAGTTTAGCTAATGGTTAAATCCACATTACGCTTAATTATAAATAGTTACGAGTATATAACATTCAATCCATGCCCCAGTGATTTATGGAATACAAATGTGATGGAATATGGCTGTTTAAATACAAAGCAAGAGAAGAGGCTCAGCAAACACAAGGACAACCTTTGCACAAAAGCCATTGCTAAGCATTAGTCAGGCAGTTAAGATTAACATGGGATAGCACAACCCTCCATTAGTTACTCATCAGCAAACACTGAAAAACGAGAGCTATATTATAGCTCTTCAGTGTATTTTTAAAAATGAGAAAATGAAAAAGCACAGAGGCAGATCAAGGACCCAGGGTCATGCTACCAGCTGAATTGCTGAGCTGTGGGGCACTAAGTCCCCCCAGTCTTAATCCATTGTACCAACAGGCATCACAGGGAATGAGAAGACACAAGACACTAATCCAGTAATTCCCAACTTTAGCATGCATCAGAATCACAGGGGGCTTGTTAAAACACAGATTGCAGTGCCCTATCACCTAGAATTTCTGATTCAGTAGGGTTGGGCTGGGGGCCCTGAAGGTTTGCATTTGTGACAAGTGGTGCTGATGTTGCTGGCCCAGGAATCTACATTTTGAGAATGATTGCACTGATAGGCTAGATTTATTCTAAAATGAAGCTCAGATGGTCCTCATGCAAGGAGCCTGGCCACACTGGCAGACACTGGGGGATGTTATTGCTAGTATCACAAGGCTTAACGTTCAACCCTGGCCAGAGAATGTTAGAGGTGAAATGGCAAGGAATTAGGTTTCAATATTAGGCTGTCAGAAGTCTGATTTGCAAAGATCCGAAAGATGCACGGGCAGCAATTATGACTCAAGGTTAGCAATGCTAAGCTCAGGGAGTACCAAGACTCAGAATCTCTACTCTTGCTCTTCCAAACAGTTTGCTTTCTATATGGCCTCTTGACACCAGCAAAGGAAGAGAGTTGATTTCCTAGGTAAATGCCAAAATATCAGGAATGAAGGCAAAAAATTAAATTACCCTCACTTATTTTGGTCCTCAAATACCTATATCTGAATGCTCCTCATAATAGGTACTTCTGATGAATTCTTGGATATAACACCACTCCAGAAATGCCTTTGGTCATGTTCTGGTCACCATGATTTTCAGTTGTCCCTTGAAGTTATGTGGTTAAGAACGACTGAAGTTGAGTCCAGGCTCTTTTCTCACGAGATATGGGACCAGTGAATTATAAACTTCGTGGAGCCTCTGCTTCTTTACCAGGAAAAAAGGGCTAAAACAGCCACTGCCTCATACAGCTGCTTCAAGAATTAAGTGAACTATTACATGGTAGATGTAGTAACAGCTCAAACTCTGTTACAGCATTATTCTTATCATTGGTCACACGTGCTAGCATTTTCTCTGATGACCACCAAACTCCTGGTAATGCTTATGGTCTATGGGAGATTTCACCCACATAGATTGTATTTGAACAACAGCTACTTATGAGAATGAAGAAACACCTTTTACTTTGGGAATTAAAAAACTCAAAGAAGTAATGAATACTTTGTGTGTGTGTGTGTGTGTGTGTGTGTTGTGAATTAAAAATATTTGAAATTACCTGTAAAAGAAGAAAAGACTTTAGTTGAAAATATGGTGAAATGGAAAATATGGTCAAATGTATAAGAGCATTATGCCAGTTAATTTCTTATTTTTTGTAAATGTACTGTGGGTATGTAAGATTTAAATATTAAAGGAAGCTGGGAACAGGGGGTACAATAGCTCTGTACTATTTGTGTAACTCTTCTGTAAATATAATTTTTCTGAAAAATAGCTTTTTAAAAGTATCAAGTTAATTAGGAAAGAGCTAGGGAAGTTGAGACATAGTGCCTTGTATAGGATACCTGTTTATTCTTTTTTTTTTTTTTTTGCCCTGAACCATTCTTTATTTGGATAAAACATAGACACAGACAATCATTAGGACCCAGCAAAAGTTGAGAGAGATGATTTGAAGTAACACCTTCTCCTCAGTGTTAAAAATTATTTTAACCTATACTACTGGGTAACCTTGTACCGTTAATCACAATTAAATTGTTCCACTGAAGACATATGTATTTCTAAGAGATTTTGATGGTTTTTATCATGAAGTTGAAAAGCTCATGAGATTTCTGCTGGGGCTGAGAGAATGGAACTATGTGATTATTAGTGTTATGTTGACCCTGACTTAAAGTTTCTTTGCTGCCTCTACAAAAACTTGTCAAAAGCAGTTTCCTTTACAGACCTCAATATCTTTTTGGGACAGTTATAAGATAGCATAACGCAAATTTAAAAAAAAGGCAAGAAAAAGAAGGAAACACTTTTCCATTTGATAGTGTGGTGTGTAGGTTACTAAGTAAACCTGGTTTAGGAATGGAATTTTTAATTATGCTTCCACAGGAAATTTGACAGTAAGGCTTTTTGCTGGGAAGTTTAGGGCAAAATGAAAATTAAATTGATAATGCCTTGAGCCTGGCAATGGATTTTCCCAGAAGAAATAATGCAAAGTTGTCAAGTATGAATGACAGTTTCTAGAGTCTGCACAACGAACGAACTCTTGACAGATGGAGCATTGCAGAGGCCACGTGGCGCAGGAATTCCCACATATTTATTCTTTAAAGACAATTTTGCTGGTTTGGTTTTTTTTGTTTGTTTGTTTCTACTTGGGAACAGCTATTAAATAAAATGCATCCAGAAAGAAGTGCTCATTGAAAACTATTTCTTCTTTCCTCTGGACTCAACCTTAAACTACATTTCCCAGCCTCCCTTGCAGTTAGGTATAGTCAGGTGATTGCATCTGGTAAAAGGAACTTAATCAGCAGTAACATACAATACCTCCAGGCCTGGACTATGAAAACCTCCCACAATACTCTGTTTTCTCTTCCTTATATAACACCCTAGAGGAAGAACAAGACAGAAGGAAACTGGGCCTTGAAGGAGCATGCAAGCCTGCCATTCAATCAGGCATTCATTTTGGACTTTGAAGAAACAAAAAACTTTTTGGAGGGTTGAATTGCTAAAATTAACTACTTACCTAACTAATGCGAAAGTCAGCAGTATACTGTGAAACTTAATTGGGAAGTATTATTTTTGGTTAAGTATAAATTGGCTCTGAAAGAAATCCTAAAGGAGGGTAAGTCTTCCCAAAATAAAATTCTGTAGTATATCCATCACCTCAGGCATTTATCATTTCTTTGTGTTAGGGGCCATAGTAATTAAAAATTTAAAAAAATTCCACGGTGGATATTTTTTAATGAGATACCTGTATTTGAATGTTTCCATTATAGAATTTGTATTTTAATGGTTTATAGTAACATATAATTTAAAGACTGTAAAAATCGTGAGGGCAGGGACCACTACTGTCTTGTTGTTGGCTGTCTTCCCAGAGTTTAACACAGTGTCATGCATTCAATACAATTTAATTAAATCAAGAAAATGTGGAAATGACGTTGATTGGCTCATACAGACTAAGAGGGTTTGTATGTTTAAAGAACAGCAGTGAATCTGTTCCTTTGTAGTTAAAATACATTATTTTATATCCTCAGCTTTCTTTGAATTAATAAGGGTGAAACTACATAGTGCTTCTGTCCCATACTATGTATTGTCTTGTATGTTTAAAATGTTTGCCTGGGCCAGGCACAGTGGCTCATGCCTGTAATCCTAGCACTCTGGGAGGCTGAGCTGGGAGGATCACTTGAGCTCAGGAGTTCGAGACCAGCCTGAGCAAGAGCGAGATCCCATCTCTACTAACAATATAAAAAATTGGCCGGGTGTGGTGGTGCATACCTGTAGTCCCAGCTACTCAGTAGGCTGAGGTTGGAGGATTGCTTGAGCCAAGGAGTTTGAGATGACAGTGAGCAAGGCTGACACCACAGCACTCTAGCCGGGCAACAGAGTGAAACTCTGTCTCAAAAAAACAAAAAAACCTTTGCCTGGGCACATAGTAAGTGCTAAATAAATACTTGTGAAATGAATGAATTTTATAAACACTAGTCAACTATTTTCTTATATTTGGGGTACATGGAAATAAGGGCTTATGTTAAAATCTTATATAGCTTTAGATCACTGATTATAAATGAAGTTACAAATACATACAGTGGAGACCTTGACTGAACTCATATATGTACGTTCTACAAAGGTACAGTATACATCCTATATAAGATCTAATTAGTGGTTGACATAGAATAGCATGGGATAAAAATCTTAATTCTTTGTTTGATGAAGGAAACTTACCAGAATTTCTTGTTTTTGATTAAAGTAATTAAAGGAATAAGCATAAAAGATTAGCATTCAGTTGTAAGAATGAATTAGAGTAAAATTTTCTTCTACCATAAAGATAGTTATTGCAAGAAGATCCATATGTGCATTCATTTGTTAGTTCCCAGTGGTTTATTGTAAAGGAAATTTGAAAAGCTGTGAAGTATCCTCTTGTGAGATATTGACTTTCTAGTTTTTGTTGTGACCAGGGTTTCCCAGAAGTTGCTAAAATTAATTTCTGAACCCTATCCTTTGAATTGCAACTGCCAAGAAGAAAAATAAAGGAAATAGACAATAGAATTGTATATTATAACTAATGAACTAAGAATGTCTCCATATTAATAAAGCCATCTAATTAAACATTCCACTGAATAAAATAATACAGCATGGAAAAATGGAAGCATATAATGTAATTTCATTCTGAAGCTAACTTAATTTAATAGTAAAATAAATAGCTTTGCGGCAGGACAATTACAGATTTATTAATTTGCATTTTGAATCCCCTGCTATGTAATAAGCAATCGAATGAGGGCTATTAGTGATTTCTGTGTTCTCACCATTCCCCACCCCAACCTAACCCACCTCCATTCCAAGCAAGTAGACATTTCCCTTTTGTTCCCCTACCTCAGTTCAAATTTTTGCTTTAGAGCCAAAAGCAAATTTCCTAAAGAAAATTCTTTTCTTGTTTTATGTCTCAAAAGCTAAAACTCAATAAGATTACAGGAGGCACTCCCAAGAAGATGGAAAGGTGATTGATTGGCTTTGTGTTGGGTTGCAGGGGGGGAACAGAGTTAAAGTGGACAAAGAAGTTTTTAGTTTTGATTTTTGACAAATAACATTGAACAAAATAGTTATAGAAATTGGGGAAAAGGACTGTAAAGTTTATCTATTTCTACAATAATGGTATATAATAAACCACTCCAAAACTTAGTGGAGTAAAATAATAACCACTTATGTTTCAAGAGTCTATAGGTCAGCTTGGGTCTCCCGCTGATCCAGGCCTGGCTGTCCGATCTGAGCTGGGTTCACCCAAGGCGCTGTCGTCAGCTGCAGGTCGACAAGGTCAATTTACTCATTTGCTCTGGGCTCACTCACACACCTGAGGACTTGGCCAAGACCACGGGGCTCACTCAGCTCTGCTTCGTGAGATCTCCATCACCTACCTGGCTACTTTGGTTTATTCAGAGGGCAACCGGGCCGGGACCCGGGAGAATGGGCAGAAGCACACAGGACTTCTTGAGGCCAAATTGAAACTGGCTCATGACAACTTTGCCACATTCTTTTGGCCAAATCAAGTCTGAGACCTGCCCAGATTCAAGAGCTGGAGAAACAGATTTGAGCTTTTGTTGGAGCAACTCTAAGTCTCATTGCACAGGGGCATGGATACAGGGAGAGAAGGAAAACTGGGGCCACCTTTGCAATCAGTCTAATCTGTCTACCACAGTGAAGGTTTTCAGTCCCTTGTTTAATGGCTGGCACCTTTAGGAAGTTAGAACCTTTACCAACTTGGTCTCGTTAATGATCAGAGCAATTGTACTGGATGAGGAAAATGAGTCTTGGAGATGTGAAACTTGTATATGATCACACAGATATTAGGTGGTAAATTAGGATGGTAGTTCTGACACTCTGAAAGCATAAACTCTTTCAACTCTCCCTCACACAGCTTCCCTGAATTATGGGCCCACAATCTTCCTTTAATAGTTTACTAATTGAAGCAGAATCAATTCTACCACAGCAGGAATCTCAAGAGTGAGGGGGGATGATATGGCCCGAGATGGCCATAATTGGCAAGGCTCACGCTAGGAATACTTGACAGCAGTGAAGGGTTGAGTGCCTGAAGTTCACCTTTTACAAGGGAGTGGTTACCATCTGAGGGGCCGTCATTCTAAATCTTAAAGTCTGAGGAGGCGTAGTGAACTCCGGTTCCACAGGGTCACCACCCTGTAGGAGAGCAGAAGAGAGCATGATTGCTAGGCAAGACAATCTTTGTCCTCAGATAGAATTTCTGTATCATATCATAATGCCCACTGGCTGATGTCAAGGATGCTAAAACTAGGATATACACCAGGGAAAGGAGTTGCAGGCATGAGGCTAGAGGTTTTCTGTTTCCCAGTTATCTGGGTTTCTGGACCAGGCATTGGGAAGAGAATTGTAACTTGATATATGCATGGGCATTTTCTATTTTGTTCTTTGCTGTGCTGTGAACATCTTGAACAGTGTCTGGCACATGTGGGCATGAAATAAGTATGTGTTGAGTCATGAAGATAAGGATATAACCTGATGTAATGGGCAGCCAGAGGATAAATCATTATAGGCTCATGGGATAGGAAGTAAAAAAACTTTAGACACTTTCTAGTCCCTTGTTGGTAAAGACAGGGGAGAAAGCTCCAACTACACATCAAAGCTTCTCACTCACTTATTAAAAGACCATCACTGGTTCTCAAAGTGTGTCCTGGAAGCTACCAGATAAATAAAGATTTCTGGAGTTGGCATTCTGCAGCTTCCACTTCAGGCATGCTCTCTAGTGATGTGCACCAAAGATTTAGACTCTCCGTCTTTGGCAAAACTGACATACAGGTAGGAGTTTATTGTTGCTATCTACTGGACAAGTGTGATTCAAAGGAAAGGCACAACTCAGGAGCATCAGCATCTCCTGGTTCTTTAGTGGAAATTCAAATTCTCAGGCCCTGCCCCAGACCTATTAAATCAGAATCTCTGAGGGTGAGGCCTAGGAATCTGTTTTTTAACTGGCCCTCTATGTAATTCTTATGTGTGTTAGTGTTCAGGAAACCCTGAGCTAAAAGAGACTAAAGAGAACTCATCGATCATTGATTTCCTTAGTAGTATGTCAGGTTACTTTGACTTTCCTCTGCTATTGCCATATCATAGGGCCTGAAATTGATCATTCATGGCCCAAAAACATTGTTGAATTTTTGACTAAGGAATACAGAGAAATTGACACACGTCAGAACAAATTGTGACAGTGTCCTTCTTGGTCACCACTAGTAGAGCTCCTCTCCTTACAAAAACTTTCTTTGCATTTATGTGAGGAAATTCAATAACATTACTTGTAATTGTAAAAAATTATGGTTCATATCATGGAAATAAAAATCTGGTGTCAACTTCCACTCAGCCATTTACAAACCAGGAGACCTTGGGCAAGTACATCTTTTTAATGTCAGTTTATTTACCTATGAAATAACCAGCATAACAGTAACTACCTTATAAGCTTGTTGAAAGGATTTAAAAGAGGAATTCATATAATGCATACACTGCCATGTTCTTTTTATATTAAGGGTGCAATAAAGTGTTAGCTTCTATCATCATGACTATTTTAACTATTAATACAATAAATATTAATAAATGATGTGTTGCTTCAAGAGATTTTTCAATTATATAATGAATCAGATTAGTTTATATCACAATAAACATTTTTAAAATATAGGATTACAGATGTTAATCACTATAATCTAAAAACTACATATCCTTTCCTCCTGAGAATCAAAGTGTACATTCACTAAATAGTTTAAATTTAGGTCTCTTGATTTCCTTATTTGGGTTCAGCAACATTTGTGAGCAAATGTTTCTTTCTGATATACCTCCAACATGAAACAGGAGATCAAACTGAAATAACTAATAGAAAAAAAAAATCACTGCATGAAAAGTGACACAGAATCCATTTGTTAATGAGTAGATGAATGTTGTTCAGCCCAGAGAAGAAACAGCACGTGGAACAAAGCAATGACTTTTGTAAAACTCAGCATACTCCTTTAAAATATTTTCTTTCAGCTCCAGGTTCTAAAGGAGTGATTTGTGTGCACAATGAAAAAAAAAAAAAATGCATGTGCAGAGTAGGGTAAAGATGAATACCACCGACAGCCTCTTTTTCCCTTTTCTCACTCCACTCTCACTATGGTTTAAGAAAGAAGGCAGATGCTGCAGCTTTAACTGGGAAATAGGATCCTTTCAGGCCCCAGGCAATCCTTCCTTCAGGAAAGGTTGAGGTCAGACACCAAGAACATCAAAGTGGGGAAAGGTCTTTGGGGTAAAGAAAGAATTGCATCCCTGTGAAGAATAAAGAGGAGGGAAGCCAAAATCCATATTCTATTATTTTCCCATGAAAAACACACCACAGATTTTCCCAGAAGGAGGTTGATATGTTTCCCTCCTAATTTGTATTATCTGACATCCCTATCTTTTTATGATTGAGGTATATACGTTAATACAGGAAATAAACCTTTTAGTATCTTTATAGACGTTTGTACTCATCATTATTTTGGAACTTTCCCAAAAAGACTTAAATGGGGTTGTTCAGATTCAGAGATTTCTGTCTTTCAGAAATAAAATAAATGCATCCAAAAAACATCATTTTTAACTATGTGATATAGCAGTGTGGTTAATGAGTTGGACACATAATGGCTACAGTCTTTAAATTTTGTGGAGATTTTTATTGATAGGATGGATATGGAATAAACACATTTGGCCCTCTATTATTGGTTAGAATTTAATCTGGAAGAAGGAAATAATGAAAAGTAAGGTCTAATAATCTTGTAAGGTCTCCTGCCAATTTTCTTAACAGTATGACCATTTTTGAAAATGATCAAGCCCTGGGTACCATATGTTCAAAAGATTCAATATTTTATTTCTCTACAGACTCTTCGCTTGACAAATTACCCTCTTAATCTTTCTCTAGTGATGAAGAAGGGAAAGTTTTTTGATTCGGATTTGTCTGTCTGAGGCTTCATTTCGGAAACTCCTTGGATTCTTAGGGGAATGTCTTATATACAGCTACCATTTAGAATCCTAGTGATTTCTTCTTTAGAATTATGATAAATAATACCTAGCATTGATGCCAATCTAGTACATAACCTTTTAGGTTTAACAAAATGAATATATTTACTGCAATATAGCATGTAAGTAGGTTTATTTATATACAACAGACTATATCAAAGTCAAATATTTTGGAACCAACACATTTTTGCATGTTCATACATTTTGACCCTTGAAGAGACCCCCAATATTGCCTTCCAAGATCTGTGCTGTCTGGTGTTTGGAGAAGGATTTCAAAGCTCTTTGTCTGTGGTGCATTCAGGGAGCTACTGAGGAATAGGCCAGAGGTACCTTGTTATCAGGATTTTAGTAATTAATTTTTAATATTATAAGAATAGCCATTGGTGGAAGAAGACAAAATCTGGTCCATGGGGAAACTTTATCCTACTTTCCCACAATTTTAGATCATTTTTGATAATTTGTATTTTGGAAACTAATAATTAGAATAGGAGGAAATTTACCAAGTTTTACAAGATCCCAGGGCAAGCAATGTGTTCAGGCCCCAAAACAGAGAATTCAGAAGGAAAAGAGTCAGAGATTGAAATACAGACATAGAGGGGACAGAGAATAGAATGAGAAAGGAGAGAGAGAGAGAGAGAGAGAGAGAAATTGTTCCACTGGCTCTGTATTCTTACAAATCACCCAACCTCTGTATGTCTTTGTTTTCTTTAATGACTTCATGTGGTGGCCATGAAAATGAGTCTTTGAGGTCTCTGACTGTGTGTTCAATGAGACCACATCTCCCCTGGACTGTCCCCAGTCGTGGAGTGAAAACAGCAGGATGTTAAGGAAAGCCCAGTCCAGGAAGATGTGGGACTCCTCTGATGAGTGAATTTTAGTTTGAAGACTCTGTGGTAAACAGAACAATCGTCTTCCAAAGACAAAGACATCCGCATCTCAATCTCCAGGGCCTGTGACTGTGCTACTTTATATGGCAAAAGAGATTTTGCAGATGTGATTAATAATCTTGAGACAAGAAGATTATTTTGCATCAGCCCCGTGGGCTCAAAATAAGCATAAGCATCCTTATAAGAGGGAGGCAAGAGAGTCAAATTCAGAGAAAGATGTGATAACAGAGGCAGAGGTGAGAGAGGATGGCAGGGAGGGGTGGATTTGAAGATGCTACACTAGTGGTCTTGAGGGTGGAAGAGCCACAAGCCAAGGGATATAGGTGGCTTCCAGAGGCTGGAAAAATCAAGTAAATGGATTGTCTCCTAGATCCTGCAGAAGGAACATAGCCCTTCTAACACCTTGATTTTAGAACTTCAGACCTTCAGAACTGTAAGATAATAAAGCCACTTTGTTCACGGTCACTTATCATAGCAGTGATAGAAAACGAATACAGACTCCACATTGGCCCTGGGAAAATACCTTAGAATAGGCATTTCAGACAAAGACTCTTCTATTCAACCTTCAGTTCCTTCCTCTTCTCTTTACCCAAGGACTGATGGCTCTCCTAGCATCCTCTGATTCTTCCTAATTTTCCTTCACAGGAATTTCCCCTAGTAAATCTATTGCACATCTAATCTCATTTTAGTGTCTGTTCCTTGGAGTACCTGGACTAATATACCTTATAAGCTTACTTTGATGGTAAAAGGCTTTTAAGGTGCCTGCCACGTGGTCTTTAAAACTGTTAGCTATTGTGATTGTTAGTTGCAGTGGCCCCAATAATGTAGGATAAAATGCAGTTAACCTGTCCCCTGGATAAAATCTTAGAAAGCCTCATAGTTTAGTTGCTTATACTCATGCAATATAATTTTCTCCAGCCATTTGGTCCCTCACACCATCTCCGTTCAGTGGTTAGAACATCCAGTCCAGCATGAGAGTAAACTCCAGTGTTCCTTCAGAGTTCATGTTGTGATTGTTGAGAGATGCTCTGGGTAGTTCAGCAGGTCTACTTTGGGGGTTAGGGTAAGATGCCCATTGTTGGTAAACATCTAGATCATGTTCATTAATCCTTTGATCCAGCAAGAAGGCTGGTATTTTGACATCCATCTGCTTCAGTTCTTGATATGTCTGTAGTTGGTTCCAAACTCAGGTGGGGAAGAGAATGTGTTTGAAAGTACATTGGAGGAAAATAATAAGGTTCTCATCTGCTGGTTCCTCATGAGTTCCAATTAATCAACGTTGTTGCTGAATATGACAGAAGTACCATTGCAAACCAGCACTGCAATGATGGAATTGTCAATGAATGCTACTGAAAACATTGTCTATACATATGAGAAACCATGGAATTAGTTCACACCATACACAAAAATCAATTTCAGCTGAATTTCAATACCATAAAGGTAAAAAGTAAAACTCTGATAGATTTGGAATAATATGTGAGTGAATATCTTTATGAAATCAGAGTGGGGGCAATCCTTATTCAAGATATAAAAGATACAGAATTTAAAATAAAATATTGACACTTATATTCTAAGTACAGCTGAGGTAGCAGGCATATTCCTCCTATCCTGGCATGTTTCCTCTTTGCAGTGTGATGTTGATGCCTTGCCCATCAAGAGCAGGAAGGAATCTGTGGCTCTGCCATCTTGGATCTGGGCTGGACTTGTGTCTTGCTTTGAGAACTAAAAAGCAATGGGACTGATATGGGTCACTTCCAAGCTGAGGCCTCAAGAGACATGAAGCTTGCACCTCCAGCCTCTTGGAACCAAGCTGCCAAGTGACAAAGCCTGAGCTAGCCAGGGGGAGACACCCTGTGGAAGAGAACAAAAATGCCCCATCCAAATGTCCCAGCCAACTGCTAGGCATGTGAATGAGGCCATCTGGAACCAGCTATTCCCCAGTAGACCTGCCAAATGACCACAAACACAAGAGTGAGACTAGCCCAAACTGCAGAGAGCAGAGATAAGTCCTGCCCAAATGGCTAATCCACAGAATGGCGCAAACAAATGATTGTACTTTTATGTGACTGAATTTTGGGGTGATTTATTATGAGGCAAATATATAACTGATAGAAAAAATAAAAACTTCTTTGCTTCATAAAACACTCTAGACAAAGTCAAAAATAAGCCACAGACCAAGACATTATTTGAATGAGTGTAAATTGTCAAAGACTTCCTACAAAGATATATTAAAAATGTTGACAACTCAATAAGAAAAAAAATTAAATTAAGCATTAGGAAAGGATATGAACAAAGATTCTTAGGCAAAAAAATAAAAGTAACATCCACTAAATATATGAAAAGGGGCCTAAAATTAGATGTAATCTAGGAAGTCAATATTAAAACAGGTATGAAAAACAATTTCATACCCATTAGTTTAGTAAAAAGTAGAGTATGACAAATTTTGCTAAGAAGATGGAATAATGAGAGATTCCTACACTAATTGTGGTAGGATAAATTGGTACCATCACTTCGGAAAACTTTGGCAATAACTAGTAAAATCGACAATGCACGTTCTAGAACGTCTATCGGAATGAGCACAATGATATATACATAGAATTATCATTAGTGCATTATTTACAACAGCAAGAAATGGAAACAACCTCAACATGTTCATCAAGAGAATGAATCTTATGATGAAGAACTAACTATACAGAACTGGAAACAGGTGAACAACTGCTAGGTTTAATGATGTGGAAAAAAAACTGTAAAACTCATAATGTTAAAGGGAAATAGCCTATGTAGATACCACTTAAGCTTTAAAGCATAAAATAGAATTCTGCATGTTATTTATTAATACATACATAGGTAGAAAAATTATCAAATGTGTAAAAATGATAAATATCACAAGCTATTAAATAGTAGTTAGGAAGGAGGAATATTTAACACTTTATAGCTTAAGTAGTTTTGTGGGGACAGTTTCATCAATTTATTCTTTATGAGTTCTGTTCATCTGAGTTAGTTCATAATTAAGAATATAGAAAAACAAACAAGCCAAGCCAAAAACAAAGATTTGCCTTAGTTTCCTGAAAAGCTACTGATACCTGGGGAGGCACTGAGATATAGCATTGAAACTCCTGCCAATTTACCAGTCTCTTAACCCTGGTCCCCTAACCCCAGTCCCCTAACCCCAGTCCCATTCAGACATTTTCCTGATAACTTGTCACTGAGATCCAACCTGACACTATGACAGGGGATCCATTTAAAATCTTCAATAGAGTAAAAAATCAAATGTATTTTTGCCAATATCTAGAAAGCTGTTGATGCCAATTAATTCACTTGACCTTGGCCCAGAAAGCCACTTATTTGGCTTTTATTTGTTGTTGTGTGGTTGTAAATATGCATGAAAATAGTTTAAAGATGTTTATTTCTATAACTGACTGGCATAACTAAGAGCTCTAAAACCTGACAGTATGGAAAACATGTCTCCCTTTTCTATTTTCCACACCAATAAAAAAAAGCAATCAAAATTTTTCACCTGAAGATGAGCAAGAGATCTCATAAAGAAAAAAGATGGAGCGTTTGATGCAAATACATGAGATTATCTTTCGTGCATTTTCAACCAGAGTCAAAGAAATAGATTTTCATAAATTATAGCAGCTTTCCAATTTGAAACAAGAATTCTTATTCTAGGCGACAGAGAGTTGGGAAGACAGATAGGAATGCATTTGATGGGCAGATGCTGACTAGGAAACTCATGTAACTCAGCTATTATTAATGGAATGGAATCTGGGTAAGACTCAGGGATTTCAGAAGACAAAAGGTGGGTTTGTGTTGGGACTAAGCCCCCTTCAACTCACTTTACCTCAGATCCATATGGGAAGCAGAACACCATCAAATCACATGCACTATATCCCTGAGTGCAGATGATGTGAGCTAGAATGCTCAGCTGATATGTCATGATCAAGAAATAAACTGTTAGAGTTTTAATTTACTTTGATACTGAAAAGTGTTACCTAGCTTATCCTGAGGGATACAGAAAACACCCTGGGGTTGGGGTAGATACAGGAGATTGCTCTTGCTAGAACTGACCAGTTCAGGGATGCCACCCACCCCAGGACTTTCTCAGCTACCTTGAAGGCACAGGGCAGTACAATGGCTGGGAAGCTCTTGCATTGATCATCACTCTTATCCTGAATTACTGTGTGGAAGTCTCCTGTTGCTACCACATTCAAAGTGACAGTTGTTCTTTCTTTTTGTTTTATTTTTAATTGACACATAATAATTATACATATTTATGGGGTACAGTGTGTTTTGATACATGCATACATTTTGTAATGATTGAATCAGGTTAATTAGCATATCCATCACCTCAAACATTTGTTGTTTCCTTGTGATAATATTCAAAATCCTCTTTTCTAGCTATTGTGAAATATACAATACATTATTGTTAACTATAGCCATCCTACTGTGCA
Organism: Varecia variegata; assembly: GCA_028533085.1. NCBI lineage: Eukaryota > Metazoa > Chordata > Mammalia > Primates > Lemuridae > Varecia > Varecia variegata. The sequence goes on along the minus strand of CM052436.1, from coordinate 192,875,739 downwards.
ACAGAATAACCGAACTTATTTCTCCTTTTTAACTGTAACTGTCAGAGTAGAAGACTAAGAAATAGGGCAGATAGCAAACCCAGGGACTTGCAGGTTGGGTGCAGGTGTTAAAGCAAACAACCCTCCAGCAGAAACTAACTAGAGGGGCTGATAACTGCAGGCAAAAACCAGCTTCAACCAGCTTGTCAACTACCTCTGTCACCTTACATAAACTTTGGCTAATTACAATATCATTTACATTGAGGTTTTAAAATGTCTCTGCCCTTGAAATCGCCATGACTGTTCCAAGACAACCATACAAAGTATAAAAATGAGAGGGAACCCAATTCTAGGAGTTACTACCCAAATTCTTAGTAAAAGCCAACTCCTTAGCCCTGAATATTCCTCCCCTCAATTAGTAAGACTTCAAAAGACCAAAAACCACTTTCTCCCAGTGCAGCTGCTCTTTCTCGAGCCTGCCCACCCTCCTCCCGAGAGTGTACTTTACCACCTGCACCCAATCTGCAGGACCCTGCATCTGGTCTCAGCCCTTTCTCTTGGTCTCCTACTCTAACTTAAGTTTATACCCATTGACCAACCTCTCCCCATCCCCACTCCTACCTACCCTCCCCAGCCTCTGGTAACCACTATTCTAGTCTCTAATTCTATGAGATCACCTGTTTTTAAGATTCCACATGAGAATGAGATCATGAGGTATCGTCTTTCTGTGCTTGGCTTATTTTACTTAACATAATGTCCTCTAGGTTTGCCTGTGTTGTTGCAAATGACAGGATTTAATTCTTTTTTATAGCTGAATAGTATTCCATTGTGTATATATATCACATTTTTTAATTCACTCATCTGTTGGACACTTAGGGCGATTCCATACCTTGGCTATTGTAAATAGTGCTGCCATAAACATGGGAGTGCAGATATCTATTCCACATGCTGATTTCATTTCCTTTGAACATGTACCCAGTAGCGGGATTGCTAGA
>CM052436.1:192854378-192874665 GCA_028533085.1 Varecia variegata | reverse complement strand
TCACTGGTGAACCACAAGCTTAGTGTCGCCTTATCTAAGAAGCAGCTGAGAACAATGCAATTGATGCCTTTGAGTGATTAAAGGTTTAATTGTTACTTTCATTTATGGCTTGTTGCTTTAAACTATTACTACTTCAAGCATGATGTATGATATACATCTATAATTAAAGAACCAAAAGAACTAGCCACAGTATAAATTCCTAAATTTCCATATTTCTTCTCTGTCCTCCAACCATATGCCGAGTTGTGGTAGTTCCAAGACAAAGTGGCAGGGTTTGGTAGTGTGTGCCTTGTGTCTGGAGCTTGCTGTATGTGAAATGATAAGCAAGATTTTTAAAATGACTCCGGGAGCCCTTTCTAATTGCCTGATAATGACTTGGCAGGACCAGGCACTACCTGTACCCTAGCCATAGAGCTTGCCCAAATCCAACCTCTCATTGTCTCCTGTGGTGTCCTCCCATTAGGTGCAATTGTGACTTCCTGTAGTTCCTAAGGTTTTCAGAGCCAAGTGGCTGTCTTTCCTAGAGCTCAGATGTATTAGTTAATCTGAATGCTTGCTATTAGTTATCTGAAGGCTTGACTGGGGCTGGAGGATCCACTTCCAAAGTGGCTGGCTCACGTGGCTGGCAGGTTGGGGCTGGGGGTTGGTAGGCGGCCTTCTCCACGAGAACCTTCCCACAGACTGCCTGAATGTTTGCACAACGTGGGAGCTGGCATCCCCAGAATGAGTGAGAGAGAGCAGGTGGAAGCTTCTATGATCTAACCTCCAAGGTCATCCGCCACATTCTATCTGCTAGGAGTGGGTCACTAAGTCTGGGAATTCAAAGAGAGAGATGTTGGGCTTCACATTTTTAGAGGTGAAGTGACAAATGATTAGTGAACATATTTTAAAACTATCACATCCTGTAAATTCAGATAGCTTCTGTATGAATTCCAAATTTTTTTCTATTCCACTTACATGTGCACTTTCAAACTTATACTATAAAAAGGTAGAGGAGCAAGAATGAGGTGGACAGTGTGCCTGTCATAAAGTGCAAACCCACTGCGCCTCCCTTCAGTAATATAGTTTCCCCTTCTGTGAGATGATGGAAGGACAGAGAATTGTATGCTTTTTTTAAAATTTTTTTTTAATAATCCTTAGCTTTTATATATACCAAAATAGCCTGTCCTTTATTCCATAATGAGTAGGATGTTTAGAATGTTATGGTATTGCCTTGTCTTATCTTGCCACTTATGCAAAACTATAGTTTTCCTGTGTCTGTGGGGGATTGGTTCCTGTGCCCCTGTGGCTACCTAAATCCACTGACACTCAAATTGCTTGTATAAAATGATGTAGTATTTGCATATAACCTAGGCACACCATCTAAAGTTTGTCTTGGAAATCTTCTGAATTGTTTATTTAAAATGTGGATTCCTGAAAGCTCTTCCAAATATATCAAATGAAAACTTCTTGGGTGGCCATTGGGAAATCACATTTAGTAATTTTGAGAACCACTGACTCTTGTTTGATAAAATTCAGTCCTTGTTATCACAATAACAGTTTTTGACTTGTATTTTGTGAATCAATGGGTCTCAAACTTTGGAAAGCATTAAATTGCTGGGTCCCATCCCTAGAATTTCTGATTCTGTAGGTCTGGGGTGGGACCAATAATTTGGATTTCCAATAAGTGCCCAACTGAGGCCAATATTGCTGATTCAAGGATCACACGTTGAGAACCCACAATATAAATACTAATTTGTAATATTTTTCAAAGGCAGATGTGTGTTTGGTCCAATCTGGTGTAATTAAAATTCCCAGAGTCAGAGAACTTAGAAGCTAAAGTACATGATGGAGATCATGATGTGGAGATTCCTTCTACACTTGGTTAAACAGAGTTAAAATTTTGGTAAATTTGTCTTGGTCCTTAAGCAAGTCAAAGCAGATTTAGAAGGCTAGCTGGGTTTTCTGACTCATCTTCCAGTTTGCTCTCTTTTGATCATCCTACCTAGGAATATTTTTATATACAATAATGTGCTGCATGATGATGTTTCAGTCAACAATGGACTGCATATATGAGGGTTGTCCCATGAGATTATAATACTGTGTTTTTGCTGTGCCTTTTCGATGTTTCGTTATGTTTAGATACACAAATACTTACCATTGTGTTTCAGTTGCCTACAGTATTCAGTACAGTAACATGCTGTACAGTTTTGTAGCCTTGGAGTGATAGGCTATACCTTATAGCCTAGGTGTGTAGTAGCATCTAGGTGTGTACAGCATCTAGGTTTGTGTATGTACACTCTATGATGTTCACACAGTGATGCATTTCTCAGAATTTTCTCCCATCATTATGCAACACATGCCTGTACGTGCTTCTGGGGACAAATTATCATTGAGATATAAAGGATAATCATCCCAGCTTAAATCAGTAAAGGTCAGAGAGGATGATGAAATTAGAAGTTTTCATTAAACTGAATGAGCACAACAAGAGATCCTCTGCCTCATAGTTAAAGAAGGTGTTGAAAGACTTGTTCTGCCTTTTTGGGTATCTTGGTTAAATCATCAGAGGAGCAATTTCTTTTTATGAGACATTAAGGAAAATACAGCTATTTTATGAAGCTATTTTAAATGAAGCTATTTTAAATAAAGACTGCAGTTTTGGTTGCAGAGCCTATGACCAATTGCCAAGAAAAATATTAACATAGAAACTGATAGTCTGAGAGTATATGAATAGTGACATTTCAGATAAATATTTAGCACATGACCCCATGAGGCAAAAATGCAGGACAACCTTCCACACTGTGTGGCTACACAGACCCAAGGGCAATATAATGACCATGTCCAGCTTGTTGCTGACTAAATAAAAAGAAGCTTGATTCATCACAGATGAACAATAATTGTCTCCATCACTAATTATTTATATCGTAAGGCCATCTGTGATGTTTTCACGATTTCCAAAAGAGAATGCACTCAGCTTGAAAGGGAGGAAATCTTGCCAGTTTAGAACTGACATCCGGAAGGGTTTGGAATCGAAAAGCTTAGCATGAAAAAGTGGAGCTGCTTACAGGTGCCAAAGCTGAAGCCGGACTCTGAGTAACGGCATCTGTTCTAGAGCTCAACGTTAGGTTGGGTTCCTCAGAAATAAACCTTAAGGCAAGGATGCATGTACACACCATTTAAATAGGTAGTGCTCCCACGGGAATGCAGTATGAAAACAGGCACAACAGGATGGAGACAGAAGCAAGTCAAGCAAGAGTAGAGTCCCAAGGAGGGAAGATTCTCCTGACCCCACAGGGGAAGTAGGGACTGTGAGATATACCTGAAAGTTGTTCTGGGTCTGAGAAAGCTGGGCTTTTATTCCCTTCACCTGTCAGCCATCAATCAAAGGTGGCCCCACGTGCTGTGCCCCTGTGTGAACACACACAGCCCTTCAGGAGCCCAGGGAAGTCCTCTACAGAAGAGCCACGGGTGCCGGAAGTTTCAGAAAAAAGCACATTAAAGCTAGGAAGGGCGTACATGATACAAGTATTCCAAAAGCAACCTGATGTGTTCACTTCAAGACCCACTTTCACTCTGGTTTTAGGGTTGTCCCAAGGGATAAACTTCAGGAGAATTATTAGGAAGTCTGACTGTTTACTCACACATGATTCATGTTTTCAAATACAGTTTTACTGTTAATAAAGTGATATTTTGATCTCCATCCAGTTGATCCCTACATTTTTTTTTTTTTTTTTTGAGATGGGGTCTCCCAATGTTGCCCAGGCTGGTCTTGAACTCTTGGGCTCAAGGGATCCTCCCGCCTCAGCCTGCTGAGTAGCTGGGACTACCAGTGTGTGCCACCACAGCTGGCTTCATCTCTACATTTTTTTTCCCTCAGTTGGCTTGGAATTAATAAAAAGGGAAACAGAAGGTACTTTTATTTTTGTTTCATTTTGTTTTATCTCCTTAAAGTCTCCCAAATATGTATCGGGGTTCTCTTGTCTTTTGAGTTGATATGATGGAGCCAGCCTTCTTACAAAATATTTTAGATGACATTGGCTGGTGCACAACACTTGGGTGTGTCTTAGACAAATTCACTTGCTTATCTCATAGTCATACCTCTGTGCAGCACCTCTGGAAACCCCAAGCAGGCTGCCAAGAATCAATACAGCTGTGCACCACCATGTGCAATATGCTTCCCCCCCCCCAATTGCTTAGTGTAGAATTCTAGCATCCAGATGCAATGTCTCGATGCCCCAGTGAGCCAAGACAGGAAAAATTTCTGCATTATAGGACATAGATTTATCAATCTATAGAAATACATTTCAGTCATGTGTCAATGTCTTGTTACCTTGGGATTATTTTTTTCAACCAAATTGGAAATAGGAAGCAAAGAAAAGGTCTGAGAGAGCCATCTTCTGGAGAGATCTGTTACGACCACAGTGGATTGTGTCCCTTTTTTCCTATATACCTCCCGCACCTCTGCCAAAAGTGAGCCTACAGTCCTTTTTGCCAAGCCCGCTTCTCCTCTATATATGACCTACCTCGATGAAAGGAAGACCATCTGTGCAGTTGCACAAGCCTAGAACCCTTGGAATCATTATAGGCTCCTAGATCTCTCTCCTTGATACATCTAATCTGCCCTTCAACTCTGCCAATTATATCTTTGGCCACTTCTGTCCTTCCCCAACACCAGTGTTCCTTCATATATTTCCTCACCATTGATCATATTGACCAGATCTCCTGTAAGCTCTCCTTACCTTTAATATTAACTCTGTCTAATCCGTATTCTATAATGCATGAAAAGTTTAGTTTTCTCTAAAACATAAATTTAATCGTGCTGATCTTTATTATAAATAATTTCATACATCTACATCATGGCAGGCAGATAATGGCTTTCCAAGACATGCTCACATCCTCATCCCTGGAACCTGTGCATGTTACCTTATTTGGAAAAAGGGTCTTTGTACATGTAATTCAGTTAAGGATTTTGAGATAAGAAAATTATTCTGGGTTATCTGGGTGGACCATAAATACCATCACAACTATTTTCACAAGAGAGAGGTAGAGGCAGACAGATTCACAGTGAAGACAATTCGAAGACAGAGCAGAGAGGATGAGGTCGCAGCCACGGAACTCCACCAGCCACCAAAAGCTGGAAGGGGAAAGGGAAGAGCTCTCCCCTTGAGCCTCCAGGGGCAGGGCAGCCCTGCTGACACCTGGATTTCAGACTTCCAGCCTCCAGAACTGTGAGAGAATAAATTCTTGTTGTTTAAAGTCACACAGTTTGTGGTAATTTGTAATGGCAGCCCAAGGAACCTAACAGACCTACTGTCCTTAAGATAATGGTCAAACTATTTTCATATTATTCATGGCAGAGCCTCTCGTGATGTGGGCTCTGCCTTCATTTCCTAATCCAATCCCTCGCTATTTTCCAAATAAACTCTATGTGTAGTGTTGGGGATAACTGGAAGGTCTTGATTTGTGCCATTTCCTTCTTCAGCTTCCTGCAATTACACATGCTCTCACATTTCTCTAGAACTCCCAAATTCTTTTCCTTGTATAATAATCTGCCTAAGCGTATTAGAAAATCTATGTGACAGATGAGTGAGATGGGAGGGGGGGATGTGCCAATCTGAAGTTTTAAAAATGAAACTAATTATATGGGACAATTTGTGTAAGAATGCGTTGACACATGTGTGAATTATTGTCATTCAATCATGAATGGAAATGGATATCATAAACTTAGCTTGTACTTATCAGGTTTATAATTACAGTGCTAAGTCATTCTGAGAATGATGGTTGATGTTTCAGAAACATAAGTGGATTTTTCATATCTTTAAGGATGAACCTCTGCACACACATGGCTAGAGTGACAGATTTTGTTGGAATCCAGATCCAATCCACTTTGCTGAGCTGTGTGACCATGCCCCAGCTGCTGAGGGCCTTGGCTGTGGATGGCTCCCTGCCGTTCTCTTCTTCCCCAGTAACCTGCAGCCAGAGTGACTGACAAGGAGGTACCCCCTGCCTCAGGCAGGATCAACTCTGTAGTACAGGAAGTGCCCCAGGGTTTTCCCTGGGATCATTTGAAGCTTTCTGGCTGAGACCACATCCTTGCTTTGCTCCTTCCTCTGTTCCACCTGTTCCCCTCACCCCATTTCTCCTGAGAGCACTTCCCCAAGAAATCACTTATCCTCAAATTCCAACCTCAGACTTTATTTCTATGAAATATGACTTAAGACAGGCAAAATTTCAAACTTTATTACTATTAATACCAGTCCTTGTAGCTCAAGTCCCAAATCAGCCAAGCAATGCAGCAAAACCTCAGTTATCTGGTATAATCTCATATGCAGTATTGTAATAAATGGAAAGGTAACTTCAAAGACATTGAATCTCTCATGAAGCCAAATCCTTTTTACGTAGCCTTTTACAGAATGCATGAGTGAATGAATGAATGAATGAATGTTCTAAAGAAAGAAACAGACTGTAATAATATACTGTGTTAGTTTTCTAAAAGTATACACAAGTGCCAATGCTCCTCAGTGAAAGTGTATTGTAACACAAAGAGTTTGAAACTCAACTTCTCCCTAATCTAAGCTTCCTCCTACTACAATCAAGGGGAAAAGTGCAGATCGTGTTTCAATCTGCAATTTTCACGATTATTTTAAGAATCATTTGATTCATCAACTCGGAATTGAAAATGGTTTTGGTAGACAAATCTATGTTGAGGCCCAGCTAACTGGATATTTCCAAGAAGTAAGTAGCAGAACTTTTGAAATAACCATTATTTTAAGAATTATTTCACCATTATTTCACCATTTCTTAAAGGACTGTAAACACTTTTCACCATCATTTTAAGACTATTTGTTTCATCAGCTCAGACTCTAAAATGGTTTGGCAGACAAATCTATGTTGACGCTCAGCTAACTGGATATTTCCAAGAAGTTGCTTCCAGAGCCTTTAAAATAACCATTATTTTAAGAATTATTTCACCATTATTTTAAGAACAGTAGCATTTTTCACCATTATTTTAAGAATCATTTGGTGAAGTTGATTTTTGTGAGAGGTGAAAGTGTGGATCCTGTTTCAGTCTAAAGAACACTGGACCCAAAGAAGAAAACCCATTTCCTTCCTGCCATGTGCAGTTTGTGTAGCTTTGAGGAAGGTGCTTGATGACATCATGATGTCATGGGGAGGAATCAATGGAAAAATGTGCATTGTGAAAGTATTACAAAGCACCAAGACCTTTACAAACATTGATCATTATTATTGCTATGTTCAATAGCCAAGAGGCTTATTATTCATCTCTCCTTTTCATTACACTTACATGAGTCAAATTTCAGGAAAGCAATTGAATATCTAGTTGTATTAAAAATTAATTTCTATTTTAGGTCTTAGATTTAATGCAAATTGATTCCACTATTCTACACTGAATGACCAATAAAATTTCCATGATGATGACCTTGTATTTAAGTAGAAAATGAAATTATGTTTATCAGCCTCTATAGTTGATTACATATAGAGAAATTAATTATCTCCTAGGTGCCAAGCACGATCCCAGACTATAAGCTACAGGGGTGAACAAAGAAAGCATCAGGAATCACATTGTCCAGACGGAAAGAGAGGCATTATACTGATATACACGGCAAGGGTTATATATTTACAAGTTGTGCTGACTTCTAGGAAAGAACATAATAAATGCTATGAGAGAGAAAAGCAGAGGCAGCCTCTAATATATAGTGTTCACAGAAGATCTCTCAGAGGAAGTATTAGCTGACATCTGCATGATAAGTAACAATTGTCCAGGAGAAGAGTTGGGAGAGGAAACTCAAAATACTGAGGACAACCTCTGGAATGGCCCCAAATAAGAAAAACCTCTATGCAGTGGACAAATGGACAGGCATGGTGGAATAAGAGTATCTGTTCTAGCGCGGAGAATGAAGGTATGGCATTTTAAAACGGTGGCCATCAAATCACTGGGGGCAAAATAAACCTCTTTGTGCCTCAGTTTTTTTCAGTGATCAAATTGAGCTAACAATAGTGCCTACTGTTAGGTTGAAATCAATTCATATGCATAAAGAACTTAAATTTGTGCCCTGCACATAGTCAATGTTTGTACAAATTTATTATTCTTATTATATTAATATAAACACATCTTGTTATTTTCAAGTTGTTGACTCAGTCATTAATGACAGCTCAGAAAATGTAATTATGGTTAAAAGCATAATGCAAATGTTTTAAACCTTGGCACATAGCCCAGCTGACAGAAATCGGTAGACAGGAAGGGAGAAGAAATGAAGGAAAAGTAGCAGTCTTGATAACTCATCTCACCGAGTAAGAGTCAAAGGCTATAAAATTCCTAGATTAGAAAAAGGAGAGCAGTGAAAGCTATTTAAAGGTACCAAATACAACCACAAAGGGAATTAAAAACAGAGATATAACTATTGAGAAGAAGTAGGAAAGGAAGATAGCAGTAAAGCATAAATAGGCTGTGGAGGCAAATTTTGAAGAGCAAGTTTTGTGGCCATGAGTTAGGCATGAGAAATGGTTAGATCACTCCTGGCTCTAAGCTGAGAAGGGGGAATCCTGTCAGCTGTACACTGCGCTGGCACAAACAGGTTTACCTAGAGAGCTCAGGCAGCAGCATCTTTTTAGGGTTAAGGTGTGGCTCATGGAAGTGGGTTCCCATCCGGGCGCTGTCCTGGCTCTGTTACTTAGCAGTTCTGTCATCAACCTTTCTGAATTCGAATTTCCTCATCTCTCAAACAGGGTTAATAATAGCTCCCTCTTAGGGTTGTTGTAAGGCTTAATGAAATGCACTTGTTTGGGTGAAGTGCTCAGAAGGGATTGGTTAATGTTGTATTTGGGGATGCGTTGGCCAGTTAGGCAAGGCATGCCTTTAGGAGGAGGGATATATTGGTTAAAATCGCCTTACGTGAAATTTACAAAACCATCTGGGAGCTCTGAACACTCAGAAAAGTGGATTCTAGAGGGAGACAGTTACATCCATGGGGTTAAGTCATTATTGATCCCATCAAAGAGCAGAGATATGCTGAGTCCTCAGAGATGGCCACTTACTAGGTACCAGCACCTGTGTCCTGGCCTTTAACAGGAGCTCTCCTTAATGTATGCAGTGATTGGTCCACTTTGTCTTATCTATGACAGTGACTCCGTAAGTATAAATCCCTCTACCAAATTGTATATTGCGGAGACTCAACTGAATACAGGTGCTCAAAAATATACTGAATTTGAATGTTGGGAAGTTTGGTGCCCACCTTCTGCACACATAGGCACAATACATCAAAACACATTGAAGTTAGCACTTCGTCCGTGCCATAATTCTTTCTTTTGAAAAGAAATATCCAAAATGCAGCCAGCAGATGGCGAGAGTTGACCATATTTGAACTACAGGTAAACTAGGTTTTCAGTATTAGATTTTGGAGACACTACTCTCAATTACTTTTTGTTTGTTGTTTGTTTTGTTTTCCTTTTCCTTTGAATAGAGTCAGGTTTGCACCTCAGATCGAAATTAGAAGCATCGTGAAGGTAACTAAGAAAAAATACCAACTCAAACTAGGGCTTAAGTTCTTTAAAAACGTCATTGTTTTATTTACTCCAGAGGGTGAGCTTTGGAAGAGGAGAAGAGTGAAAGGCCAAATATTTTGGGCAATTGCCCAAATGTAGGTAGCTTGATTAAAATAGTCGTTCATTTCTGGAGTACTCAGCGAAACTGCTTCCAAGATACGTTCTTTGTATTTTACTCTCACGTATAATTACTGGCCCAAAATTGTGGGCTCAGCCCTAGAGGATAAATTTTATGGGTCATAAATGTTCTAAATGTTGTTCTTTTCAGGACTGCACAAAGCAGCATGAATTCCAGGGCTGAGACTTGCTTCAGGTTATCTATCTACCATCTTCAACTACGTGCCTGCCAATGAGAAGCCAAGGGTCACTCTGTGTCAGGACTTGGTAAGAAAAGCCATTGGAATGTTTAATTTTTCTCTGGACATAAAGCTTCTTTGTGCACGCTTGTATTGTAATGCTGGGACACACAGTTGTCCATGGGGCAAAAAGAAAGTATAAAGAATGCAGAAAAAATAAATAATATAAGCCAAGTGCATAATTATCTAGGAAGGTGAATGTCACGATTGGGGAAGTTTACAAAATATGTCAATGATAGAAAATAAAAATTATCCACATGATGACTAAATATTCTCTCACTCTTTAAGATGCCATTAAAATGGAAGATCCTTAGCCGTCCTCTGCGTGTTAATTTTTAAAGGATCCTAATGCTTTAGAATCGTGATTTCATGAGAGAGAGAATGCCAATATTTCCAAGTAAGCAAATAAGCAAAGTCAAGTCGGAAGGCCAGAGACAAGAAGCAGAGGAAATGTGGGTGTGTGAACGTTTGTGTGAAATATTCTTGTCTTTGCTTTGTGCCACAGACCCTTGGAAAGACCATTGTCTAAGTCTGGCTTTAACATAAAGCTTTTTGTAATTTCAATGCCTTAATGAAGGGTCCTGTGTCTCTGCAAAATATCCTCTTGGTGATCTGACTAGTTACACCTATCCACTTAGCACAATATTTAAAAACAAAACAACATAGACAAAACATATGAGAAACAATTGTTAAAGAAAAGTTTCAGAATTAATTTTAACTTGGCAATTTTATTCCAATGGATGTCTTCAGGGAGTATCTTGAACAAAATTTTAAATAGTTAACAATAAAAAAAAACTCTAACATTTATTTATTTATGAAAGTGTAAAGACTGGACGTGACTACATAAGAGAAAAAACCTGAAGAAAGTCAATATAAAACACAGATATTTTCAAAGCAACTCATTTAAAACTGTCTTTTAAAATTCTGAATATAATATTCTTCAGAACATTAGTTGACTGAACTTAAGTTTATTGTTTTAAAAAGCAAAAAAAAAGGTACAAAGATTTTGAACATGAAGACAGTGCTTGTTATATTAGTGTGGCATTAGAAACCATCTAAAGGTTAAAAATCAGGGAAATCATTTAGCACACAAAGGCATGTTCATTCATGAAAATGTTTTGTTGTGGAAATAATTGACAGGTAAATTTGTTTATGTTCTTAATGTTACTTAAAAGCGTAAGGATACAACATTGTGCAAATAGTTGGAATGTAAAACACCATACATTAAAAAATAATCTCATAGAATATATGATTCATCAATGTGTCCATAGTAGAAATATTTAGGGGTGATGTGATGGTTAATTTTTTTCTGAATTGCTATGTAATTTTCCCCCCAATTTTAATGGCCATATATTTTTTATTAATATTAAAAAGACGTGCACAAACATGTATGTGTGCGTGTTTTAAGTCACCACTTTGCATAGTTCTATTTCCAGCCTCAGTTTATTCTGCAAAATAAAAACATTCTTGTACCCTATGGGTCTTTATCATAATGACCCTCTGAGCACCAAAAAGAGAAAAAAATAAATTCTTAAAATGGCTAAAAAGAATTATATAGATTTTAGAGGTCATTTTAATTACAAATATTATTAAAACAAGATTGTTATTAAGGGAGAAAGCATGTACCCTTGGTGATGTGAAAGGAGACAGAATAGGAAGCTCACTCTTCTCCTATCATAACGTTTTCTCCACTTACAAGATACCGGTGTCTAACGTGGAACCCTTAGAGACTTACTCCTTTGGGTTAAAATGTTTGCTTCTAGAATTCTTCCTGGCAGTCAAAGTCTAGTGGCCTCGCAGAATGCCAGATGTCATTAGTTTTTTGCATCATAAGGAGCAGCAGGAGACCAAAGGTAGGGGTGGGGAGGGAGGTACAGGGTTTAAGGGAGGGAGGCTTCCCTGTGAACTAAGGTTCTGCCCCAGGCAGTTTCCAGTTAACATTGTCTAATCACTACACACTCAATCCTGTTCACAAACTAAGCACAGATAATCTCAGGTGCGTGTAGCCTGTGCCTCAGGGGCAGCAGGATGGCCTGTTGAGACTCAGGCACCCAGGAACCTGAGAAACGCCATGCATCATCCCTCACCTCTCCTGCCCTCCCCTCTGCTGTGCAGAGAAGCCACCCCTCGGTCTTTGCTCCTCGAAGCAGCCTGCCCTGCCTTTGCTGATGGAGAGAGTAGTTGTAGCCATGGTCAGCAGTTAAGCCAGGAGGGGGAAATGGTTTTGATAAGGGCCATCGGGCTCTACATGTATGGATTCAAGGAAAACTGATCTGTGCCTAGAATAATCTGCTCGCAGCCCTCCAGCATTGGTAGAACAATAGATTGGTGCAACAATCAAGAACTGCTTATATTCTGCCAGAAGAAAAGCTATTCATTTTTAGTAAATTTCCCAGAGCCCTCTTTTCTCCCTCTAAACCCTTCTGTGTGTACTTTTCCTACTGCCTGTACTAACAATCTGTGAGAAGGTGAGGGGAAGACTGCTGCAAGCTTATTCAGAGGACTTTCTGTGCAAACCCAAGAAAGAGAGACCTATTTGCAACTCTGTGGCGGGGGCTCCCCCCTTTCTGCCCTGACCCTGTCATTCTTTGTCCAGTTTCCTGGGCTTTTGTGGGGGTCTAAAGAACTATTTGTCTTTTTGCATAGCGAGCAAAGGGGCAAGAAGGGAAAGCAGGGTGAGATGTGAGACACAGAAGAAAGGGGAACTCAGTCATGGCTTCTTGAGAAAGCATTTGGGATCAGTCATCTTGGTTGTGGGTCTTTGGAGCAATTGCTCTGCTTCCGACAAATTCCAGTCTGATTTCACAATTCTAGTGTACGTATTTGGTGTTTCGTACTAAGTATTACATGTGCTACAGAATAGTCACAGGATAGAAAACTCCATCACACTCTACCTGTAATCAGAATCTTTTCAAAGGGTAAAATTCAGCATTAATGTATTGTGCGTACAATAAATAAGTTGCCCAATCTGTGGCCCCCAAAGCTTGTGAAATTACAGGCTTCCCCTTCCCCATCCCATCTCCTTTTTCTAATGTATGTTTTATTTTATAGGATCATGATGGATGTTACAAATGTCTAGTAATTGCTGAAACTTGAGAGTATGTATTTGCTGGAGAGCATAAAGAATTCCTAGGATGTAACCAAATTTGTTCATTTGAATTCTCTTGAAATCAGGTACAAAGCCAATAATTAAAATCTTTAGAAATAACCCTAAATTGGCATTGCATGTGCTCATGTAGAAAGTACTTCTACAGGTTGTTGAAATCTTTTTGATTTAAATGCATACACAAAGACAATCTCAAAGTGTGTATCACTATTTATGAACATGTTTTAGATATTTCTGCTGCACAAAATCATCTATGATTCCATATGGCCTTCTGTGTGTGTGTGTCTGTGCATTACTTTTTAGTTAGCTTTGGGGGACTATTTGGTCTTTCATCTCCCTCACTCTTTTTCTGTCCTTCTCTCTCTTCTCACAACAGGCTGCTAAGTTGTCCTCGAACCAATTTTTGACTTGAAAGATTTAGTAAACAAAAACACTTTATAACGTTTTTGGTGGGAGTTTTTAACAGATGTATTCTTCCTCTTGAGGCTTTCTCCTCTGTTTGATGTTTTCCTCCAAAGCAATTCATTATAATATGATGGGCAAAAACCCAGGCGGGATAATTGTACTGAAACAGGCCAGCAGCCAAGACGCTGCATCCGTCCTTCACGCTGGGTGGCTGCCGTCCCTGCGAGGCTGCTCCAGCCACTGTGGCTGTGAGCTACTGAGACCCAGTGAATGGACAGGAGGGGAGGCTGTCTGGATTAGGGGATGGGTCAGAAGCTTCATCCTTTGGGCTGAGTTTCTGTAAAGCTATAGGAATAAGCATTGCTCATGACCTTTAAGGAACAAAGCTTGGAGTGAGGCTGAGAAGGCAGAGATATTATCAAGATGGCTGATCGAGCAGAAATTTTGAGTTGTGTTTTTCATTATGTAATGTTATCAGCTGCTACTCTTTGTAGTCACCAAGTCAACATGGAGAGGAACTCAATTTTCCAGAACTAGCTACCGCATTTGTTCCTTTAAGCTATGCTACGCTAAGGCAAACACATACCCATTGCTCTGAGTGGTTGTGCAAAGGGAATTTGTTGGGGGAATTCCAGGTAAACACAGACAGAATCCTGCCACCTCTCTCTGGTAGCCTCTGTCCAGGGAGGTACAAACACCTTTAACTCCCCATTTCTTCTCTCAATGCCCAGCCCATATCACGTGGCACTAAGAGCTATGACACGGAGGGCTGAGACCTTATTCAGTCTACCCCATGGTTGGCCTTTGAAGACAGCACAGTGTGCCTTTGTTAACCAAGACTTCTGATGTTGAACAGTGATTGGATGGGAGTGGAATTGGGCTGGGCTTCTTCAGGAACACTATTCTAGATCCTGTTGCAATCTGACTGTAGTCTTTTTGTATCACGTATTACCACATAACAAATTATCACAAATCTGGTAGCTTAACACAAATTATAACAAATTTGGTAGCTTAAAATATCTCAAATTCATTATCTCAGTTTCAGTGAGTCAGGAGTCCAAGCACAGGTGAGCTGAGGCCTCTGTTCAGGGACTCACCTTGCTGAAATCAAGGTGTCAGTCCGGGCTGCGGTCTCATCTGAGGTCTACTTTCAAGTTCACTGGTTATTGTTGACAGAGTTCAGGGCCTTGAGGTTGTAAGACTGAGCCCCCAGACCCTGGAGGGCCCACTACTCCCTGCCGGATGGCCCTGTCCACAACGTGGCAGTTTGCTTCTTCAGAGCCAACAGGAGAGTGTCTCTGCTGACTGCTGCTTTCTCTCTGACCTGTAGATCCTCTTCTAAAGGGTTTTCCTGATGAGGTCAGGCACAATCAAAATAATCTCCCTTAAGGTTAATTTAGAGTCAACTAATCAGGGACCTTAATTATATTTGCAAAATTCCTTCACTTCCCCCAGAAACATATGTGACATCCCTCCATATTCACAGGTCCTTCAAGGGGAGGAGATTATACAAAGGATGGACTTCAGGGCGCAGAGATCATGGGAGAATTCTGCCTGCCACTCTGAGAACATTCCCTTTATGTTAAAACTTTAATGTTACAACCAGCTGATTGCCATTTTGGTTTGGAGAGCCTAACTAGGCATTGTAAACTTTTCACTATCTGCCAATAGTGAAAGAAATTCAAACCAGAAGTACCTCAACTATGATTATCTGTATTGGCATAATTTCAAATTTGCTGAGAATACTTGTTAACTCTATGATTAATTGCAACTTTTGTTAACATCACATCACCTTTAGTCAATCTAACTTGTGTATTTCAGAGAAGCCAAAAGACATAATTTTGAGATAAAGAGAACTTTAGAAATATTTAGTTTAGTGATTTCAAATTTGAGAGTATCAGAATATATTTATTCTGTTAATTCCAATTATATAGATAGATAATCATTCATATACAAATAAATCTATTGATTAAAAAATGAAAAGCATATATCTACAATGAATTCAATAACATTTTAATAACCTTGTATTTTATTAATTATAAAAATCCATAGAAATTTAAGAAATAGTGAGATATATATGTGTGTGTATATATATATATGTGTGTGTGTGTATACATATATATATATAAAATTTGTTCCCTCCATTAACAGTTCTTAGAAAACACAACTTTTTATATCTCAAGCAATATATCTCTACCTGCCTATAGAAAAATTTATCTATTCTAGTTTACAGATGAGGAATGTATCATTGAATAAATGTGTGAGGAAAATTAGGCAGGTGAATTATGTCATACCCTCAAGGTTCATGAAAGAACTGAAAGTAGAATAAAGACCCCATGCCCTGTAAAACTCTGAACAGCTGTGCTGCTTCAACTTCGAACCACAGATATCTATGTTTCTCTGCCCTAAGACAGAATGTAATTTAATAGACCCTCTTTGCCTGATGTGGCTGAGAAACCACACATTCTCTACACAGTTGTTGGGAGCAAAGAACAATTGTGTGGGCAAGACAGAAAAAGATGAGGAAACTGGGTTAATTCCAAGTTCCTCTTGAGTGAGGCCCTCCTTCCATAACAATTTTGTAGGAAGTAAATTAACTGAATCTAGGGAAAATTCAGATTTAATAGTAAGTCAGCATCCATGCTTTACAAAAAAATGCAATGATAAATCTCTTTGGATAATCTTTTGGGATTTTGCATATGGCTGTCCTCTTAAATTAGGATAGATAATGAGTATTTGCCTATAATACATTTAGAAACACCTTTATTGAGATCTAATTTATATACCATAGAACTCACCTATATTATGATTTTCAGCAAATTTGCAGAGTTTTGCAACCATCACCAAAATCCACCTTTATAACTTTTTTAATCACCCCAATAAGATCCTTTTTATTCATTTACAGTTAATTCCCAGTCCACTCCTGCATCTTTTCCTCTGCCTCAGCTCCAAGCAACCATTAATCTACTTTCTGTTTTTATAGATTTGACTGCTCTCAACATTTCAAATGCATGGAGTCACACAATATGTGGTCTTTCATATCTGTCTTTTTTTCACTTAGTATAATATTTTTGATGTATGTCCATATTGTAGAATTTATCAGAACTTCATTCCTTTTTATCACTGAATGCTATTCCCTTGTATGGATAGACCACATTTTGCTTAATCCATTCACCAGTCGGTGGACATCTGATTTGATTTGATTCCACTTTGTGTCTATTATGATGAGCCTATTATGAACATTTAAGAGCAAGTCTTTGTGTGGAAATATGTTATTCTCTTGGGTAATACCTAGAAATGGAAGACTGGGCCATATGGTAAAATAAAGGTGAACATTTTTAAAAGCTGCCAAATTGTGTTCCAAAGGGGCTATCCCATTTTATTTTGCATTCCTATCAGTAACATATGAGGCTCCTGTTTCTGTACAACCTCATCAACATTTGCTATTATGTGTCTTTTTGTTTTTTAATCACAGTCACTCTAGTGGAGGTGAGATGGAATCTCATTATGGTCTCAATGTGCATTTCCCTAATGACTAATGAGGCTGAGCATCTTTTCATGTGCTGTTAGCCAATTGTATATCTTCTTTGGTAAAATGTTTATTGAAATCTTTTGTCCATTTTATAATTGGTAATTTACCTTACGTATTTAGCTGTAAGACTTCTTTTTATATTCTGCATATAAGTTTTGTATCAGATACATGATTTATAATCTTTTCCCAGTCTATAGCTTGTTTTTTGTTTTCTAAATGGTCTCTTTTAAAATGGAAAAGTTTTGAATTTTAGTGATATCCAATTTGTTGAGTTTTTCCTTTTATGTGTCACACTTTTGGTGTCATATCTAAGAAATATTTATCTAACTCAAGGTCTTGAATATTTTATCCTATGTTTACATCTAAAAGTTTTGAAGCTTTAGCTCATACATTTCAGTCTCTGATTTATTTTGAGGTAATTTTTGTGTATGATGTGAAGTAAAAGTCGAAGTTCACATTTGGGCATGTGACTGACTATCCAGTTGTCCCAGAATCATTTGATAAAAATACTATGCTGTCCCCATTGACTTGCTTTGTGATTTGTGCTGAACATCAATGGATCATAAATACTGAGGTACAAACCCACTCTTAAATGTGACTCTGATCTTGCCTTTGAACATGGGAGATGTTGTAGGGTCTGAGCCCAATAGTAGGACAGTGCTATGAGCAACTGGCAGTTGGTGAGCTTCTACCTGGTTATCACCTCCCTCTCTCCCATTTGATATTGGTATAATCACTGGCACTGCACTCTAGCATGTGCAAATGACCAACATGATCTCATATATGTTTTGTTTTGTTTCTTAATCAACTTCCAACATGTTAGCATATACCTTCCCTAGGAAAAAAAAACCGATGATAAAATGTGATTTCAAAGACGTTTCTTCTTCCAACTTTGGATTAGTAGATGCTACATCAAATGAGATAATGCATGTGAAAATGTTTCAAAAACCATAAAATGCCAAACAAATGTTAGGAATTATCATTATTGCATGCAGGGAATAAGAGTAAACAGAAGCAACAGTAATGCTTTTAGAGGGCTTAAGTAGACAAAATAGATGGCAATGTCAACATAAGAAGGTAAAAACCAGATTTGCAGATAATCCACCTATTGATGATTGTTGAAAGTTGACTTTATCTGCATTACCTAAAATATGAAGGAGTTGAGTCAACATCAAAGAGGCTTCTCTTGTTTAGTTGGATATGGTGGATAAAGTTGTCTTAATAATTGGTATATTCTCTTGAAGTGAGGTAGAAACTTTGCCCTAAGATACTGATTTCTCTTGTTAATGGATGGCCCTCCTTCCAGGGTGTAGGTGGAATTAACAACTGTTTTTGTCATGCCAACTTCATTATGTTGAAAGCCCCAAATAACCTAAAATCTTTCCTCTACACAGTGGGATAGACACTTTGCTTGAAATTTCCAGGCTTAGTGAACACTTAAGGGCAATTTATGAAAATCTACATATTTGTACTGAGTTGAGGCATTGTTTCTTAGACCTCACAAAACACTTTACTAGGATTATAACCCTTATTAATTCACTCAGTATCTACTGTCATCTAGCAAACAGCTAAGTCCTGGAGGTTTGCACATAGGACAGATCAAATGTGAAGAGAAGGAATCAGGAGAATGTGTGGAACATTATGCAAATTTCTCTGGAGTTGGTAATTTACAGATGGAGAGGTCCAGGCATTTTAGCAGGGAAATAAGGTCATTGCTGCTGCAGAGGCTGAAAGACAGATCCCAAATGGAGGGAGGGCAGAGGCTGAGGGTTTGTGTTTTCCTATAGCACAATTTTGCCTCAGGGAAGCCCTGACTTGGTGCTAATGATGAACATTAATGTTTTCAGCTGCCAGACTGCTCCAAGTTCTCAATTCTTGAACTGATTATTTTGGTACATCATTTATGTAGTGTTTCTCTGGCACCCTTTTCTTGCATCCAAATCCTGGTTGTTTTGTAGCAGTATGTCTTAGCTTTTGTGACCATAGATCTTCAAGTTTGGTTATTTTTGTGATCCTTATTTTATAGAACAGAGAGGTTCAGAATCTTGGCTTTCACACAGGGCACTAGAGGTAGGTCATGATGATAATTTTAAGTCCAAGGCCCTTAAACTACACAGCTTCAGACAATCCTGCCTAAAAGGCTTGAGTATCAGAAACTTGTGAGAAAACCTCTCTATAGCCACTAGAATTTCCCAGTGGCCCCAAATTCACTCCCTAAAATACCTTTCTGTGAATAGTTAGGCAGTTGGTGCTTATAGCTTGCGGCTCAGGAAGATTGGAGGAATGCAGCGATCATTTTTAAAATTCTCTTAGTTCAAAGGCACCCTGTAGACTTGCTAATAAATCAAAGCACATATGGAGAGTGAGGAGGCAGAGGAAATGGGGAGGGGCTCCAAGCTCAGAGATAAAAATTGCCAAGAAAGAGCCTGCCTTTAAAGAAAGGGAAACTCGGAGCAGGAAGACAGAGGGGGAGAAATAATAAACAAGAGGCGTCTTCACGGTGCCCTGGTGTGACACACAACAGGGGTTGGAAAACATTCAACATTTGATGCTGGAGAACAGAAGAAGGCAGAAAACAGATTCAGAGAATAACCTCACCAGCTATTGCAAACGCTGCTCTCATGCACAAATGCAAAACAGAACCCTCCATGGACGGGGCCACTGACCACCCCAAATGATCTTCTCCACACAGGTCGTGGGTTAAGCCATTGTAGAGCAGGTTTTGCACTGGTCCTTTCACATTGCCCAGAGCTAGCCCCTGCCCATGCACTCTTGCCCCCTTCATCTTTGTATTTGTCATGCCATTAAGCTCACAATATGCAGCCAATTCAATAGGAAGCGCTCATATTTCCCAAGTATACACATATATAAAAATTGGAATTAAAAGGAGCTATTCTCTTTGATTTGGCCCTGGTGTCTTGACCGCTTTCTGTCGGGCCCATCCTGATTTTGTCTTGGCCCTAGGCATTTGGGCAGGTACATATTTATGGCTGACTTGGATTCCCTTTTATTGCACCATCTCCACTGTTTTTCTCATGAGAATTTCCTTTGGCAGCAATTCTTAATCTTGTTCAACTTGCTTTTAAGTGACACCGGATTCTTTTGCTGGCCTGTCCAGGGAACCACATTTAGCAGAGTCAAGAGACAAGGGAAGGTTTAGAAATGTTTAGGAAGGTATTGATACCTTTGGTTACTTATAGATCCTTTTGATTCTACGTTTAGACAATGTCCCTCCTCTGAGGTTCCCCCATGGAGTTGTACTATTTATTCCATCATTGCATGAGCATTGACACCAGATTTACTCTCTTCTTTTCCACTCCTTCTAGGCTCAGCAGTCACCCTGGT
>CM052436.1:192785121-192853878 GCA_028533085.1 Varecia variegata | reverse complement strand
GTCTTCATCCAACTGGAACGCTCCTGCCTTCTTACATTCCAGGAATCCGCATCCCACCCCTTGAGACACCCTCTCCCAGGATCTTGGCACTGCTTGGGAAATCATCAACTCTAATATTATAATTTCTGACCATAATTATCCCTGCATGTTTTGCCTTCACTTATTCCCTACATGCAGATTTTCTGGATACTCTGAGACTTCAATTGCTCCATCCCTCTTCTTTCTTTCAGTCCACTACTTCCTTCCTTCTATAGCCCACCTCTCCACAGTGAAACACTTACGTGCTCAGTTTTCATCTTTTCCACATCCTCATGGACTTGCAAATCAGTATCAACCCAGCCATTCATTTTATCCTTCCAAAAAAGTTGCTGATAAATGCTCCTGAAGAAAACCATTCCACCGTGTAGACCTTTGTTGCTACAAATTTTGGTCTGCAATCTCCAGTGAGTCGTCATTTTGGTTTGAAAGTTGTTTTACCCCACTCTAGCTCGCTTACTTCCTCAGTTACCCGAGGATGTTCCAAATTGTGAGCAGTCTTCTCATTCTCACCTACCCAGCTGCCCTTCACTGATGTCACTTGCAGTAAGCGTCCTTGCTGCTTCTTTACCAATAAAACGAGATCCATGGGGCATGAGCTGCACCAGGTTTTACACTTTCAGTTCAGAGGGAGGAGCAGCTTGTGCCGAATCTCAGGGCCTACGCTGTGCTGTGGGTCCTCTTACCTCCCACATCTCCTTCATTGCTTGCTCTGTTGCCTGTGTTTTGATCCTCCTTCTTCTTCTTCTTCCTAACCTATAAGTACACTCAAATTTATCGTATTTAAAATAATAAAATAGAAAACCTTCTACCATCCTGTATCTTTCTTATTATTGGAATCATATCTTCTTTCATCCTTTAGGGCAAAGACCTTTAAAAAGATCATTTATATTCTTTGTGCATACATCTCACATACAATTCACTTATTTTTAATATTTCCCATTCTTATACAATTAATACATGCACAAAAATTTAAAAGTCAAATGGTAATTCATGGCTAATCATGAAAAACACCTTGATTCACACCTTCCCACCCTTGAGTCTCCATTCTCCAGCACTTTTATCTATTTCTTTAGGTACTCATCTCCAAAGCTATGCTCCCATTAACCTTCCTTCCTCTCGCTGTTCTTTCTAGGGCACTATGGGTATCTATATCTATCTATTTTCGTAACTCTCTGAAAATATTTATTCTAGTGTGGATGTTTGTGGGGATGAGGAGCACTGATTGCTCCTTTTAGTTTCTGTTTGTTCTTTCTCTCTTTGTTTTGGCCACTCTCTGCTGTGTTAGTATTTCCTCAAATGACTGGTGGTCTTTTGTTGTTCACTTATGTTTAGGAGTGAATCACCAACCACCTCCCTGGAAACTCTATGGCCCGGTTGGACTTGTGTTCACTGGTATATTGGGCAGAGACCTGCTCCTTTGAGGTTAGGAGGAAGCTCAGTTGTGAGTATCGGATATTTTAGTGGAATAGAATCCTTCATTTTCCAATTTGTGTAAATTTCTAGGCCCTATTATTCCAGGACTCAAGTGGTCAAGGGGGCTTGGAGATTTTATAACTTATTATAATCACTTTTAGTTGATCCATCTGTTTCACATATGGGGCTTTTTGCTCATATTCCAGTTTCTAAATCTTTTCGTGGTTCTGTATTGAAATGGCTTTTTCTCTTGGGCACTTGTAGGCAGTTGCTATTTACTATTCTCATCTTTGCTGACTCCTCCATTGTTTTCCATCTTCCAAAAATTTCTTAGCAACTATTATCTCTTGTGTCCTTTCCTGTTCTTTACTCTTGTGGTGCACACCTTTTAACTTCTTTGCTTTCATTGTGCTAAATATAATGTAGATAATAAATTCTTGCAAGAAACTGAAATAAATATATTGCCTTCAACCCACTATGTTTAGCTGAAAGTCTTCTACTTCACCTTTTAATGCATCATAATCAGATTTCTGGCCCTGCTCTCCATAGAAAATCCAATGATGTCCTAGTTCCTAAGTCCGGTTGACTATTGTCAATTTTATCTTCCTTGTCCTCTGCAACTACCATCTACTTTTTTTGTAAAATATCCCTCTCTCTTTGTTTCTACTTCCCCATTCTCCTGGTTTTCCTCTTTCTTTAATCATTTTCAGCTCTTCTATTGCCCACCTCTTAAAATACAGTTTTCCCAATGTCCTATTCTTAATACTCCTTCTCTTCCTTCTCTAAATGTCCCAACTTTTCTCAGACTCCAACCAACCTCTTTTATTTGGTTTATCACCCTCAAGGGATAACTTCGCTTTCCTCCTCCAAGGAGATAAAAGAAACAATCAAAGGTGTATTCTTGCAATGTTATGTTACCCAACCTATAACCACCCAGTCTACATCCCCACCCATTCTTGCTTCCATATTTTTGTCATGTTTTGGTTTTCATAGGAACCTATGTTTTTATCTAAACCCAATTCCTTCACTGCCACCCCATTCTCTTCCCCTCTCACTAAGTATTCACCATACTGTTGATTATGTCTTTGCTCTCCTGGATTTTCAACTTATTCTTACTACATTTTTGACATCAGCAACTTAACATGATCAAGACATTTCCATATGAAAAACAAAACAAAATGACACCAAACCGTCTTTTTCTCTATCTACTAAAGAACTGTTTATACATTTTGTTTTCATTTCCTCGTCTCCACTCACATCTCAGCCTCTGACCTTAATTTCAGTCTCACTGGTGCAACCAAGCAGTTCTCATGAAAGTCATGACAACCTCCCCATCACCAAACCCAGTGGACATATTTCAGTTTCTCTCCTAAATAGATCCTCAATGACATTTGATTCTATTGACTCTTCCTTAGTTCTTAAAACAGTTTCTGGCCTCAGCTTCATACATTATTGAGTTTCCTGCCATCTCCACAACCTCTCCTTCACTGTAACCTCAGTAGTTTTATCCCCCTTTACATAGTCATTAAATGTCATATTTCGCATGATTTCATCCTACCCCCTCTTGACTTTTCGGTATGCTATCGCTCAATTGTCATTTCTTCTTCCATACACTTGAGACACTTACTTTAAAAAAAATCTCAGGCTAAGGTGAAGGAAGAAACCACTACTTATTAACTGAAACACAAAGCTGAATTTATTACTTACTTCATGGGATTTTTTAGGAAGTGTACAGTTTAGAGAATGGGTTGATGTCAGCCTAGAAGCATGATTGCTTGGGGAACACTGCAGTGAGATGGTCAACTTTTTTGTATATTCACCAGAGTAAAGCTCTTGCCCACTGGTTGTCTTTCAAAAGAAGAACATTATTGCTCATTGACTGGCTTTCAAAAACCTGTTCTCTGAGCAAGTTATCATGGATTGATTAAGTGGGTTTAAGACTGATTGTAGTGGTAACTTGTTACTGTAGCTACAAAACAATAAGTTGTTTCTGAGGAGTATAAGAAATTATTAAATTTCTAGTTGAGCTGTGTTTTTAAAAAGTTGAACTTCAAGCATCCAAATATGTTTTCACTGTTCCAACTTGGATATCTCAAAAGCATTTGAACTCAACACATCCAAAGGAAAATGTGTGTTTTTCCTTCCAAACTTTATCTTTCTCTTGAAAGGCACATCTATCCATCCAGATTAGGAGCTGGCAAACTTTTTCTGTAAAGGGGTAGATAATAAATATTTCAGGTTTCACAAGACATTTAATCTCTATTGTGACTACTCAACTCTGCCATTGTGGTGCAAAGGCAGCCACAGACAGCACATAAACAAATGGGCATGTTCGTGTTCCAATAAAACTTTATTTACAAAAACAGGAAAAGGCTGGATTTGGCCCGTGGGTCATGATTTGTCCATTGCTGATTTAGGTGGTCAAGCCATAAACATAGGAAGTATTTTAGATAGTTCTGTCTCTAACAGGTACCATATCTATGCCCATACATTATCAACTTTGCTTTTTGTTGAGCTCTTATTGTTTTATTTTCTTAGAATATTTTTTTCCAAAAAAAATCTTTAGAAAATATCAGGACTTCCCAATATTAGGACCTTATCTCTGACCTAGTGTTTTTCTAGGGATAAACAAATGACTCAAATTTGACTAATCAGGGAATTTCTTTTTAATGGAGTTGAAATTTAAGAGATTTGTTCTGCTCTGGCTGTACAGATAGAAACCTAGGACTGCTGGTAGTACATCTTCCCCACCCCTGCCTCAGTCCTCACTCTTGACTCATCTGCTGCACAAGCAGGCAAGGAACACAGAGAGATGGTGAGAGGGCCCTGAGTACTGTGTCCTCGGTTTTAATCATTGCCATCCCTGGTTTTCTCGTGTTCGGGAATTGTGAGCTAATTATACTCTTCTCACCTCACATTTTTACTCATACAAACGTTCAAGTGACATGTAACCAAGGAATCCTGGCTAAAATAGACCTCTTAAATACCTCTTGAATTCATTCACTATTCTCCCTTGACACTCTTGCTGCTCAGCCTAAAGGTCGTATCACCTCATTCTGGGACTACAGAACTACTCCCCTAACTCTGTAGATCTCTTGGCACCTGCAATACTTTTTCTAAACTGCACTCAAAATAGTCATATAAAAATCGAAATCTGAACATGGCATTTCCTTGCTGAAAATCTTTCCATCTCCTCATGTCTTCTCACATGTCCACCCTCCTTCTCCTATACCACATTCTTTGTTCCCTCTGTTCCAGCCACCTCTGCCTCCTTTCAGTTCTTTGTACCACGTTTATCTCGTGGCATTTGTGCATTCTGTTCCTTACTTCTGAAATGTTCTTCCCTCGACCGTCTTCAAGGATATAGCTCAATTCCGTCATTCAGATCTCAACTCAATGTTCACGTCCTTGGGGAAACGTTGCCTCTCCTTACAGACCAGATTAGCCCTCATTTTTCTTCACTGTACCTTTTATACTCTGGTGTTCCTTCAGAGATTTCAACATATTTATTGTTATATAACTCTTCAGGTTATCATTTTGTATATATCTAAATATTTCCCTACTTCATAAATTCTTTGAAGACAAGGATAGTGTCTCTTTTGCTAAATGCAGAACATGAATCTGTAGTTCTTTGTGATAGGAAGAACGGCCTTCAAAGATGCCCATGCCTTAATCTTTGGGTCCCACAAATATGTTACCTTCTTTAGCAAAAGAGACTTTGTAGGTTTGATTAAAGTTATGGATCTTAGAATAGGGAAGTTATCCTGGATTACCTAGATGGGCCCAATCTAATCACATGACTGTAAAAGCAGAGAAACTTCACTGAGCAATGTCTCAGAGGGAAAAGGCAGCAGAGAGGTGTGGCAGAAAGGAAGTCAGAGAGATTTGAAGCATGAAATGGACCCAACTCCTCGTTGCTGAAGGTATCATATGAGAGGCATGAGAAAGAATGCAGGCGGCCTCCAGGTGGAGACCACAGCCTGGCTGATGGCCAAGAAGGAAATGGGGCCTCAGTCCTCCAACCACAAGAAACTGAATTCTGCCAACAACCTGAATGATCTTGGAAACAGATGCATCCCTAGAGGCTCCAGAAAGGAACACAGCACTGCTGACACTTTGATGTCAGCCTTGTTAAAACTGGAGGAGAGAAACCAGCCCAGCCAACCTGGACTTCTGACTTAGACCACGTTGAGGTGGTAAATTTGTTGTTGTTGTTGTTGTTGTTTTAAGCTGCTAAATTTCTGGTAATTTGTTACCACAGAAAACTAATGTACACCTTGCTTGTGCCTGGCATGTACTACATGCCTCGTAAACTTTTAATGAATGGATAAACAAATGGGCAACCTCTTTCTCTTCTAAGAAGTCAACTGCTGATGATCAAAGTTGAGAAGTCCTAGCCCAAATCTCTCTCCTGGGCTCTAGACCTTGTATGTCCATCTGCCTAATAGAAAAATCTAACCCCATGTTTTACAGGCCCCTGAATTTAACATGTCCAGAAACAAACTTATTTCCTTCTCCCACTAACCCTGGTCCCCATCATTGATCATCTTCCTTCTTTCACTCCTTTCATTCAATCTATTCTTAATTCACTTGATTCTCTCTTATTAGCACTCTCATATTCTTTTATCCTTTATCCCTTTGCTTCTTTTAGGTTCTAACTAAGCCTTGACCATCAAAGACCATTCAAGTCTTACATCTGTTTTCCATCCCTCTCTCCTTCTTTCCAGGCTATATGTCCTGATGCATCTACAGGCAATATTCTCTCCTGCAGTCTCAGGCCACTGTTTATGGTGGTGCCATCCTGCTGGCGATTCTGGACTCCTCTTTCAAGATGCATCTTTTCTTCCAACTCTCATGTCAGGTCCTGACCCACCCACTCATCCAGAAAGATTTGAGCCTTGTCTCCCCTGCACCCCACTCTTCTCTGTGCATAGTTCTATTTATACCACCTATAACATATTATTACGCTTATGTGCCTGCCCGCCTGTCCTGAACTTTATTCAATGTGCATCACAGAGCCGGGCAGAGGACTGGGACAGGCTGCATGTCACTAATGCTAGATGAATGAATACATGAACCAATGAACTCTCCGATTGCCTGTTTTTGTGTCTGTGAACAGCACTAGATAGGTGTGACTTGAGGTGTTGCCGTCTGAGCAACAGCAGCAGCAGCAGCAGCATTGCCTGGGAACTTGTTAGAAATGCAAATTCTCAGTCCCCACCCACACACCACCTGCCCCCAGCCAACCAGATTCTCTGGGAGTGGGGTGCAAGAATCTGTGTTTTAATAAGCCCCCCAGGTGATTCTGATGCACACTAAAGTTTAAGAACCAGGGCTCTAGAATACTACTCCAGTTTACTCTTAGAGAGTCCCGTGGAATGCGTCTAGCTTAGCTGAGCTTCCCATTGCACCCAACCAGGAACAGTGATTAGAGAAGGAGGGGGCAACAGGAGACACCCCAACCCCGGAGAAGAGAACTCCTGGCCATAACCAGCCATTGAATAGTCCAAAGTTCATATACAGCAAAGATCTGAAGGCAACCTGAGAATCTCTTTTATGTTCTGGAATTTAAATTGAGGCAGCAAATTTTTGTGGCTTTGCTTTTATGTTTAAATGGCACCACTGGAATTTTGCCTTGCCACAGAGCATATTAGAATAAAGGAGAAAAAAGGGGTGGAGATCTGTTTTAAGAACTACAGAGAGTAGGCTGAAGTATCAGCACAATTTTTCCTCCAACAGTACATTCTGGCCACAGAGAAATAGGAAAATTCAGAACTAATTTCTCTTTTTCTCAAAACCTGGCACTTTCCCAGCCACCAATGGACTGCTGGCCCCTGAACCTGACTTGTGTGGCCCTGATGCTCTTACAAGAGGAATTATTCATGAGTCAGTATAATTATCACTAAGGCACATTGAAACAACGCAGATTGGGATATCGCCTTGCAGGATAGGGAGAAAAGGGGTTCCCCCAACTTCCTTCCCAAATCCCTGCATATGACAAAATATCTCATATCTTCTTACACAGCATTGGATCCACCACCCAAGAGAATAAATGCATCTGTCTCACTTTCCTTTTTCTTGCAAAAATTTGGTTGTGTGGGTTTGTCTGTGTGTTTGTGTTTATTTGTGTGTGTGTGCACATGCAAGTATTTCTGTAGGACCATTATGCTTTTGTGTGGCTTTTGCTATAGACAATAGTAACAGAAGTACATACCTTTTTTTCTACCTATAATTCTATAATCAAGGAATCACAAATGGTGAAAAAAATCTCTGAAAGTTTTCCCAATTACTGATTTATCTTTTCAGCTTCCTTCTTTCTTCCAAGTAGTATTTATATAACACTCTCTGAAAAGCAATGCTTGTAATTGTACCCAAGTGAATCATTGTAGTTTTCAACAATTCCAGGAGGCAATGGAGAAGTATCAAGCCTTTGAAAAAAAGACTGGCTCCATAGAAGTAATTACACTCACTTGACCCAAGTGAGAGTGCCATGGAAAGAACACTAGCATTCCTCAGACCAAGGCATGCCATTTTCCATTCTTTGGGAATCAAACATATTCTCCCAGTCAAAATATTAAGATTTAAGAAATATCTGTTGGGTTCTTTTAACTGGAGTTTTAAAGCATTTCTTTTCTTTAGATATTGTGTGCAAGCGTTCGTATACAAAATTAGAAAAAAATCTTCATATGACTCTAGAAAAGTAATGCTTTCCAAGCCACCCAGAATAAGTCCATAATATTGCTACTTGCATTTAAAATTTCACTAATTATTGTAATGACGTTTGTTACTTATGCCAGCCATTGCCTTCAGTATGGCCTGCAGGTTTAAAAACAACAATGATTGGACATTCCTTTTACCATCTGGATGGCTAATGAATTAGCAGATTCAACATTATCTTTTGAGGAGATAACTCCATTTTATTTTCTCTGTGAAAGTCAAATATAACAGATAATTGTGAGTGTATTCCTTCTAGTGCTCTGTATATTACCAGAAATAAGTGAAGAAAAACTACTCCTTTTGGAATTTTACAGAGTGATCAGGCTTAGAGGTTTTAGGCGTTCATCATCCATGACTCTAAGTTAGAGTGATACAATCTGCCACTCTACCAAAGAGAGGTGGTCCCTGTCCTTATCTCAGCTAGTTAGGACAACTAGAAGAAGATGAGGATGCAGAAGTAATTCTATCCAAGGGGAAATTTCCCCATTTTTTCCTTCTTTCCATATGCTCTGAAAGTGATGGATTTTTTTTTCTTCCTGTAGTCGCTGTTCAGCCAAGTGTTGTTTTTACATAATAAGGAAGTTGTAGCTCTCAGACCACAATAGAAATAACTCCTATACCATTTATTTCTCAAGTCAGACCTCTCTTGAAACATGAAAAAGCTGCTTTCCAGTTAAAAATATAGATAAAATCAAAGTTCAGGGCTTATACTCAATCCTCAAGGTGGCTTTCCATTAATAAGAGCCTCCACCATCTTTGATTTCTGTCATCACTGATGTTTTCCTTTTATTAACTTCTGCACTCATGTGCTCTTTGAACAATTTCTAAAAGTTACTCTTCCTTCTCTTTTTGATTCTGTTGCCATTCCTGCTGCTATGTATCACTTTCTCCCCCATCCTTCGGCACTGATCCACAGTCCAGAAAATTTCCCTGGAGGAAACCCTAGCGTCTAGACCTTATTGTTACTTCATTTGGCCTCACTTCTGGACTGGACAGCATCACGAAGAATCCCAGAACAGGTGCTCCACTGGAGAGCTGGGGCCAGGGAGTCCAATGAATCCATCAAGTATGTAGGATACTGGTCTAAAATATATAAAAGCATCTTGCTGATAACCCTCTTGATTAAATTCTGACTCCCAAGGGAGAGTTCTTAGAAAAACTGGAACATAAATTAGGTATCCTACACATTTTTGTTCCTGTAGAGAAAAAATAATGTTCACAAGACTCCCTAGCTTGGGAACATGTTAGTATTTTTTTTTTTTTTTTTTTTTTGAGACAGAGTCTCACTCTGTTGCCCGGGCTAGAGTGCCGTGGCGTCAGCCTAGCTCACAGCAACCTCAAACTCCTGGGCTTAAGCGATCCTTCTGCCTCAGCCTCCTGAGTAGCTGGGACTACAGGCATGCGCCACCATGCCCGGCTAATTTTTTCTATATATATTTTTAGTTGGCCAGATAATTTGTTTCTATTTTTTAGTAGAGATGGGGTCTTGCTCTTGCTCAGGCTGGCCTCGAACTCCTGACCTTGAGCGATCCACCCTCGCCGGCCTCCCAGAGTGCTAGGATTACAGGCATGAGCCACCACGCCTGGCCCATGTTAGTATTTTAAAGGAAGAACTTCATGGGGCAATGTGTGAATATACAGAGGTGATCTGGGAAAGGGGCTCAGGCTCTGTGGACAAAAGTTGAGGGAGGTGTATTATTGGCAAGGAAGGTCTTCCAATCAGCCTACAGAGAGTGTCTGACTTGTCTAGCCCTGCATATAACAGAATCTCCTGAAGAGATGGAAAACTATTTCATGTTTAATTGTGCTTTAGGGATATAAGTCTAATCTGTCAAGATCACCCTGTGCTTTTCAGAGTGCTTCATAGCTCTTCCCATCTCTTAGGCTGTAGGCTCTGCAGTGTAGACGGGGCACTCCTTTCCTGTTTCTCTTCTGTGCTCATTGTGGTTGTCCTGTCTGCTAAAACAATATTTCCCCAATTTATTATTGGAACAAATGGTATTAGGGTGATAATTTTCCATTTAAAACAGTTGAGCTCCCTGAGACAAATTGTGTCATATACTCATAACATTTTGAACTTGCCACAACTCTCTTTTTGGATTTCGTTTTACAATGGGAACTGTAAAGAGATCTATTAATTTGTTTGTTTATTTATTTATTTAAGTTTGTGGGCAAGCCAAATACATGTGATATACTCACTCTGTTCTAATGTAGATGAAAGATTCTCATACTACATATTATACTTCCGTTACTTGGTCAGTTTGTCTAAGAACTGCAGCCATGGAAGAATGCCCCCAACAGGGTGTATTGGGCTGGTGTTGGAAAATAATTTTATGGTCAGAAACACTACATTTCTCCAGTTCTTGCAATTCCAGTCATCTTCTTGAACTAATCAGCCGGATTGTTATCCAGGAATTACATTTCTCCTCCCTTAATGTAGGAAAGTTGGAGTCTTCCTTGCTGGCCCCAGATTCCATAAAGAAAGAGATACAGTTCAGGCTGACCAAGTATTATATAAACAAATGACTCTGTAGGAACTTCAAGTGGAGATATATATATATGTTCTTTTCCTAATGAATTGCTTGAGTATAAGTGGTAGTTATAAAAAAAAAAGCTAAAGACTAGTGATATCTTCTGTTGTTGGGTCAGTGATTTAAAACATTATTTATAGAAATAATGGAAATTGCTAGAAAAAATAGCAATATATTTTCATGTACTAAATTTATCTATAATTAGCAACATGAAATATCTTTACCTCTTATAATCTGAGCTCTTTTAATACCTGGGGAACTTTGAGGAAGATTGCTACTCTTGGATTTCCTTGAATTGTTGACATTTATGTATTTTATCTAATAAAGCTGATAATACATGGAAAATCATCTTTAAATATGCTCACATTGAGCAGATATCATACAAATGTTGTCAAGTAGATTTCTCGTGTGAATGGTTTCTTCACAGGGCTCTTTTGGGTGTTGGCTTGCTCCAGTAAAAACTTATTTTCTACTACTTTACCTCACTCTGTGTCCACCCATAGTCTATTACTTACTGGTGGTCTATAAGCTCTTTTTCTATTTGCTCATAGTTTTTTAGCTCTTCAACAAATTTCCCTTCCCTTCTCTAACTATTCTGTTTGGGCCAATGCCTGACTTCTATTTCCTGCTCCTCTTCCTTGGTCAGTAACTAGGCCATGGTGGTGGGTTATGAGCAGGTGCAGTGGTTCTTCTGGCCTCATCAGACCCTGAGGGGCTTTCCATGCTGGGCCCTTGTTCTTCACTCTTTTAGGCTCATACCCATTTCCTAAAAAGGGTTTTCAGCTGGGGGAGCTCCTTCCTCCTACCCTGTACTCAACTTCTCCTGGCTCACTTCTCTCATACTTCATGTGTCTTCCTGGAAACAATATTCCAAAGAAGCCTTCCATGACTGCTTATGACTAAGTTGAGAGCCTTTTCTATGTGTTACCATTACACCTGTGTTAGCCTTCATAGCAACACTTAACTCTGTATTTTATTTCCCAGTTGACCTGTATGTCTCCCCTGTTAGACTGTAAGTTGTTAGAAATCCTGGGACTACTGGTTCCCCAGCATAAGCACAAAGCCTTAATAAACACTGAATGACTACATAAAGAAAAGAAGGAATGAATGATAGTATTAGTCAAAGAAGAATGGAGGATGATTCTAAGCTTGGGGATGATGCCCCTTGAACCTTGAAAATAAGTTATGCTATAACTCAATGACGATGGATCAACCACAACAGGCCTTTCCAATTTAGCCAGAATTAAATACAAGGAGTGTTTTAGGGGTGCACAGAGCATGTGTTCATAAGGTGGTTTTAAATACAACTTAGGAAGAATTAAATATTTTCAAAGATTTCTATTTCTTCCTAAAAAGTCTAGATTTGTCCAGTGTAGAACAATCTGTCTTTAGTACTATTGACTCTCAGGTTACCAGAAATGTACAGGCAGTGGCTGTAAGAGAGTGTCTCTCAGAGGGGCTGAAAGTGAGATCCGGCCATAGATGGGATCTACTTATAGTGTGAGATGGGGAATTCTCAAGAGGCTCCTGAGAAGGCACTAACAAAACGTCACAGCTGCTGTCTGCTGAACCCTACACTCTACTGGTACTGCACCACAATGGAATACCCTCTGTTCTACCTATCCAATCTCACCCAAGCACTTCTCATTGGTGGAATATAAGCTGGAACTCTGTAGGCAAAGCAATCTGGGAAATGTAGTTTTCAGACTTCTAACCCTCGTGATACTGGGGAGAGGATTGACAGGAACTAGCAGGGTCATTACATGACAGACAATTCCAAAGGGGAAGGGTCTCTGGGCCTCCCACAGCTGTATCCGTGTCCCAGTCAACATTCCGTCATTACTTATGGAGCCCTAAAGATGTTGTGGATCTCCTCCATGCTGAGACAATCTTGGGAAGAAAGAGGTCTTAGGCTCTTTGTCTGCCTAAGGATGATACATAGTTTTTCTAAGCTACAGGAGGCCTCACAGGATTCCAAAGAAGAAACACAGTACAAAATTTGGCATCTTCTTCCTACCTAGGTTTCCATCATCTCAGCACACCCAGACCACAGGGGCCTATGGGCTGGGCCACTTATGAGTTTGAACCCCTCTGTATCACTTCGCAATACCCCTCTTGGCCTAAGAAAAGTTTTTATTCACTTGCTGGGTAGCAGGAAGCTGTACTCACTATAGCCTATGTCTTTCTTCTTCTAGGGCTTGGGGTAAAATCCAGCTTGGGGAGTTTTAATGAAACACTCTCCTAGCCCAAGTGCCTGTGTGCATGTTTTCTCAACTTTGGGTTCAGTGATGTCACACTGGTAGATTGAAATTGGGCATGATAAAATATTTACAATACAGAAATTGTCAGTGCTATAAATCAGGACTTTTTTTTTTAAGAGCTGCCTGTTAGTTAAACATTTGTTAGCACCCCACACTGCTGTCTGTTTTAAAACTCAAACCTGAGCAATAGAGATAATTCTGTCTTTGTTTCTGCTGGGAATCTGCCTTCTTCCTGAGACAATGGCTCCTTCGCTGTCATGGGCAGGATAGTGAATGTTACTGGGAACAAACAATATATGGGATGTTATTTCAAAATCTTATTCTACAACAACCACTTTCCACTTGTTGCCTCATGGAAATCTCATACCAACATACATCCACCTATCTATCCCTAATGTTTCATGAATGACGAAATAGATGACAGAGAGATAAGCAAATTGCCAAAGTTCACCTGAATAATTATTGCCATTGCCAAGACTCATCTCACATCAAAGCCTGTGATGTCACAGTGGCTCCTGCCACTCCTGCAGCTCCCCTGCACACTGATTGAGTGAAGATATTATATTTCTGCGAGGGTAGGATTTCCAGCGTCTTCGGCAACCCTTTTCTGCATTTAGCACAACCATATTTTTCCTGCTTTTAAAAGCCTAGAGCTGAAAATCATTGAGTTTCAGTACAGAGCTAGAGGAAGCTCATGAATGGAGTTTGAATCTGAAATAAGCCCATTGGAAAAGAATTGATCTGAAAGGTCTCCAACATTTGGAATTGTTAGGCTTAGAGGGTGGAGAATTTTAAGGAATGCAGGAGGAAGCAACACAGGCACAATATATGCTTTTGCTAAAGAAAATGGAAAGAAAAGAGGCATTGATATTTTCTTAAGTGATGACAAAGTAAAATTTGAGAATGGTTTTATTATCAAATGTGGTACATCCCAGTAACATAGGGTTGCCAAATTTAGCAAATAAAAATATTGGACACCGACTTAAATTTGAATTTTAGATACACAATAAATCCATATTTTTCATATAAGGATGTCTCAAATATTGCTGGCAACCCTAGAATAATAGGATATTGGCTTTCTTTTTTCTGCAATCTACTGGCTGATATTTTTGAACAAATAAAATTTTCCATCGTCTGTGATATCTAGATATCTTAAGGATTATTTGGTTTATGTGTTTTAGTTAAAATATAAGGTCAATATGTATACAAAGGTCTGAAGAGCTAATTGCTTTTTGTGATACTTCTGTGACATATTTACTTCTGTCTTCATTAAAAATCAGGATTAAGAAAAACCAGAGTTATTTTTTGGTTAAAAAAAAGATTTACATCATTCAGGCATTAGGATGGGAGTGCAGAGAGATCAGAGGCAGAGACAAAGGGAAAGGGAGGAAAACTCACAAACCTAAACTACACATTATTAAGGCCATGGGCAATAACTACTTCTGAGAACAAATGTTTTTAAGCCAGAAATGAGCTAATGCAGCTTAAAATGAAGTTTAAGAAAATGTCAGTCCAGAGCACATAACATTAATGTATATAATTTGTTCTACTTTGTCATTCAAGTGTTGAAATACAGTCGTTAGCTTGCCAAACAGACTGTGCACAAACATCTTAAACTCAGAACAGCAATTCAGAGGAACAATTCCTGTAAATGTCACAAAAGCCACACATACTGAGTATGGAGCACATGGGGAATGGTCATCAATGCTGATGTTTACAAGGTAAAAGCACATTTCACTGAAAACAGGACAAATGCACAAGGCCAGTCAAGCTGATTTTTGATAGTAAGGAGGCAGCCCTACACCTGCAAGATGCAACAGGCCTGAAGGGGCTGTCACATGCCAGTACATAGTGGGCCTAGGCTGAGCTTTTCCAAATGCAATACGACCACGTACAGATAAGCAACTGAAATGTTGCGTGTAGTCTTTTAGATCTGACATGATAAACTCAGTCTTGGAGGAGTTTTTCCACTTCAATATTAGTGTTGCCCGAAGGGTGTGTACCTTTTAGTATGTTGAGTTCCTACGGAATGGCACTCTGGCAGAGGGTGCTAAGTCCTGTTCCCAGGTGATTATTTTACTAATACTACAACTACATTTATAGATTTCTGTGTAATCCCTACCTCTACTTCTGCTCATTTCAGCCCCAGATAAGATCACTAAGGTCTAAGATATCAGGAGCTAATTACAGGTATCTCTGTTTTTTTTAATCTCCTCTTGGGTTGCCCCAACAACATCTCTGATGATAGAAATCTATATAACAACAGGACCAGCTGCCTAAAGAAAAACAAAGCTAAATATAGCAGAAAGTGTCATGCTGAATTAAAATTAAAAAGGGTGTGTGTGTGCTTGTACATGTCTATGTGTATGTGTATTTTAAGTGACTACCCATTTCTTAGCTGATTTGAAAAATCACTTAATAGCCTATTGATGAATCACAAGAATCCAAGAAACAATTTGTGTGAGAGAATTTTTATTTCTTTTCCTGAATCCTCTAAAACTTTAGGCTGAGGGTACCTGTAAAAAAATGGACTTTTTACTGCATCCTTTAGTGGACTTGTCCTCTTGCCTTTTATCTGAGTTGTGCTTTGGGAAAATAATGGCACCTTGTACTTTTGGAACCCCTCATTCATGATTTGCAAATTCAGTTATACACATTATTAAATATAAAACACACCTGCGGTGGTGTGGGGGTGGGGCACATGCATGCTCTTCCTCCGAATCAGTTTCTGAGCAAACTCACGGTAAAGTGAAAGGCTAGAGCTAAGACCACATGACAAAGTTGTACTAGGATTCAATGGAGAAGTGTTTGCTCTGAGCTTCCAAACACATCAAAAAGCAGCCCTTATTGTAGCGTTCTTACAATTTTCTCTCTGCCTGTACACTCTGTCCTATTTGCCAAACTGTTTCCTGGAACATTTTCATCCTTTCACTACACAAGGCACAATCTTATCTTGGTTCCTAGTTGCTTAGTTATAGTGATTCTCAAACGTTGTGGTGCAGTGGAATTACCTGGAAAGCTGTTTACACTCTGGTGGGCAGGGCCCCACCTCCTAAGAACTCTGAATGACAATAGATGGGACTGGGCTTCTATAATCTAATAAATTTCCCAGGTGATCTAAAGTTATATTAGAGTCACCAATGAAAAGGCTCAGGTCTAAATTTTGTATCTCAATATCACAGGTCACTGCCATGGCTAGATAGTTCACACAGGTGGAACTTGGCAGAACTTCACATTAGCTACAAGGTTAATTTCTCTTGCTTTCTGCTCTGGGGCTTCTTTACTGCATAGGATGCCACTGAAAATCTGCTCAGCATGTGCAATTCTGAAATGGAAGGGTGTTAATAGCCCACAGGGTAATACTTGACCAATAGAGGAAGATGGAAGCCAGCGGCTATATACTCTCCTTTTGTTCCTGAGATGGACACTGCTGAGCTGCATCCTATGTGGTTCCTCAAATTGTTCCAGTGGTGTCATTGTACTGCATTTAGGGTCAGGGAGCAGAGAGGAAAAAGGGAAAAATAGGAAGGTTGCCTGACAACTGGGCAAATTTGCCAAAGGATTTGTTCAGAGCAGTTATCCCTAAAATTTAATTTAAAATTGTATGTGTTTCCTGAATTAGCTCCTTAAACTCTTATTAACACTCTGTGGGTGAGTGTAAAAATATACAAAACTTGGATCCTTGTGGTCCAAAATGGGGACATGCCAAGATGACCCTAGACCAAGGTGGAAGGAGTTCAGAGTGAGAGCACCCATGAGAATATGTGCTCCTTCTCCCTAGGAGCTGGGAGAAATGATGATGGGTGGGAGATGGGGCCACCCTTCTCTGGATCTAAAAAG
This sequence comes from Varecia variegata, assembly GCA_028533085.1. Classification (NCBI taxonomy): domain Eukaryota; kingdom Metazoa; phylum Chordata; class Mammalia; order Primates; family Lemuridae; genus Varecia; species Varecia variegata. The sequence continues at coordinate 192,837,077 of CM052436.1, read as the reverse complement.
TGGATGCCTCAGGCTGTCATCAGGGGTCGCTCAGGAGCGCTCAGCCTGGTGATGGAAAAATAGAGGGTGATTGCTGGTTACCTGATGTCACATCTAATATTCAACATCATGAAATTCATTCCACAAATATTTATTGAGAGCATTCTATATGCCACACACTTTTTCTAGGTACTGACTACATGGCTGTGAACAAAGCACATAAAAATTCTTATATTCATAGACTTTATGACTTAGTGGAAGAGAAATAAACAAGGTAAATAAGTGAAATTAATAGAATGTTTGATAACAATGATATGAGAGACAAGAAAGCTGGGCAAGGGATAAGAAGGCAACATACTATTATCAAAATAGATATGTATTCCAGAGTCAAGGAACAGAATAAAATATTTTACCTTTTAATGCCAAAAAGAGTGGTTATGTAGGGCTAAAGGAACAAGAGTATTAGTATATAAATTCTTTTTATTTAAATGCCAGACAACCATAGATACAGAGGAATTTTTTGAAAGGATAACCTAAGAAGACCTGGAAGAAAAGTTATTCCATGTTTCTCAGAGTTTGTCTTCCTCAGGGATTTGACCTGGGAAGATTTCTTCCAGCCCCAAGATTTGGAAGCAGAATGAGGAACCTTCTAACACCTCCAGAAAAGGAAACATATAGAGAATCAAGGCTCAAAAGATAACAAAGGTATCATTAGGACTTGCAGGTTAGGGTAGGCCCAGAGAAAATAGAATATTTTAGAATCACTAGGCAGGCCCTTACATGTGTTCATTACAAAATCTAATTGCAGCAGGAAGGAGAGATAGGTTGAACACTTCCCAAACCCAGAAGGCATTAGGAAGGAATAATTGACACGTTGACCCACTCAAAAAAGGGCAAGGCAGAGTCAGGACTGAATTTTAACAATGTACTTACCATGAGTAAAAGACCTTTTCCATCAATGGGAGGTGTTCTTGCTAAAATTAACAAAAGGACACGCTGTCCAAACCTTGCACATCTTTCATTGGGAGAACTCTAGCCTCCTTGACCGTCCATACTCCAGTTGAAATAGTCTTGGCTCAGAGGCTGGATGTAGGCATGTCTCCATGGTTTCTTTATTTCCATTTGAAAAGCTAGCTGAAACACTGGTTTGTTGTCCTCTTACATGGAACACAAACCAAGGCTGTTCCTGATATACAGCAAGATATAACTAAAGAATTTTCTGGTTGAACCTAACAGCTTAGCCTGCTAATCATTACCTGAAGTACCTAGGAAATTGTGGTCTCATATTGCTTCTAGCAACCTCCATATTACTTTCTAATGGTTGCATGCTTTCTTAACACATCAAACAGAAAATTTTACCCTAGATTACTGCAATATAATATGGGAAGTTGAATTAGAAACTTATTTCAGAAGCAGTCCCATTGTAAAGTATGTTTTTAATAAAACAATGAAAAGAAAAAGACAGGAACTCTCATCCCTCCCCCAACATTGGGATGCTCTCAAATAAACAGTAGTGCATATCTTCTATCTGAAAACAAACAAAAAGAAGAGATTTTGATTAGGATTTTGTTCATGCTAGGGTGAGGCTGTAGCACTCTTATCCTCACCAATTTTCGTTTTAACTTTAAAATACCACTGAGAAATGTGCTTGTGGATAGAAAGAATATTCGAATTTTTTTGATGCTTAGAAATTGTGAGAGGTTTCCTTAGTTGGGAAGCATTGGGTGACTTTGGCTCTTTCTAATACTCTGATTTCAAGATGAAATAAGGAGAGGACATGAACTATAAGTATGTCTAAGGAATTATTCAGTCTATATGGAGCCAACTACTGGAGATTGGGCTAATGGTGGCAGGAAAAGGATGTCATCCCCATCTCCAAGTTTCAAACGATAGCTCTTCAAGTCCCACAGGTCTTCCGTGTTTTCCAAGGAGAAGCAATGAACTCTCAAAGCTGGTTGTAATTACCAAACACTTCACCACATGGGTAGCTCCAGAAAATGGGCACTTGCAATATTGATCAAGACTGGTCCAGGGAAACCAAGGCAGAAATCTTCTTTACAATTTGATTTATATGATTTAAGGCTCTTCATCTGGCACACCCTGCCATGCCACTATTAAAGATTCACCTGGCTTAAAAGCTTTATCTTCTTAAATGGAGGTCTGGGTGGAGATAATTAAGCCTCTAAGCCAAGTTCAATGCCTTCCTGCAATGACTCAACTTTCTACTCTCCTGACCTAATCCTAGCTCAACACCAGCTCTTTATAAGCACTGGAATTTTGATCAGCAGTACAGGTGGGGGCCAAAGCTAGAAGAAAAATGCCTGAAAGCTGAAAGGAGAATATCAGTCATTTCATGTTTTGCTCATGGCCTGCCCCATTTCTCATGTTAATTCCCAGTATGTTCTAAAGAGAGACATGGATTACATTGGGGGGAAAAACACTCTATCCAATGACTCTTTGCCTTGGGATGCTGATAAAAATGTGTGTGTTCTTTTTAGGTCATGATAGGGCAAATTTAACAAGCTTCATAGCATCTGTGCTTTCCTTAGACAGTAGAGAATGGGCTTCTCCTTTGTTCCCTTATGCCCCTTTCAGTCTCACTTTACAGAGTGACACATGGCAGCAGTTATGTGTTAGGGGGTCTCCTTGTTGAAATGCATTCTCTGCCCTGACCCTCCCAAGTGGCTCTTGGCTTCCCACGGGCATGTCAAGCTGTGTAATGGGAATTAACAGATGGCAGCATGAAACTATGTTTCTAATCCCAGTTTTAACATGACATAAACCCACCCAAGAGGGCGACAAAAACGTTCTCTGGGTAGTTCTGGGGGTAAAGCCTCCAAGGCAAACAGCATCAGAGCATGCAGGCTGCAGACTGCAGGTGGAGGTGCCCGGATTCTCTGCTACAAAGAAGGCTGATTCAAGTGGTGACTCTAGGCAAAATGGAGAGAGACAGCTTCCTCACTGCTGAGAACAGGTGAAGACAGGTGAGGAGAATTAGGTAAAGCCAAAGAGCAAGAAAGAATCCAGGGGAATGTTCCTTCTCAGAAATGAACAGGAAGTAAGATAACGCTGAGTCTCTATTACCCAGAAGGTACAAGTGCTGGCCGCAGCTAAGAATTCATGAAGTTTTTCTCCCACCCCCCACTTTTTTCTTTTCTTTCTTTCTTTTTTTTTTTTTTTCCTCGCGGCTGGCAGAGTTTTCACTTCAAATTATCAATTGAAACAAAATGGAACTTATTGTCTGGAAAGCGTAGGTAAGAACAAGCATGAATTCCTAAAGATTAATGATTAGTTTGAGAAATTCTATTCTCTCTCCCTCCCTCCCTTTCTTCTTTCCTTTCTTTCTTCTTTTTCTGTTTTCATTTAGAAAAAATATGTATATCCAAGGGAAACAGATCACTTTTCAGAAATGCCTACATGACTTGGGGACCTGGGCACTGCTGTTCTCTCAAATGCCCCCTAAGGAGTGTGCATCTAAAAGGTCCCCTGGGGATGTGTCCCCATCAGTAATACCCTTTGTTACAAGGAAGAACCCTTGGACTGAATTCTCTATTAAAATTAAATAAAGATTTGCACTGAAAACATGCACATGGGGAATGCAGAATGTGTTTCCTATTAAGGCATCTTGAAGCGAGCTTAGGAAAAAAGCCTATTGTTTTTGTTCATCAGAGCTGCCACCAAATGTTGAGGGATCGCAGAGACAACCCAGTCCAGTTCAAGGAGAACAGACTCATTAAAAGATTCTTCATTTTCTTGACCCAAAAAGCTGATCACAAAGACAAGCAAAATCGCCAGAGTTAGGCTGGAAAAACATTTGGAAATTGTGCTAACATCATCAGAACGAGGGCCCTTGTGGTTTTTTCCCCCAGGCTCGAGACTAAGACCAAAAGAAAGCAACCATTAGAGTCTTCAACCCAGTTAAAAGTGGCAGAAGACCAGGGTGACACAGGAGCTCTTTATTCAGTGTGCAAACCTTCATGAGTATATACAGCTACCAAGATGCTGCCTTTGTGATTTGTATCTTCTTTAGCATAGGTTAACATGTAGAAACACTCCATGCACCAAGGATGCCCCAAATCTTATCTTAGTACATTTCTGTGGAACCTCATTGGAGTCCCTGAACTGTTTTTAATACGTACTATAAGCAAATTGGGTAAGAGAAAGCCTTGCCTTTCTGTACCCCTCTTTTCTCAATCTCATTCTTTCCTCCTTTCTTTCTCTCTCTTGTCCTTTTTTTACTCTTTTCTCTCTCTGTTTCTCTACACAATATTTCTTAGACCAAAATTGTGTGCTGTCTCTAAAGTGAGCACTGCTGTGGGGGTCTGTATTCCCTGGCTGAATGACTCTCAAGTTCCTGGTTTCATTACAAACTAATATCTGTATTTTCTTCCTGACTCACAGGAGCAGCTCTTGCTTTTAGAAATCCTTTAAGCAGGCTCAGGTTTTTTTAGTTTTCCACAGCTTTTGTTTATTCTCTTTAAAGGTACCTGAAGGGTGGGCCACATTTTGTCTGATTGTCAAGAGGACAACGAAAACTGAAAAAGAAGAAAACAATCTTAACTGGAAGTCATTTGGCTCAACAAAGAGAGGGAGAGATATTCTCCCTTTCAGAATTCTTAGGACTCAACCAGGTGGCTACCTCTTACCAAGAAAGGAGTCTGTCTCTATGACAGGTAGGTGCATGGGTCAGTTTGGAGAATGGCTTCTCTTGGGGTCCTTATGTAGGGGAAATGAATGTGCATTGTGGAAGCGGGAGGAGATGGCATAGCTGGGAGAAACCCACAGAGAAGTGGCCATCAGCAGACAGATGCTGACTCACAATCATCACGGAACACTGGAATGTTGACTGCGCCAACAGGCAACTTCAATCACGGTACCTCTGAAGCAGGGGCCTTCAGTGAGCAAACAGGCTGATCTATGTCAATTGGAAGAGGGTGGGATTATAATTCTTGGAGCTGAAGGTGAAGTCCTAGCCAGGAAGAGATCTGCACTTCCAGGAATAAGGCCATACTGCTTGTGCCTGAATCCATGAGGTTGATTTAGAGATTAAGGTCATGCATGTGCCAAGTAACAAGGCTTAAGGAGACGCAAGGAGTAGAATGCTAAGCCCACACCACAAACAACATGAGGGGACATTTGTACTGTAGGCCAAAACATTATTCCAGGGTTTAGAATTAATTATATGAATGCTTTGTTGGAAAATTGCAGCTAAAAGCAATGTTCATGATTATTGAAGCACTGCTATGGGTATCTTTTCCAAGTTTTATTACAGACTATTGCAAATCAGCTAATGTTTCCTAAGGGAACAAAGCCTTTAGAAGGTCATGTAACAGGGTTATTAGGAAAAGTAGAAAAAAAGGAACAGAATTTTGTACTGTTACAATGCCAATTCTCTAAACTCAAAGATCTTTAATATTTCACAAATCCTTATAACCACCCCATGAGATTTTACACAATACTTCAAAGAAAAGTCTTTTTATTCAGCCTTATTTTTTTTTAGAATAGGGAGTTCTGTTCTCAACTATTGGGTGCATGCAAGGTCCTGGTCCCAATCCCAGATATCAATACACTGGACTTAATTGGGACTTGGATGGAAAGTGAATTCTCCATCTGTGGGCATTGCATGGATATCAGTTTGGTTCAATTCCTAATTTCCAAGACTGGGAATCACTGGAAGAAACTTCTGCGTGGTGCACCTTGAGGTCAATCCTTGGTGGACTTATATAGGATGCAGAAGCACAATGTCTTGAATCATGTTCAGATTAAATTAGGCTATTTTGATTATTGAATTTAAGGGGATAATCAACACTGAATGTCGCATTTTTGAGCCAAAGAACTATATATTTGCTATAGATAAGACTATTCCGAGTGGAGCAAATCTGGCATTTTGACATGTTGTCTACACAAAGATAGATAAAAGAAAAATGTAGTCAGACAAGCCATTGGGATCTTTCTGATAAAAACCTCCCTCTTCCTCAGTACTGTGTTGCCATTAGTGAAGCCAGTTAGACTGGTTATGTGGGTCTAAATGAGGGTTAGGCTAAAACATATTTTATCCCATATATCTTAAAGGGTGGAGTTTTGGACAACAGAGATCCTACTGGATCTTACAAGATAAATAATAAATAATCTCCCATCCTTCCTCCCTCTCTCTTCCACTCTCTATTCACCTCTGTCTCCTATCATTCACAGACAATATATACACACCCGTTTTTGGTTTTGCTTATTTATTTATCACCATGTTCCACGTAGACCTTGAGAAGACTTCCAAAAGTACTCACAAAAAGATAATAAATGAATCAGAAATCCTGATGAAGGAGGGTTAAGGGTTTCTGTCTCTGCAAATTTGCTTTTATCTGGACATTTTATATAAATGGCACCTTTCAGGCAGCTGTAACAAAATGTCATAAACTGGGTAGCTTATAAACAACAGAAAATTATTTCTCATAGTCCTAGAGGCTGAAAAGTCCAAGATCAAGGTGCTGGCAGTTTCAGCGTCTGGTGAGGGCTGCTTCCTGGTTCACAGATGGCACCTTCTCACAGAGTCCTCACACGGTGGAAGGAGTAAGGGGTCTCTTACAAGGGCACCAATACCATTCATGAGGGCTCTGCTCTCATGATCTCATCACCTGCCAATGCCCCCACCTCCTAACACCATCACACTGGTGACTACGTTTCAACACATGAATTCTGGGGCAACACAACGTTCAGATCATAGCAAATAGAATCATGCACTATGTAGTCTTTTACATCTGGCTTGTTTCACTTAGTGTATCTTTGAGGCTTATCCATGTTGTAATATATAACAGTAATTTGTTCCTTTTATTGCTGAAATTCCATTGTATGGATATATTATGTATCCATCAGTTGATGGATATTTTCCAGTTGGGGGATATTATGAAGTGTAGCATATATTTTGCACATTATCAGCTAGTTCTTTGTCATGTTTTATATTCATCTGTTCTTGATTCTTATCTTCCTTCATATTCACTTTTAATATATTTGTTTTAAAACTTTTAATATAAGAACTTTTTATGGAAGTTCTTAGTCTCTCTCTCAAAGGACATAAATATACTTTTAAAATTCATGTTGAGAACACTCTACCATTTTCATTTTCTCAAGAATCATTTCATCTCCTACTTCTTTGCTGTTAATCATTTTCTTTTGTTAGTTTTTGTTCTTTGTTTTGAAATTTTATTTTGTAGGTTTATCTTAAAGGTTGTTTTTGTTTCCCTCTTTCTCTTGCTTATTTCTCCCTGGTGGTGTTGCAGTTGCCTCCACCTGGGTCCCCACAGATTCTCAGTGCAGAAGCAGAACTTATACTGGGTCTCAGGACCCCTGCTCCATGGTGACAAGCGGAGTAATGATTCCATTACTGTACCAGTCTTAGGCTTCCACAGGATCTAGCCATGGATGCTATAGGTCACCCTGTCAACCAGTCAACTTTATGCAGTCATCATTTCAGGCAGGAATTTCAGCTTTCTTTTACCTCCCCTCATGAGCAGTGAAATCCCACCCAGCCCTTCCAGTTGTACGAACTCCAGTTGGTGGGCCTAACTGTGGTAGTTTGCTGTGTATGTAGTGTTTTGGGCCCCAGTTGACCCATAGAAATTCAACTCTTCAATGCCTTCAAATGATTCTGGTATTGGAAGCTGGCAATATGATGGCCCCTGCTTTATTTAACACTGTAGGTTTTAGTATTACTTTGATTCAATTAGATTTTTAACTTATTTTAGAACATGGCTTTTTTAAAAAAAAGTTTTACAGTATAATGTACATACAAGAAAGTGTACTTATCATAATTGAACTGGATGAATTGTCATAAACTGAACACACCTTCTCCAAAATCAAGAAACAGAGCATTACCAACACCCAGAAACCCCCCTCCCATTCTCCCTTGCAGTCATTCCCCATTCGAAGGTAACATTGTCCAGATTTCTATCCCCATAGGTGTGGTTTGGTTCCTATTTAGGTCTATTACAAATAGTGCTACTATACACATACTAGTACATGTTTATTGGTGAACATATGTGCAGATTTCTGTTTGGCATATTCCTAGAAGTGGAGTTTCAGGGTTATAAGGGAGACATTTGTTCAATTTTAATAGATACTGTTAAGTAGTTTTCCAATGTGGTTGTATCAATTTATACTTGCACCAACAATGTATGACTTGCATTGGCCCCAAATCCTTGCCAACTTTTGGTATTGTCAGTATTTTTCATTGGAACATGTTTATTCTTTAAACAGAAAGAAATATATGTATGTATGGTAGCTTTTTTTTTGTTTGTTTTAAAGGGGAAAGGAGGTGGGAGCTCTCAGTACAACTTCCAGTTCTGTCTATACCTAACCAGTCTAATATGTTTTCTGGGGGCACAACCTCCAACATAGCCCCTTCCTCCCAGTTTAGCTCCTTCCTCTGAACCCCCAAGGATACTTCCAGACCAGTCATGTAGGTGGTTTTTATTCTTCAAGACAGAAGTAACGAATTAGGTGGGAAGAAAGGCATGTTTCACCTCTGTTGCCTTTTTTTCAAGCCTTATTTTGACGTTCCCCGAAGTTGGTTATTTTGTTCTGCTCTCAGGAAGGTGGTACACTGAGAAGAATAGAAAGGCAAAGGAAACTTACCTTATTCGTGGAAAACCCCACTGGCTTCTTTAACCCTTTCATAAGCGTTTGGTTTTCCCCATTCAGTTGAAGGCCTTGGGAGAGAAGGAACTATGTTTTGGTCTCAGATTTTGAGAATTGTCAATAGATTTTTGAGGCACACATTTTTACAGAGTTATCAGTTAATCTAAAAAATGTCTTTTGGGGATGCTGTAAGTGATCAAATGATGGTACAAGTCTTCCTATGATAGCTTTACATGGTAAAATGCAAGCATTCACATAGGGGTGATACATCCAACTCTATCATCCGTTTACACCTTAGTGAGAATGAATTTGGCTGATCATATTTATGAAAGCTGTGTGGTAGATTAAACTTGAAAAAGGAAACTTTCACTACTTTTTAGCAATGTGTCATTATAGCTCCTCATATCAAAAATGGATTCCTGAGTATGATGCTTAATCATGTTCTAATAAGCATGGATGCATGTAGGTTTGGGCTAGAGAGTTGGAACTTGAGGTCTATCAAGTGACTGGATAAATGTAGGATAGACTAGGTTGGCCTCAGTGGGATGAGCTTCTGAGATATCATATTCATAGGTTTGGAAATCATTGCACTGCAAAATAGCATAGTTCCATGAAGAAATGTGAGAAATGGCTGTGTGGCATAAGCTTCTGAAAAAGTGACTAAATGTGATATTAGCCATATATTTTGGATTTATCCTGTTTTCTTTTATTTTCCTTGTGGCATTATAATTTTTGAAGTGCTTTAAAATAAATTATCAACTTGCTTATGGAAAAAAAGTGGATTCCATTTGCAATCCCTTTGAATTTAGGACGTCCTTGTTACTTGCTTTAGTTAATGGAATACAGGTAAGAAGTAGTGTGCTAGTTCCAAGCTTTGGCCTCAAGAGTTTTTGTGGTATCCACCTGCTCTCTCAGAACTCTGTCACCATTATGTACAAGCTCAGGCTAACTAAAGGACAGAGGCCAAATGGAGGAAAGATAATGTGTCCCAGCCAACATCTGACTGGCCCATATGCAGGGAAAAGCACAGTGTACCTCAGCAAAGCTGTACCCAACCCATAGCTGACCACAGGGATATGAGTCGGCTCAACCAAGACCAAGGTTTGGTTTGATAAACACTGCCCTTCATTTTATTGCTCCTGTGATAGTATATTCCTTTCTTCAAGTCCTGCGCTATGTAAACCCCCTGGAGCTCTCTCCACCCCATCTCCAAAACTATAAACACATCTCTCATGACACTGTTCCTCACTGTTGCTTGCTTTCCTTTTAAAACTCAACACTTTAGACATAAAACCAGTTCTGCCTGCATAAATCATTTGTGATAGTTGCCTTTCACGTGTCTTTCTTGTTTCTTGTTCAAGCTTTAGGGTATGCATATGGCGGTGGTGGTGGTGTGGGTGGGGGGTAGTTCTCTATGTATCCTTCTGAGACAAAAATCTTTCCACATGTATTTGCAAGACAAAGCACGTTAAGAGAACAATAGGTGTTAATTAAGCTTTGTCACTTGCTCAGTAATGTATAGCACACAACAACAAAACAGCACCCAGCTACAGAAATGGTGCATTAAACGGTTAATGCTGGAGAAAAATAACCAAACAGAGCTAAATACTTTTGGGCTTAATTTCTTGGCTATTGTCAAAGGCAGAGTCAGAACAATATAGCATAAAGATAAATTTTGACTTTGATGACAGGCATGGGGAATAATCACATCAAGTTTTATCATAATGAATAGAACAGAGCCTTTTTAATAAGAAGCACTTATTAGAAAGATACCTCAAAATTTGACACGTGCATGTACGGACACAGAAACTGAAGTGTTATGCATGCACTATTACCATGAGCTATGGGCATTATTGTCTCTATAATAATATGCATTGTTTACTGAAAGCCCTTTTTGTGCTAACTACTTATCTTTCATTATCTTTTGGAGCCCTCCCCACAACTCTATATAGTAGAAATGTAATTTCTCTCTTTTTTATAGATGTGGAAACTGAGATACAGAGATGGGATATAACCTGCCAAAGATAACACAATTAGTGGTAGAGTCCAGATTCAAATGGAAACAGTCTAATTCCAGTGCTCATGTTCCCAAGATTATACAACATTGCTTCTTCACATGTGTGTATTCATAGCATCGTGTGTGTATATATATTTATGTATCTTCAATGTATTTATATATTTCCATTTCACTACCATCCACCATAATATATCCCCATAATACATTCCCATACTTAACCAGATGGGAACAAAATGAAGAAATGAAAATTAAATTTCTGGCTACACTATAAGAGGCAGAGATAATGGAAAAGACACTTTTGATATATTACTACATTTTGTACTTAAAACACCCTTAAGTAGTGGATTAGAACTTCACTTTACAATTAGGAGTACCTAGACTTAAAGGATTGAGTAATTTGCCCAAGGTCACATAGCTAATAAATGGCAGAGTTGAAATCTGGACACTACTGTGAGTCCAAAACCCACATTCTTTGTACTAAGTCACTTTTCCCATTAACACATTTATTTCCAAAGTTTTGAGGGTGTGTGTTGCAACTAAATCCCCTCACTTTTCGCAGAAGAGTCTATTCAGACTTAGCTTTTTCTTAAAAGCCATTTTCACCTTGGTTTGCCTGCTCCTCTGTAAATTCTCCTTAAGTACTTTCTTCTTGCTAAATCTCAATTTGGTTCATTGGGATTTCTCTTCTCTAGCTAGAGGGTGAGTCAGTAATTTAAAAAGAGGTTTTAAGTGCATGCTTATGTTTTTTTAAGTTTCTGAATGCCTCCAAAAATTCACTTCTAAAGCCCAGAGAGGCAGAGGCCATAAATACTTAAAATGGGAGTATATTGTTTTAGTTAAAATTTATGGAGTGATTCAGGACTCCAATTCAATTTTCATAAATCGACATCATAAGGTCTAGATGGGAAATCTGCCTTAAAATTACCACGGGGCTCTCTGGAAGATGAGCCTTTTAAAAATGCCTTCGTTTCACTTGTTAGCAAGTTCGTGACTTCAGGCTCAAGCAGATCCAGGAACTGAACAGTCCATCCCTGTTTTTATTATCTTTCTTATCTCCCTGAAAGCAATTTTGATGGAACTTCATGTGTCGCCACTTCCACCCTTGAAGCTACTCAGACTGGCAAAGCCAACAACATAATTTATCTGAGTAAAAATTTGGTTCCAGTTTCAGAAAACTCTCTTTTACTTTTTATGAAACTCTCAAGAAATCCAGAAGAAAATCAGAACTAATTTTAGGACGTAAGCTGTTTCCCTTTGTGAGTTTGAGTGCTTATTTGTCAGTCCAAAACATCTTCTGATGGTATTTGGGGGAATTAATTAATTGGTTGACATTGTTTTGACATTATTTAACTTTTTATACTTGGCTCCAAACTTGGAGGTTTGGGAGTTTAATTAAAACATCTCTGAAAAATTTTAGGAGTAAGTAAATCAAACTAATCCAACTATAACCTGAGTGACAGCACAACTATGAAATAGATGAAACCTCTTCAAGGACAGGGACTGTTTAGATTGGGCATTGTGGCTAACACAGTGCCTGGGGAATAGCAGGTACCAAATAAATATTTTTTAAAATTTCAATATATTTACAGGATACAAGTGCAGTTATGTTACATAGATTTATTATATAGCAGTGAGGTCGGAGCTTTTAGTGTACCCATCACCCCAATAATGTACACTGTACCCAATAGGTGATTTTTCATACCTTACCTCTCCTCTTCCACCCTCCCACCTTTTGAATCTCCAAGATCTATTATTCCACTCTGTATAACCATGCATACACACATGTTAGCTCCCACTTATAAGAGTGGCATTTGATTTTCCATTCCTGAGATACTTAGGATAATGGCCTCAAGTTCCATCCAAGTTGCTGCAAAAGACATGATTTCATTCTTTTTTTATGGCTGAATAATATTCCGTGGTGTACATATACCACATTTTATTTATCCACTCATCAGTTGGTGGACACTTAGGTGATAACTATGTGAGTGCAGGTATCTTTTTGATATAATGCCTTCTTTTCCTTTGGGTAGATACCCAGTAGTGGGATTGCTAGATCGAATGGTAGGTCTACATTTATTTCTTTGAGGAATCTCCATACTGTTTTCCATAGAAATTGTACTAATTGGCAGTCCCAGCAACAATGTGTCAGTATTCTTTCTTTCTGCATACATGCCAGCATCTATTGTTCCTCCATCCAGCCTCCCAGCCTCACCATCTGCTCTGAGATGGAGGGCAGGACCCAGGCCCTTGAATACTCCAGGACCCAACTCTGGATACCAGAGCACTTTTCCACATTAACATAGGTCAAGCATAATGTGACTTATGAGACCTTACATGATCCCCAAAGCCTGAAACCAGTTGCCTTTTCAACCAATTGCTGTTCTTCCCCATGAGGACATGAAAACATGTCAAAACAAGCTGGAAGTCATTGGTTCCATTTGTCCTCCTCCATTTCTTTCCATGCTGCAATAAATAGCATTTAAGGGAAGTGATGAAAAATGGTTTATGTTTCCTACTGGTCATAGCAGAGTTATTTAAACATACTTTTGTATCACATTATTGTAGTCAAAGGACCTAAAGAAGAAATGCTTTGGAAAGTGTTCTGCCTTATAAAATCTTTTGACAGCAGTTCTGCCATACTTTGGGGCAGCAATGTATATCTAAAAGCAAATATAATGGGGCGATACATCCCTGGCTTCAACATGAATGTTTTGGTGAAGACTGATTATGGCTTATAGTCAGGTGAGATACATTTAACATGTCATAAAATAGGCCACGGTATTTCAAGCCGCAGTCATTTATTCTTGCCTGCATCTGTGTTTTGACTAGGGGTCGGTGGAGCTAGAATGGCCTCAGTTAGCAGCTCTGCTTGGAGCTTCAGGTCTATCTTAACTCAGCTCCCCTCTTAGGGCCACTCTATGTGTGTTTCTTCTGGAGTCTAGAGCTGAGAAACAGCAGCCACCCAGGAGAAGCTCCTCTTGTGATAACAGAGATGCTAGAAATCTAACAGGACCTTTTAAGACCTGGACTCAGAATTGTTACACTGCCACGTCTACCTGCGTTCCATTGCCCAATAAAAGTCATATGGCCAAGCGCTAAATGAAGAGTGGGGAAGTATATTCCACCCATATGAGGCTACAGAAAGGGTGTGGGTACAAGGAGGGATGAAGAAGAATTGGAGCGAAAAATTCAATTGAACACTGTGTAACCTACTAAGTAAGCCCACTAAAAGTCCTACCTAGCAGTGGAGTACAGTCACATGTGTAAGTGCATACTTATCATAAAATATATACCAACGTTTAAGACCATCCTAACAAGGTAACCAGATCTCTCTCAAAATTGGGTTTCAATGGTGAATAACTTTGTAAAACTAAATTATGATGGATTCCATGTAATTATTTCTAACTAGGGGTGCCAGTGGCAAGACTTCTTTTTGAAGAGTTGGCACATGGCTGGTTCTCCTGCATAAGCATTTTAATAACTCCCAGTTATTGAGACATTAAAAAATTTTGTATTTGGCTTGGGGGACAGGCTTTGAAATATTCACTATTCTTTTCCAAAATGTGCTTCCTTTTCTTCATTCCCTGCCATTCAAAGGGAGGCCTCACAAATATTGATGAGACTCAGGGTGGGGTGACTGATAAAGATTTTTAGAAATATTAGGCAGGGGTGCTTCAGTTTTATTGAAGTGGACTCTCCCTGGTGTGTGCTGCCAGGTTGGGGTCTGGAGCTCTGGTTTGCACTCAAGATGGACTATAGTTTGTGTTCCTGTCCCTGAAAAACCAGGCTGTTATTTCTGCTCACTGTCAGGATCAGTGGATGAGCAGGTTCTTCCTAGAATCTCAGAAGAACCATCCTGTAGATGACGGAGACAGAGGAGCCTGGAGACTCCCACCTGTGCATTTTCTCTCCTTCCATGTCTCATTCCATAGTGCTCGGCCTCCTGTGGAGACTTCTTTCAGGGCCCAGTGTCAGTCATTCACATAACAGCAGGAAGTCGGTTCTTTAAAGAACATTAACATTTTAAGACTCCTTAAAAAATTACGAAATGGAAAACTTCACCTGCAGCAGTTAGAAGTAACTGTGCTAGATGGAAACAAAGAAACATGGGTGGATTTAAAATCTAGAACAGGAGGGGCAGTAGAAACCAAACTATCTGTATGTACGATATAGAAATAAATAAGTATGCAGTTATTTGTGTAACATAAGATACAATATGCAAATATGTATTAGCATCTCATATACAAAAATACATAAAAATATACAAATATGTATTAGCATCTGACATATACATCTAAATATGTATACAAATATATATTTACAATGTATATATACAAATATATTTTAGCATCTAATATATATACATCATATATGATTTACAAAAGTTAAGAAATGTGACATATAAAAATACACTTATAAGAACACATACAAACAAAATGCTATTTATTTATTTATTATTTATTTATTTGTTTATTTTGAGGCAGAGTCTCGCTCTGTTGCCCTGGCTTGAGTGCAGTGGTGTCATCATAGCTCACTACAACCTCAAATTCCTGGGCTCAAGCGATCCTCCTGCCTCAGCCTCCCAAGTAGTTGGGACTACAGTTCCATACCATCACACCTGGCTAATTTTTCTATTTTTTGTAGAGATGGGGTCTCACTCTTGCTCAGGCTGGCCTTGAACTCCTGAGCTCAAGCGATCGTCCCACCTCGGCCTCTCACAAAAAGCTATTTATTAAACATCGTCATCTTGCCTATGGGGATGAAGGGAATGAGAATGGAGAAGGGAGATAAAAAGATAATAAATAAATAATAAAGGACATAGGACAATGATGATAATATGCCAGGAAATAAAGAGTATGATAAATTCAACCCTCTACACCTGAGATCAAAACCAAAAAAAAAAAAAAAAAAAAGAAGAAGGCAGGAGGGAAGGAAGACAGAAAAGTGGCAAAGAGAAAAGGGAGTTTGGCATACCTGTTACAGTCTTTTCAGGGAGTAGCCTGGCAGGAGGGCAAGTGCTGTTTTGGGGCTGCCTGGCTGATGAATTCAGATCACCTAGAACAGTGCCTACCACATGGCCCTCAATGAGTATATGTTAAATTGAGCTACATTGAACTGAATGGCCTCAAAAAGATAGGTTTATTTCCCTGCATCCTTCAATTCACATCCTTTAGGCTGACTTCTTTCTTTCTATGATGAAGAATCAGAATAAAATGTTGGGGTCATAAAGTCTAACTGCATCCAGCAGAGAACACAAATGTGTTTTGTTTGACAAGAACCCATTCCTCTTTTTTTTCTGGTGACAGCTCTCACATTTACTTTGGAGGAAGACCTCATCCCATTCTTATCCCATGGAGTTTGGATGAGGATGTTGTATTTCTATGGGAATTTCTATAGGACAGTATAAGATTTGGGAAGCTAGGGTTACCATTCATGAAGAAAGACTGCTTAAGCATTAGCAAACACAGAAAAGAGAGAGGAAAGGAGAGGGGCAGAGAAGGTAAGGGCAAGTGAGAGAGTTAGTCCTATTTTGGATCTTTTTTTGCTTAAGCATGTTTTAGTTGGACATTTTTATCACTTCAAACCTTAGGAGTGGTGATTGACACATCCCACAGTGAACACATCCCCTTGGAGAGCTCACCCTTCAGGTGTCACCTTCAGTGACAAGAGCTCCCCACAGTCTCAGGCAGCCTAGCCCATCTCTGTATAGCTTGGACAGTTAGGAAGTTTTATCTAACATTTGTCTGTCTTAAACTTTCTGGTGTTGGCAGTAGTTTTATACTTTATGGCTGCATAGAACAGTCTAGTGCTTGTTTCAGTTATCAGGTATGCCTGGAGTCTCTTCTGCAGTGAAATACCTATCCCATTCCCAGGTTCAATCTCCAGTATCCAAATCAAATGCCATAAAGAACTTCCCTCACACAGTAAAGTAATCTTACATCCCCTGCCTCAGTTATACTATTAATATCTGTACATACAGATGGTATTAATAACTATTGATCCACAATAAAACACACCAAAGTTGAATGTCTTGAAATCAATGAGGGACATCTTGTTGCTTACAGCCTTGGCTGGGTTGTTCTATTCTTTACTGAGCTCACTGATATATTTGTGATCAGCTGAAAAATGGGGCAGGCAGCTCTGCTGATCTTGGATGGACTGTCCGATATATTTGGAGTTTGACTGTCTGTAGACTTGTCTAGGATGGTCTGAGAATGAGGCAATGAGGCTCTCCTCCACAGGGTCTCTCACCCTCCAGCAGGTTAACCCAGGCTTATTCATGAGTAGAGGAAGTTCTTTGATAAAACAGAACATGCATGGCCTCGGGAGGCCTGGCTCAAAGGTGGCACACCACACTTCTGTCACTTCCCATTGGTCAGAGCAAGCCACGAGGCCAGCCCAGATTCCCGGGGTGGGGAAATCGATTCCACCTGTTAATGGGAGTTGTTGCAAAGCCACATTGCCAAGGGCACGGATCAAGGGTGGGGTAGAGAATCGGGGCCAGTTTCAGAGTCAATGTAGCAGAGACTAATACAACAAACATGTAAACCCTTAGGAGTTTGATTTCACTGAATGACATTCTGTTTCCATCTAATCCCAATCAGGATCAGGAGTAAATCAAGTAAATTTGGCGAATCAAAACACATCTGCTCTTTCAACACAGACTAAGAAGAAAAGTAGAAAACAGGAAGATCTAATGTCTATTTCAAATTCACACTTGACTTAAGCATGTTGCATTGAATCAAGGCTTAGTTGAGGGAATAGAATGACTTTGGCTTCTGTTAAGATGTGTTGAGTAAATACCTTTTATTTACTGCCCAGAAAAAGCAAGTTATCAAAGCCAAAGCTTGGAGACAGAGTATTTGTAAATAATAAAGAATTATTCCAATATTAAAAAAACAAAACTGTTCTCACTGCCATGACCTTGGGTTCACACTAGACAATGATTTAATGCTTAACAGATTTCCTCAACCACACTCAGCCCTTCTCAGATAGAGTGCCTCTTCTATGAATCATTCATTCATTCATCCTTCCATTCCACAAACATTTCCAAAATACATCTTCGATGGGATGATATAAATAAGTCACATCAATAATACAATAAATTAATGATTGTGACTTATTGTGAGAAGGCAGGGTGGGCTTTAGCCCTTATATTTTTTTTTTCCTTGAAGAAATAACCAGATATAAAAATGACTTTTGGGTTGGGAGGTTCCTGCCAGGTCCGAGATGGCTGGGTGCACATGCCCTGGCAGGGATTGGCATAATGCCTGCGGGGAACATGGGCTTGGTGTGGCTTCCAGTCTTTGCCTGGTTTAGTGTGAACTTGAAATGGAGCATGCAGCTTAACTCTATCCCTGAAGTGATCTAGCGTTTGACTCTAAAACACTTTTAACTCATAAAATGATATTCTAGTGTCTGGTAGGAAAGTTCAGAAAATTTTTAAAAATTATTTTGAAAAATCAGTCACTAAAATAAGCAAAGTGGAAGAAGTATGTGTTGTTAACTTTGGTGGAATAAGTTCCTCTGGAGTCTCTCAAGGTGGATATGCAGAGCCAGATAACCCATAAATTTAAGGCTAGTGGGAATGGTGACTATATATGATTTTGCCCTTATAGCTTACATTTTGAAAAATTCTGCTTAATTTAAAAGGCCAGGGTGAAAGGACCTGGTTTACATTAGAAGTTATGCCTCATTCCACATTATAACGCTGAAAAATTCTTTCAACTGTTCTGAATTTATTTGCTGATAAGTAGAGGATATGAATAAGTCAATCATGAATATTTCTGCTAGATTTACAAGACTATAACTGCTCCTGTGAACTTCAGAATCACCCTGACATTCTGGGACAGTGGGCATCCATAGCTTCATTTTACACATAAGAATGATGAGGCCATGGCCAAGATGAGATTTATAAGAGTAGAATCTGACATAGGGACTTGTGGATCCATTAAGAAGTCTTCCACGGGGTTCATCCACCTCTTCTGCAGATTTCAACAGCATGTTGCTATATAGAGCTAATGGCCCCCAAAGATGCTTTGATCATAGCAAGATATTTGGTTAAGTTATTAATACTACCCCCACCACCCCCCAGGCAGATTGGTTCCCATCTGATAGGCCTTCCAGATGCAGGAGCTCTTTCAAGTGTATATGAACTACACAAAACTGTTCGGCTCCATCATTAGTACCATCACCAACTCAGAGAAAGGAAGACACACAAAACCACAGCCCATCAGAACTTGATCTCCTAGGGTCCTGATTTCCTTATCTGTAAAATGACAGGGTCAGACTAGATGGTGCCAAGCTCTCTTTCTTCTCTGAAGTTCTCTAATCTCCTTTCCTAACAAGATTAAAAATTGAGAGTCATAAATAGTAGTAAATATGTCAGATTTCCTTCCCTTTCTACCCAAATTCAATAGAAATGTTAGTAGAGTTATCACACAGTAAGGTATTTTTATTCTCCACTCTAATATTCTAATTAAACATCTACCTATTGAATGTCTACTTTGTGGAAGACACTAAGGCCACGAAACTTTTTTCCAAGTACTCCAGTACGGGAGGCGAGCACTCTAGGACCAATGATGCATGTTACTCAGGCTGACTAAAGCTAGATTTGGGGGTTCCTATGAATAAAGTAAACCTGACAAAGGCTCGTGTCTGGAAGGACCCCTCATAGGAAAGGATAGCTCTGTTCTTTTGAAATGTGTAGTGAATGCTCTTGCTGTACCATCAAATTCTCTTTACTGAACCAGAGTACCCATCTTCCAGCTGCCGTGAGTGTTGAATTGCTCACACCACCCTTTCTGTGAAGGATTGCTCTTGATCAAAAGTGCCAACTTTCCCAGGACTTTATTCCCCCAACATGGGGCATCCTACAGCTAATATCTCACTGATACAGTAACTAGAGCCCAGCACCTCATCTCTAGGTGAGACAAATGGTACAATCCATGCTCTAGAGCCCCCCTCTGGGATCAGGCTGAAGCTAGACTTCAGCTGAGAACACATCCTTGTCTAGCTCTTTGTCTGTTCCCCTGCTTCTCCACCCCCTGTCCCCTTAGAGACTTCCCTCAATAAATCACATACAAACATCCAAATTCCCCTCTCAAGCTCTGCTTCTAGTGAACTTGACCTCAGACCCCAGAGTCACAGAGCTCTTCCCTTGGATTCAGGCATTTCATCCTGAGATTATTCTCAGGTTTTAATAAATCTCCTTTACTATCTAATCCTCTACGTATTCAGGAAGCTCCATGGAGTGAAGGGAGATAGCCACCCATTGCCTTAAGGACATGAGGGCACTTTGGGAAGTTATCCTGGACTCATGGAGTAATTTACCAGGGGCTACAACCTGAGGAAACAGGACTGTGATGATAAGTGGCAACACTCAAGACCCCAGAATTTCAAAGCTAATGAGCACAGACCCCCTGCATAGGACAGTGACTGAGTCTGTGGTCCTTATTGGAGATGAGTGGGGGTGTGATAGACTGTGGAGCCACAAAACTAGAGTATCTACATGGGAAAATGCTAGTGGCTAGAATTCAAATTTGAGAACTTTCTTTTCAAATTTCAAAGAAAATTTGAGAATTTTCTTTCCTCTCTCACATTCCCCCGAGATAGCCTCTGTGGCAATAGGGGGAGATGGAAAGCAGACACAGCCTTTGAGGGAGGCTGGATTTAGTTTCTAAAAGCCAAGGAGGAGAGAGGATTCATGAGAATAGAGCAGAAGCAAATGTCAAAGTCTGGCCCCATCTAGGCCGAGATTCCTCCCAGGCTTGGGGAGGAGGAGATGAAGGCAGAGATGTCATTGTGCATGAAATGTAATATAGGCAGCAGTGTGGGGAGGTGGCAGAGCTATAGAGAGAAAAACAGCCACAGAGAGTGTCTAGAGAGAAGGAACTATAGGCAGCCTCACAAAGGATTTCTGGGGTCTCAAGCACAGCATAGAAACAGCAGCAACACTGGATTTGGGAGTTACAAAGTCTTAGATGGGAGACCCCTGGGAGATGTTCTGCACGGGCTGATAAATGAGACCCGGAAAATATCCCGTCTCTCACACGGTGCCCAAACAGGCCTTAAAGCAAGGACTCTGGAGCCCAAGGCCTGGGTTCAACTATTAGCTCTGAGATTTATTGTCTGTGTAGCCTTGGGAAGGTCAGTTGGACGTCTTTGAGCCTCTCTTCTCATCTGTAGAATGGAGATAATAGTATCTACCTTCCAGGATGGTAAAGGTTAACTGCTTTGTCTACACAAAGTGCATGGAAGCATCTGTGAATTAAAGGCTTTTGCACTGCTTGAGATCCTAGAACTCTTGACACTGCCCTGGGCTAGGCTGTTTTTCCCAGCTCAGAGAAGTAAGGTTGTGGAGACAGATTTTATGCTGAATGAAATTACATTTTATTGGTAAACCGATTCATAGCCACCACAGTAATTTTCTACCAAAGATGCATCCATTTAAACAGTCTCTGGTTTCACTATAAATGTATTTTTATTTTTTATTGTCCAGCTAACTATCTTCAATATGTTATCTGTATATATTTATTTAAACTTTGATATTAGATGAGGAGAAAGAGAGAGAGAAAACTCTTGAGCAAGTTTTAGTTTTTCAGGGAAAGCCCATGAATTAATTTCAACTAAAGAAAGCAACAATGCTTTCTTTAGTTTACTGTCCAGCAAGGAAGCTGTTTACTGCAAGGAAGTGACGATGGCTTGAGTGGGAAACAGGAAACAGAAAAGAGGAAATGGTTTACAAGCCCCCAGAAAATATACACAGATGGGAGTTGACGAACATTGATGAGAAACCAGGATGCCCCATGTAATTCTGTTTCCGAAAGTCTACGCATGTCCTCTGGCCAATACTTATTCCTCTCTGCTGTGTCTGTGTTCTCAGTGTGATCTTGCAAATATTTAAAAGGCAAATCTAAATGCTTTAGAATCTTCACAACCGTACTGTTGGTCAACAACTAGACGGCTCGTGTGAATTTGAATTCTGCAAAGGAGAAAATCAACAGAAACGCTGAGAAACATGCAAGAAAAGAAAACTCCAAGGACTTATTAGAGATTTTACAAGCCAAAGCTAGGCTCCTTTTGCTTTTTTCTTTTTCCTTTTGCATGATCACAAGCTGGTCCAGAGCAAGGAGCAGAACCCAAGGTTCACACATATATTTATTTAGTTAGCAAGACATTCCTATTTTTATAGCTCGAAGTTCTTAACTTTCTTGTTAGCAAATGTTAACAAGGTTTAAAATGTATAAAGTAAGCTGTGGCATGTAAAAAATTTTAGCCTATCCTGGCTTTTCCTTTTTTTATACCTATGTTCAATGAAAATGTCCTACTGACAGGCAGAATGTCTGGGCAACTTTATAGATAGTGTTCCCACCTCAGGGCCACAAGGTCACAGATTCATTCCTGATTCTATTTAAAAAACACTCAACAATGGTAAGTTTGTGTGTGCTTTTATGAGCAGGAGCTGTTTTATATGATCCAAGATCTTAAAGATACTCCAAGGAATCTTGCGTGTATGCTGGGCTGTGAATTGGGAAGGCTGAAATATGGGGCTTGCTGCAAAGTTGGGGAGCTTCATGGAATCATGAGCAAAGACTGACTGTAATAATTCTCAGACGTTGTGTCTACACAAAGCCAAAAAGTAGTTTGTTTTCATGGTGGTAATCAAAGTGCTTGAAAGGCATTTCAACCTGCTGTTCCAGCGTCATTTTGCCAGTGGTCATAAAATGAAACAAGGCAGAGGGTGAAAAAAAAAAAAAGGAAAAAGAAAAAAGCAGACCCCACTCAAATCACACAGACATTTTATAACTGTTTTAGACACTGCAGACCTTTCCTTCTTGGGGAGTGCATAAATATGGCTTCTGAGAAGTTGCCCACAGAATCCCCGAAGGCCCCCTAAGTGTAGAAGTGAAACAACCATCAACACTCTAATGAGCAAACACTGGGCACTCCTAGCAGAAGGGGATTAGGAAACAGCTCAGTTGGGTGGCTACCATGATTTTCTGAGGAGTGTTGATAAAAGAACAAAACAATCCAATTCTGAGCTATATACCTGGGTTCAATTGCTGTGTGTCCTCAGACAATAGATTATCCTTTCTGAGTCTTTATTGTCCCCTCTGAATTGAGGAAAAAGGGTAGAGGTTTCTTATGAGTCAAAAAATTCACCATTCAAAAACTTCAAATGAATAGGTAATTAAAATGGGGCTATTATCCATTGTTTTATAGAAACAAGGCACACACAAGTGTCTCTCCCACCCAAGACTACCACACAGTCTATGGTGTAAATGACTTCCCTAGAATTCTACACTCTGATGGTCCTACGCCTACCCCTGAGCAAGAATTGTGAGTTTCCCAACCTAATGGTAGCCTCTACTCCCTATGGCTTGTTAAATCTAGCACAACTTGCTTTTCTTTTTTTTTGAGACAGAGTCTTGCTTTGTTGCCCGGACTAGAGTAAGTGCCGTGGCGTCAGCCTAGCTCACAGCAACCTCAAACTCCTGGGCTTAAGTGATCCTACTGCCTCAGCCTCCCAAGTAGCAGGGACTACAGGCATGTGCCACCATGCCCGGCTAATTTTTTCTATATATATTTTTAGTTGGCCAAATAATTTCTTTCTATTTTTAATAGAGACGGGGTCTCGCTCTGGCTCAGGCTGGTCTCGAACTCCTGAGCTCAAATAATCCGTCCGCCTCGGCCTCCCAAGTGCTAGGATTACAGGCGTGAGCCACCGCACCCGGCCCACAACTTGCTTTTCATATATATTTTGGATCGAATTTCAGGGATGCATGTGTGTGTGTGTGTGTGTGTGTGTGTGTGTGTGTCCACAAAGGTGGGAAGCTGATAACCTTCAATCAACTTGCTATTCAACTTGCCCCATCTGCCTAATCCCACTCTTCTATGTAAAGTAACCATCCCAAAGCTACATGTAGTTCTACAACCCTCCTCACAGCACACATGTAAGTTATTGGCTTTTCTTTCTCTAAAATTCTGGTTTTCAACCATGCATATATACAATCACCAGAAGTAATTATTAGACCTTTCTGCCAAATAACCACAAAACCAAATTCTTATGGTAAATGATGTGTTCCCGGTGGCATGGTAACAGCAGAAGGGCCCCTAAACTCCAGCATTGAGCCTGTTTCCAGATCTTTGGCATGATCTCAACAATATAAGGGTGTGTATTAAAGAATAGGAATTAACTAGATTTGGAAAGTCTCACCTAGAGAGATCATGGGAAAGACAAATGACTAAAGTGTATCCGGAGATGGTAGGATTCACTTTTAGGTTATTTCACACAGAATGTTCTAGATCAAGTTGCAGAGCTTTTGTGTCATTAAAGGAAGTAGTTAATGGTATCTATTTCTCCCAGTTGTTGAGTTTTACCGTTTGCAAAGCATTTTTTTTCTCTGAGTTATCTCATTTGAGCTTCTGAGATGAGCAAGTTATTATGATTCCAATTTTAGAGATGAAGAAACTGAGGTTCCCAGAAGTCAAGTGACTTTCTTGAGGTTTCACAGCTACAACATGGCAGAACTTGTATTAGAACACATTGTTCTAATTATGCCACCACAAGGCTGTTGCCTTATCAAAGGGATTTGAAAACTCAATCAAATATTAGGGCAGACATTTTTAACTGAGAAGGGGAACTGGGGAAATGCGTGTTAGTTAGGATTACGAAGGGGCTGTTGGAAACATAGTGCTTGTCTCCATCCTCTTTCCCCTGTAAATAAAAGTATGTCTCAGAATGAGGGTGGAGAAATAATTTTGAGAAGGTCCCCCAGATAATTCTAATATGTAGCTCCTGTTTGAAAAGCACTGCATCAAGTTTTTCTCTTCTTGCTTTGTTCAGTCCTCCTTGCAGTAGTATACTCATGGCACTTATTCTAAGATGAACAATGGATTGTGTTCAGGTCTGCCATAAAAGTGAAGGAACTAATGGTGTAAGGAAGAAAATAGGACAATGTCGACTTTTGGGTGACTGATGTGAAAAGATCATAGGTTTAGACCATGATTAATCATTTATAAGATTGTGTAGTATCCCCATCTAAAGCAGCTGAACGAAGAGCCGATGTGTGAATTTATTTTACACTAATTCACTTGTTACTTTTCTAGATGATGGCAATATAGATTGATAGTCATTTCAAGCCCATGGGGGTGAATGGCTCTTCCTATATTTATGCCCTTTGCATTGTGACTTTGCACCAACTCTCATCAAGAGGTGCAGTATTTGCCTACCTTTTACACTATGACTTTCTTTGTCCAATAGTATGTAGAAATATTGTTGTGCTAGTTCTGAGCCTAGATTTCAAAAAGGACGTATAGTTACATTCCTTCTCCTCAACCCCCACAGCAGCCATATGGGCAAGGCTGGGCTAGTTACCTGAAGGATGAGAGACTTCATGCTGGGGCTCAGAAAACAGTACCCCAAAATGAAGGCCTCAGAAGCAAAAGTTTTTATCTGACCTCCTGTCCTCCCGTCTCTCAGTTCCATTCTTCCCTGAGGCTAGTCATAGAATCCCTCTTCCCCATAGAAACCGGAACCCCTTTTCCTGAAAGTCAACCATAAAAGCTAAAATTACTCTGTGTAAAAACTGGCCATAAAGACCATCTGAACAACCTTGTTTGACTGTAGGTGATAAGATCCCCATTCCAGAGAGGACCCTGCCCCACACCCAGAAAGAAGGAATGCATGCTCAGAGAAGCCTATAAGAATCCAGACAGGCCTTGCTGGGTTTCCCCACTCAGCCTATTAACATTGGATCATATCCTTTTTGTCTATTCATACTTCTAAATGACTGCTCATACTTTGTGGAACCTAAGCATAAAAATGGACAATTCCCCCTGTATCTTTGGGTCTTCATTTTGAAGGCTTCCATGTATAAACATTAAATAAATTTGTATGCCTTTTCTCCTATTAATCAATCTGCTTCATGTCAGTGTTTTTTCAACAAACCTTTAGGGGGCCAAGGACCTTGGTCCCTATAGTTGCAACAGGAGCCATCCCAGCCAGCTCCTCTAACCACAGAGCCATGAAGAAGTTATCCCAGATTGAGAAGGTGAGGATATTGACCCCACCTCTCGATGCAAGGAGGTGCAGTTACGTTGCAAAGGGGATGCAGACACAGGGAAGGGTGGAGAATTGCAGCCATTTTGCACAATCCACCACAACTACTGCATTGGGGTTACTGGGGCTACTGCTTTGGGGTATATTAAATATGTCAACATATATGAAACATTTAGAGCCAGCCTGATGCTGAATAAGTGCTCAATAAGCATGAGGTGTTACTACTGTTTCTGAAGTGGATTCCACAACGTGTAGAAGCCCTAATTAACACCACCATGCTCCTTACTCTTAGGAACTGATATTGACAATACCCACAAACCTGTGGTTCCCTCTAAGAGCACACACAGTGGCTCAAATGAAAGAAAATTCAATCAAAGCACATACTGAAGGTCAATAGACCCCTAATTATCTTTCTTTCCTGAATAGAAGCACCTCATTTAACAACACTCCCCTCCCTCCCTAAAAAAAAAAAAAAAAAAAAAAGTGTTTTGCCTCTTTTATTCAGGCTGTGACCAAAGGTTTCAATGGTAAAGATGACTCATACCTTAACGAACTGGAGGAACTTTTTTATGGATTCTTAACCCATTGTCTTGCTCTCATGAAATTACTGAATGGCATCAGAGTGCAAAACCCACCAAAGAAATAAGCACTGGATGATGTGTGGTAGGTTTTCCAGCTCACATGAAAAACTTCAGATCAACTTGTTTCTCTGGAGACAGATCACATCCGGGGCTGTTCCTGTCCCCTAGGACTCATAAATGTTCCTATCTTCAGGGTACAGGTAAGGCCTTCACATTCTTTGAGAATAACAGTCTGTTCATTTCCTCCATGGCTATAAAGTGACTTTATTGGACTTCAGTATCTGAAGGAAACAGACCTCTGGGTTAGAGGATGCCTTCAGGTAATCACGGGTCCTATTTAGAGACTTGATCCTCAGACAAGTGTGTTTGGAAGATGCTCTTGAACTCTTGGAAATGTAAGTTAATTTACAGTTAAAAGGAAGCTTCCTGGCTTGCTCATTGTTGTTGGGGGCAAGAAGCATTTATATAGTTAAAAAGTGCTTAGAAGGTTTAGCTGTACAGTATCAGTTACCACTAAGCAATGTTTCCCCATGATTCAGCAAAAAAAAGAAAATATATGTGTGTGTGTGTGTGTGTGTATGTATATACATATATACATACACACATACACACACTTCTCCAAGGAGAAAAGAAGTAGAGACAGTGAGAGAAACCTTTTGCTATCACAGTGGGACTCAATATTTTACAAGTCCAAGGAGTTTTTGGCTTCATCATCCTTTCCTATTATACACTAACCTATATATAAATTTGGGTGAGGGAATCTCAATCCAAAGAGAAAAACACACTCATTTATGTGATCAGAGAAGCACAAAGTGCTTCTGCTCAAAGTTTGATTCAACCTACTGGTTAAATTCTAGGTCTGTGTTTTCTAAAGTCTGGTCTGTGGAGGCAGGCTCCAGTGACAAATAACTCTCTACGCAAATAGATTGGGGGAAATATTGCACACTCTGTTTCACTCTTGTGCAATACAGAAACATGTTTAGCTGTAATTCAATGTTTCCAGAAGATATGTAACCAAGGGATCTTCCTTTATTTTCTCTTTTAATTATATAAAATAAAATATCGTGAGAGATCAAGTAGTCTTTGAGAGATCAGTAGAGTTCAAGTAAAGCAGATTAACATAACACATTTTGTAGGATGCTGTTTTAGGTACGCAACACAAATCGACATCTTTGAAAAATGGTTTGCACAAGTATTAGGTGACTTATAGCTTCAGGCTTCTAGTTATGAACTGTTTTATGTTTGGAACCTTCTGTTTGAATCTGAAAAAAATTTAAACAATGCATTGGAAACAAATCTAAGTAAAAAATGTCTGAAACAAATTATGAACATATGCCTAGGGCATAGGATTGCTATAACTGAAGGTAGATAATCTATGGCACTTGGCCACCAATGGTTCTAGAAATATCTATGAAAGGTAGGGGATTCTTCTCCATGACATCCCTCCTGCTACTTTATTCCACTTGTCTTATTTGCCCCCTTACTGGACTCTTTGCTACTCCAACCTTCTGCTTTGCCATTCTGCAACATGGGTATGTGAAATCAACCTGGATGGGTATAAGGTCAGGGCTCAAATGCCTGGGCCCATTGGTTTCTCACATTCATTCTTCCCACTAGTCCCTTATCTCCCACTCTTGGCAATGTAGGGGTCCTCAAGACACAGGTTGATTTTCCTAAGCTTTTGAATATTAAAAATAATAATAATAAAGGAAATCACATGTTTATCTGTGATGCAGTTGAAGAGATTTCAAGCTGATGTCTTTGCTTTTGGCTGGAATTTTATCACCTCATTTCACTTTCATTATAAAACCCTTATTGGAATTTGCATGTTGTTTTTTTTAAAATCATAATAAAAATAGAAAAATTGATAGAGAAAAATATTTTAAACACCTGTGACCCATACTGATGGGATGGGTTTAGAAATGAAAAAGGGGTCTTTGGAGCTTTAAGGGTTGGAAGCCAACACTTCCTCTATCTTTTTCTTTCCTGTCCTCTCCTTTCTAGGTTATTTTTCCCCCTTTGGTCTTCTAATAGAGTATACAAAGAACAACTTAACCCTATTTGTTGCTGGCTAAAGACATAGTTGACTTTTTTATTTCACATGATTCTGACATTTATTTTCTTAGAACAAAGTCAGGCTATATACCTGGTTAGTCCTATATGGTAAACAGTAAAACCCACTGAACAGTGGGAACAAATGTCGTTTTTAAATAGCTTGTATTTCCAACATTTTTTCTTTTTTCATTTCTAACAATGTCTAATGGAAATATCCCCTCAAATTTAGGACTGGATTACAACCAATTCCTCCTCCATCCATCAAGATGAATAAGCAAAGAGCCCACCATCAATCCCATGCACATGTCTGATTTTCAACTGGGTCAAGTAAATTTCCACATTGTGATGTGGAAATTGGCAGCACTTACAAATGAAAAGAGCTTTCTTTTAAGAGAAAGAAAAAAGAATGGTAGTAAAAGGAGTAGTTATAGTCAGATTTCTTGAATTTCATCTGCAACAAATTGTAAACCCAGAATCAAATCTACTGTTTATTGTGGGAAACTTCACAAGTTGCACCAGAAATTTCTTTCTTAAAGTGTTTTGCATGAATTGTTTCACTTTTGGCTGTGATTTCATGCCTTTTTCTACTCCATAAGTACTTCCAGTAAAGGTGAACTCTATGGAAGGCTTTCTCTCCTTTAAATAATCTATTCTAAACAACTCAATGACAAACACTTCAACCCAGTGCCATCTCTCACTCAATGGGCAACTCTTTCATTACAGTACTGAGCCCACTTACTGGGAATATTAGCTTTATAATAGGGGCATTTGTGGGAGCAGACAAGGCCATGCAAGTGCTCATCTTACTGAGAATGTTAAGATGAAGCCCAAGTTGACTGAAGTCATTTCTGTATTTCTATATATGTGTGAGTTGGTTATGGGGAAGTCGGGAATAAGAGAGAAAGAGTGTTTTCATTTGCTAATTTGTTTTTTAACTGAGGCTGCTTAATTATTAAGAAACACATTGAAAAGTCTACTAATCCACTGGTTTAGCGTGGTTGTCTTGAGGCTAAACTTAAGGTCAGACGTGCAGTCTACAGTATCTTGCTTTTCCTAAGCTCTTGAATATTAAAAATAATAATAGTAATAAAGGGAATCATGCCCTTGTCTGTGATGTTACTGAGGAGATTTCTAGCAGGTTTCTTTGCTTTTGGCTGGAATTTGATCACCTCATCTCACTTTGATTATAAGCCCTGAGTAGGATTTATATGTTTGTTTGTTTTTTAAATGTAAGAAAAATGCCATCGACCCATGGCTCCTAAAACCTGCTGATCATCACAAAATATGCCATTTCTCTGAGGAACTTTTCAAGGAATTTGGAGTAGCTGTGAAGGAGAACTTTAAAAAATACAGAATGCTCCGGAAATAATGTAAAATACGTGCATGCCCGCCACCAAAATTGATAATTCGTTCAGCTACCCAGGTAGTGCAGCAAATATTTACTTGAGAAGCTGCCATGTGACAGGCTCAGTCCTAGACAGCAGTGAAACCAAACTCCCGCGCTCTAGGAGCTAATTCCCTAGTGAGAGAAATGGAAAAATACAGACAGCAGAGAGAGAACACAAATTTTACATACAGGTGTATGTGCCATAAAAAAAAAAAATAAAGCAAGCAGGGAAGGATGATGAAGAAAAGAAGGACTGCTGTATTTTAGAAGGGATGTTCGGTCATCTCTGATACGATTACATTTCAAGTGACATGAAATGGAATTTCAGATGACAATTATTTGTATTTTGTTATACTGTCTTTTTAAGATCTCCTTAAAAAAGAAGTATAATACTATAGATATAATTGAAAACACTTTAACCCCAGTTCCATCTCATCCTTGGCTCCTGGATGAGTCTGCTGTGTTTTCTTTCAAACATTTAAAAATAATTTGACAAACACACATGTATATGTTTATGTATACATATTTAAATATAACAAGTTTATATATGTGTGTGAGATTAGTACATAGTAATATTTTGTGCCTACATGTAAAAAAGTTTTTATACTATATTAGCATCATTGTAATACATCTTACCGTTTTCATTCAACTTTAGGCTTTTTATATGTGTGAGTGTGGATCTCCATTGATATAGTTCATTCATGTTAACTGGTATATAGTGTTCTGTGGAACGACACATCACAATTCATTTACTGTTTCCCCACTGGTGAACCTTCAGGGTGTTATCATATTTCATCATCACAAGCAGTGTTCCAACAAGCATCCTTGGGCCTGTCTTCTTGTGCACAAGTGGAAGATTTTTCTTGGCCATAGATTTAAAAGTAGAATTTACTAGGATATAGAGGAGGGGAATTTTTTAATGCAGATTCCCAAATTTCCTTCCAGATGTCTTGAATCACAATATTTGAGAGCAGGACTTGGGCATCTGTATTTTTTAAAAGCCCTTCCAAGGAATCAATGTTTTGGAGCCCATTGCTCTAGGCCACATTAATCCATCCCACGCATAGATTAATGAGGGAGGTAGAGATGAATAGATGCTTCTTGGAATGAGGATGATTTTTGGGCATCACTCCATTAGGCCCCAGGAATGGATACTGTCAGTGCCTCCAAGATAACCTTTCCTGGCTTGCAGACCCATCTGCTAGCTGCTGTGAGCATTGGCTGCTAAGGGCTCACAGTTGCTCCTGCCTCAAAGAACTGCCCTCAGCAAGAGCCAGCAGCCTGAAGGTTATGCCTCTTCTGCCCCTGTCCAGTAAACTCAACTGACACTAGGGTAGAAAAGGCTCATACTCTTACCTCAAGGTGAGACCGACTCTGTGGTTTAATTAGTGCTCCAGAGCTTACCATGGCATCAGGCTAAGGATAGATTCAATCTCAGCCTGAAACCCTGCCTCTTCCTGCTTCTCTCACCTCGTCTCCTGAGAGTGTGTCCTCATTTTATCATGTGCACCTGATAACACGTGCACCTGACTTCTTATTTTGAGCCCTGCTTCTAAGGAACCTACACAAAGACACCCCTTTGTTCATTTTTTCTGTTTCTTTACTTTTTCTTCTATTGGTTTTGTTAGCACCCCCCCTCCTTTTTTTTTTTTTTTTTTTTGCTGCTCATTAATTTATACCTACCTATTCCATCTCACCTGCCAAGAAAATGAAGCAATTATTTCAATTTTCACTTGCCTGTAAGAAATGCACTGAGCCCATTCTGGGGCAAAGACCTGCAGACACATCACCCTTGAAGGATATCCTTCTGTCTTATAGCCTGGTGGGCTGAGGAAGGCCTGAACCCTTAGTTTAATTAACGGTAACACTGGGCTTCCTGCCCAAACTCCTTGTAGCCCTCCCTCAGCCCTCTTAATCACAAGTTTGTTCTGTATTCTCAGAGTGTGGCAACATGGCAAACAGTAGTCCTGTCGGTGACCATTTCCTACTATGCAAACACAACGCCCACCAGAAATGAGGGAACACAGCTGCCCTCGTGCTTTGAAGACATTTTGTCCATGGAGCTAAACCAACACTGCTCGTGTCTGGCCCCCTTGGCAAAGCTTCCCCGCCTCCTGTGAAGCCACAGCCTTGTGCTGCATCTTCAAGCCAGTAAGTGTGCTGTCACGGGACGTTTATAAACACGTGGCTGGCTTGCTCTGTTTTATAAAAATAATAATAGACATGGAGACCTTGGAGCTCTAAATCAAGCATTCATCTATGCTTTGAAGTCATGGCCAGGAAGTAAATCCCGAGGCCCTTTAGAACCAGCCCCGTTTCAAAGGGAGTGGCAGAGGGCTTGAAAGACGAGCCTCTTCCTCTCGTCCAGGCTATGCCAGCAGTGTGTTGGGCACACTCACAACCCAAATTTCCCCCCAAACAACAAAAGCTTGTAACTTCCAAGGACATGGGCTGGTGGAGAGAGAAGCCAAGACCTCCTGGGAAACCACCAGTTTGGTTATGCCCCAAGAGCTTTCAGTCCAGTAAGAAATGTGACTCCCGGGCCTCAAGCTGTTAAAGAGGGAATTATCTGGTTCGCCTTGCAATTCAGGTCTAATTCTCCCATGGCTGTATCCCCACATTTGCCTCCTGGGCAACCACCCCAAATTGACAGGTGCAGATGTGCTTTCCCAGGTAGAAAGGGATTAGCTCAATTCCATTGCTTTTGTTCCTATCTTCACTCAAAATTTTCCATTATGCAAGGCTGGAATGAGAGAAAGTTAGCTGCAATTCTGCCTCTAAATTTTTGCCTCTGTTAGGGAGAGAATTTATCTCAAGCCCCCAGTGTCCTTCCCACTACAAAAACTCCTGGGGCCCCATGTGGGGCAAAGCAGATGGTTCATTTTCCACACTAGCATCCAATTGGACTGTGCTTACAAGGGCACACAGAATGTCTGATCTGGAATCGGGATTCTTAACTGCTGACCCAAATTTTTTTAAAAAATCTATTCTTACTGGCCTAATTTTAGTTCCCTTAATTTAATGTTTGCTTTTATGGTCCTTGCATATTTGCTGGAATTCTACATAACTAGATTCCTAGTTGTGAGCTTTCTGGATCAAACTTGCTTTCTAGCCAAAAACCTTCAGCATGACATATTTGGAATGTGTCCTCTTTGTTCTCTTAGGCCTTAAAATGAAAACACATTAGCACTCTAAGAAATCTGGTATCAAATTCTAGTTTTACTGAAGGGGAGAATTCTTGGGTAAAGTAGTCACAAATTTCCCATCAACCCTACTGAATCCTCACTCTTCACATGTGGGTGTCCCTCTGGGCCTCTGATGGCCCACTCTGTCCCCACCCACCACCAAAACTCTCAGGCAAGCAGCAGGGATCAGTCATTCCCAACTTCCGGTAGATGTAAGACATTGTGTTATCTCACCCAGGGCAAGAGTTTTTTAAATTCAGTGCTTACTGCGGAATGAAAGGCATTGCTGGGGATTTGTACAGGCATCAAGAAGAGATAGAGGATACATGTGAGAGTGGGGTGTTGCTAAGAGCCTTCCTGAGCCCCCTGAAATAAAATGGGCTTTTCTGGGTATAAATCAGATTGATGTGCCATTAGACATAAACCGAGAGTCTCTGAAATAGGTAAGAATTGGAGGTATCAACCCACCATCCATCACTGCTTATTGAAGTCTCATCTAAACATTTATGATAAGACTGTGTCATTATTTTGCATTGTGGAACACTATCATTTTTCAAATAACTTAGCAGCAGCGACAGCAATGATATAACCATACAATCAGATAGCGTCTAGCTTTCCAAGCATTTTTATATGAATCTTCACACCAGCCCTTTGAGATACATAGACAAATATTTAAGATTGAAGATTCGTACATTTTATATTACAATATCGATGTTCAGAAACTCAAGGGAGCAGGCTGCAAGGAGCAGAGCTGAGACAGAAACCTCAGTTCTCCAGATTCATAATTCTGTACTCTCTCTGTGATATCAGGCTCCCTCTACTTAAGCTAATTATTGAGAATCAAATTGTATTTGGGGAAGGAATATAAAATCTCCCCAAACCCAAGAAGCTTATAATATCCCAGAAGTAGTGTTGATAATAAGAAAAACTGAATCTATGACTCTGCCTGTGATGTTACTGTTTCATTTCCTACCTTGTTCACTCAAGGCCACCCTGCTGGGCATGGCCGTGTGGGCCTCCCTCCTGCCAGACACTCCTTCCTACCATTACTACCCAAACTGGCAAACAAGAGCAGAATGGGTAAGAACAAATTATCATGTTTCATATAGTACAGCACCAGGATTCTGGGGAGACACTGGAAGATTTAAATGAATTCATTCTAATTTTTGAGATGGCTGGATCATCAAATATAATTTTACTTGCATAAGTTTCTCATTCTTTCTCAAGACTATCTCTGTAATAATGTGCAACAAATCTACATACGGGAAAGCTGCAATAACCAGCCAGTGCTGATGGGGCCTTAATGTGTTGTTTGGCTTCTTAGGAACCATCATTATAATACCATTAAGATCAGACACTATACCAGTAGCCATGACATTATACTGCTCTCATAGAGTTTAATCCTGCCATATTTTTAATGTGCTCCCTATTTTTGGCCAGACTAGTCAATCGAAAAAAAATGGAAAACTTAATATTTTTATTCAAATAACATGAAATATAGAATATAAAAATGTTTGAGTCAACATCAGCCCAGGGTAAGTAAAATTAACTGAAAAAGCAAAGCAGTCCTCCCCTGCCTCCCTTGTTTACTTTGTCATCAAATTCACATCCTCAGCACAGGTAGGTTGTCTTGAGTCTGAGCTTGTCTGAGTCCAAGCCATCAGCATTCTTACTGTCGCACACAAGTTCTCTCCTAAAAGCTTTTACCCCTTGGTACTGTCCTCATAACCAGAACCGATGAGCATCGAAGCTCACTGGTGATTGTAGTGGCTTATTGGATACCGTAATACACACTGTTATGTCCAGTAGACTATTTAGAAAGTTAAAGTCCCACTTCTCACCCTGATAAACTACTCAAGTTTTTTTACATCCTTCCAGAGCCCCAATTCTCTATTGTGTTGTTTTTTTCTTTCTTTTTTATTCTTTTTTTAACCATGCTCTGAACATGGTTAAATCTGTCTTTTCTGGGTCCGTGTGGCCTTGCATTCCTGAGAAATCATTTTATCACTTCGTTTGTATAATTTTTACAAGGAAAGTGGTATTTCTCTGTTTTAAAAATGCTGGCAAAAGGTAAACTAAGCTGTATTTTTGTTTATGTGAATGCTGTTTTAGAAACCAGAAACAAACTAAAGTACTGAGGCCAATACCTCAGACTATTCTCCTCTTGAGAGAGAAAAATGTCTGAGTTCCTTTCACCTGAGGAAAGTTTAAAACACAGGGATGCTCTCAAATAGGCCTCCACATGGACTTGAAATGAAAACATGTGCTGTGTCCCTCCGAGTGAGCACTGGCTTTGGAAAGGCACTGGGGAGCTGGTGCAGGGAGCCATGCCCCAGGGCGGAGGGCTAGAAAATGCAATTGTTTGACGGAAGACACAGTAGGCGATGCATTTGCCAAGAAGGAACTTCAGAAGCTCTGCTTGAACATGAGTGTGAGGAAGTGAAAATACTTTAGTGGGGATTTCTGTTACTGTCGCTGACAGTGAGCTGGCGGGCTCCCCACTGGCAGATGGTGCTGGGGTGTTCCTCTTGGAGAAATACCCTGGGACAGCTGCGAACCATTCATGAGGCTCCCTTTTTGCCGAAAAGAAGAAGGCAAACGTTAGAGCATGAAGTATGAGTTCCTCTTAGATTAGGAGACTAAGCCACCCCAAGGAGACTTAGGAAGTCAAACCGATTACTTTGGTGGAATTTGGTTATCTATTGCTGAATAACAAAATGCCCCCAAATTAGCAGCTTAAAGCAATGTTTATTATCTCACAGTCTCTGCAGGAATCCAGGTACAGTTCAGCAGGCTCACAGTCCCTCGCATGCTTCGGTCAAGGTGCTCTCCAGGGCTACAGTCATCTGCAGGCTCAACTCAGGGAGGATCGGCTTCTGAGATCACTCACGTGGCTGTTAGTAGGCTAGAGGTCTTTGTCAGCTGTTGCTGGAGTTATCAGCATCTTGACACATTGACCTTTTCATAGGGCCACTCCAAAATGACAACTTGCTACTCTCAGAGCAAGGCCCCATGAATTTTCCATGCTGCCAAAGGGAAAGAGAGAGACAGAGGACTCAAGACTTGATGTGGCAGGAGCCATGGTCTTTTATAACCTAACCTCTGAAGTGATGTCTCATCACTGCTGCTGTATGAGTAGTGAGTGAGTAAAGAAGTCCAGCCTACACTCAAGGGTAGGGGATTGCCCAGGGGCATGGATACCAGGAGGTGGGGATCATTGATGCCTGTCATAGAAGTTCCCTACTACAGATGGTGACTATATTTTCCATTTTACATGGATGCCAAGATTATTTCCTCCCTTCAATGCTAGGAAGGTTATTGTAGGAGGTGAAATACTTGTTTTGAAATGAAACTCTGGTGGACTATAGAGATCACAGCCATCACTCAATGTGTCATCTTGGTTAGTGATGGTGAGCTGGCCTGTTTGGAGACAAAGGGAGGATATGTTATTAGGCATGGATATTTGTGAGCTAGAATCCTCCACTCTAATTCAGGTATGTAGAAGACTGGCCACAAATATCTTACTTTATTTTTCTGTAGAATGGGCTTGGCCATGAGAAATGTCCCCGGTAATCTTTGACTAAATAATGGAAAACATGTGGTTTAAAAAATGTCAGGATAGGGTAGAGTCACCTCTAGAAAGAGCTTATATCATTTATATCACACCTATGTTACATGTTTTTCACATTATAGTGAGAAATTTACTATGTGTGTGGGTGCTATAACTTGACCCTCACTACAAACAAATCTCTAGTTTCATGAGTCATTTTATAATCTTGGTTAATAGGGGCTCATTATGGAAAAATGGCAAGAATTTCCATCAGGTCAACAAGAATTTGAGTTAAAGAACATCATAGAATGTTAGAGGTGATAAGGACCTTTGTCATAGTTGCCTCAACTCTCTCATGTTATGAATGAGTAGACTGGCAAGAGGTGAGGATAAGCAAGAGCAGCCAATTCAGTGCTTAATATACTATATATTGTTGCTTCCACCAGTGTTACAGATATTAGGAAGGCAGAGGAAGAAAAAAAGGTCCTTAATTTCTGTGTCATCATATGAAAAAGAAATTGCTAGAGGTTAGGAAATCTTTTTTCAAATAATACCTTTAAGCTGCTAGCTCTTATAACGTTTTTATTTATATTTCCAGGAACTAGCCCAACTTTGAACTTGAAGCAAAGAGGTCAAAGTTCTCCACCCAGGTCTATTCTAGAGGTCCAGTTTGGGAATAAGAAAACTAAGGTTCCAGGTCGGTACCTTTTGTAAGTGGTTCTTTCTTGGATAAATTACAAAATTTAGGCCAACTTTTTTTAATCTGTAAAGTTAGAGAATTGGATTAGATCAATGATTCTCAATCAGTAACAATAGCATACCATTCTAGAGGGAGGTTATATATCAGAATTTCTGAGATGTGGTAGGGAAAAAAATATGTAGATAGGAAAAAAAGTTGAATTCTAGTAGTCAAAAGAACTGACCCTTCTGATGGGAGGTAGGGTGTCCTGGCAGAGTTTCCAGGTAGAGAAATGGGATGTCACACATGTTTATTAAAGGGGGCTCAACTAGAAATACATTAGGAAGCTTTGGTTAGAAGAGCACCATTCCTTGCAGTCTTAAAAGTCCAGAAGGTCAGAGAATGGCAAGGGACAAGGTCATTCGAGGAAATAATGTTAGAACAGAGAAAGTTCTACAGAAAGAATGAGCTGGCCCCCAGCTAAGACTGGCCTGAAATGGCATCACAATGGGACACTGGCAAGCAGAGACAATGCCTTTAAAGAAAGAACACTGACACTGGATGCTCCCATCCACTTAGGTTAAAAAAAAAAAAAATCAAGATTCCCAACCCCAGCTACCTTCTTTGACAGGTCTACTCTCGTCCAACAGTGAATTTCCAGGGCTAAAAGTCACAGGTTCCAACACTTATAGCCCAAAGGAGCTCATTCTTAGGAAAATGGTCCAAGAATGTGTTGGTCTCCAATGTAAAGCCAAATTAAATTGCTATTGGCTTCAATGTTGAATAGAAAAAACAAAAAATCATTGTGGTTATTAAATCTATTATTTCAATTAATTACATTAGCACACCCATGCCTTTTGAAGGGCAAACAAATTAAAGAACATTTTTAAATGGCTTCCGTTTTGTTTGGATTGATGCCACTCTATTATAGACATAGTAACATTTTATAAAAATCTAAAATAGTTTTATTTATATATTGATTTACTTGTATATTCATCTATTCTATAATAAAATCTAAATTCTGAGTGCATCTCTGAAACACATTGGAACTTTGGCTTGAAAAAAGAAAAATACTTGAAGCAGTTGCCCAGCCATAAAAATACAGGAAAATACATGAAAGATATTCTTCTCTGATCAGAGGGTGTTTTTGAAGCAATTTTCTCTTGTACCTATAGATGCCCTAAAAGAAAGAAGGGGAAGACAAAATCTGATAGATTAATAAAATATTTATAATGAAAAGGGAGGGAACAGAGTATAGAGGGGAACATTGGGCTTGAGGTGAGAAGTCTTAGATTCTAAGGTGATACTTATAAAATGTTCTTAGCACTGGCTCTCTATCTGATAATTAGATTATTTCCTATAACTTTCTGAAGTCTTGCAATAGTTTTAAAAATTAAAGAAAATAAATGTATGTGCATTGCAGAAAAGTTGTAAAACCCAGAAAAACACAAAGAGAAAACAAAAATATCACTAATGCAACCATTTGGAGAACACATGTATAAACTGGGGGAACAACCTTCTACCTTCTACTCTTTTGCTTTGTGTGTATGTGAGAGTATGAGGGGGTGTGTGTGTGAGAGAGAGATACTTTGAAAAAATTTTGTAGTATAACTTGTTCAATTAAACATACATCATGGGAAGTTTTTATATCTTTGTACAGTATTAGAAAACTTGATTTAAATGTATTTTTAAATGTGAGTTTCTGAGTTTACAAATATGAGTTTATTGTAGTATAGTCAAGCATTCTTGTTTCTCATTTTCCATAATAATTAATGACATTCCAATGACACTCTTTGCACTGAAATTTCTGTGGATAGTCCAACAGGGTGGAGAGAGAGAGAAGTAGGGAGAAGGTGGGGGTCTAGGTGTAAATAGCTATGTATATACTTTAACATTTTTCTCACAGTTGAATCTTTACAAGTATTGGAATGCCACCTAGCTTGCTGCAGAGAAAAAGTGTGTCAATTACTGCAGGAACAGTTAGTTAGTTATAGGAACAATTTGGCTAGATTTAGGTAATAGAATTAGGAAAGTTTTCTCTGAATGGAGCCATCTTCTTGGGCTGGACTGGGCTGGAGAGACCAGACTTTTCTGGAGAGAAAAGGACATTATGGAAAAGGAGAAAAAAAATTGAGAAGCCTCCTGTAGTGAGAACCCTGGACCACTGGAGATCCTTAAAATGAAACCTTGGTAAAGGAATTAGAAAAGAATGTGAAAAAAATTAGCAGCAATCCAGGCAGGTTGAGCATCTGAGAAGACTCAGGTGTCTTCAACCTATGGTGAGTTGTATAATTATTTCATTATATATTGCAATGTAATAATAATAACGTGCACAATAAATGTAATGGGCTGGACTCATCCCCAAACCATAACCCTCCTCCCCCGTGGAAAAAATGTCTTCCATGAAAACGGTCTCTGGTGCCAAAAAGGTTGGGGACAGCTGCTCCAAAGGATCCTCTCTCTGGCTCCATCTCCCATCACTCCTTGCCTTGAATTTATGGTCTGGTTTAAAAGACCCGCTTATAAAAGACCCGCTTATAATGACCTCCTCCCCACTCCCTTGCCATGCCTTTCTCGTGGTACCTGGTTAGCATCTTTTCCTTTTGTTTTTCCTGAATCAATCCCACATACCTTTAAGAATCAACTCCAGCTTTGTTTTTTAAGAAAGCCCTGCCTCTGCCAGGCAGGAAGGGATGTGGCAGTGTGCAGCATTCAGTCTGGCCAGGACACCGTTCCCTCCTGGGAAACCCTCGCAGCTGGGGTGGCGACCCTCGCGGCCACGGTAGCGCAGAGGCACCGGAGAGGTCCCTGGAGGAGCCTGGCAGGATCCAGGTTCCCTCCGCGCTCGGCCTTGAGCAGGCCCTGTCCCCCGTGACCCCGGGGAGAGAGCGGCCAACACAGGCACTGGGCGCCCAAGCCAGGCCCCTGGACCGGGCGCTGTGGAGCCCGCAGAGCTGGCACGCAGACGGGAAGGACTCTGGCCAAGCGGGCCTCCGTAGTCCCCAACAGTCCCCACACAGTGGCCCATGTCGTGTCAAATACCTGCCACCAGCTTCAGGAAGTTGCCCTTTGATTCCTTTTCTCAGCGCCCTTGGCTGCCCGCTCGCCTCCCCCCAACGCCCACCCTGGCTCGCCCTTTCTCTGTCACCAGCTCCATTGGGACGTCTCAAGCGCCCCGCTGACCAGCGTGTGCTCCGTCTCCGGATGACGTGGATATGAAGGAGAGATCTCTCCGTCTTCGTCTCTCCGGATTCTTCTTGCGCACAACTAGGCCTAAATGGGCAATTTTCTTGGCAAGCCCGGTCTCCCCACCCGCCGCTGGGCCTTCGTCCCCCC
The DNA here is from genome assembly GCA_028533085.1 of Varecia variegata. Taxonomy (NCBI): domain Eukaryota; kingdom Metazoa; phylum Chordata; class Mammalia; order Primates; family Lemuridae; genus Varecia; species Varecia variegata. The sequence goes on along the minus strand of CM052436.1, from coordinate 192,796,616 downwards.
AACCCCTCCCCTGCCCGCGAGGCTGCCCGGTTGGGAGGTGACCAGCCCGAGCCCGCGCCTGCGACGCCCGCCCCCGCCTCCCGCCCTGTCCACAGGTTGTCCGACCCCAATCGGGATGGCGTGGCTCTATGGGGTGGGGATTTTATGTCGCCTCTAAGAGGCAGACTCCTCTCCCGGAGGCCAAGTGCTCCCCTCTGGGGATCCTTCCCATAGGATCCCGGAGGGAGGCCACAAAGAAGAAGCCTGTGCTGTTTGCTGGCAGCTCCATGGTGGTCCGACACTCAAGGGCCATCAGGATCCCTCCTCTCCCACACAAGGTCACTCTCTTGCCTTCACCACCTGAGCAAGCAGGCGGTCAGGGCTACAAGGCTGATAACACTCAGTCACCTCCCAATGCCTTGCCACGAGGAGGAGGTGAAGGCCCAGGTAATGGCAGAGGAGGAGGAAAAGGAGGATGATCTTCTGGAGACCCACTGGCAGGAAGACAGGAAAAGGGGCCCTTCTGGCAATGGGGAAGCACCATCACTATCAAGGCCCCTGAAGACCCAGAGAGACCTGGCTTCCTGGGAGTGCAGTCCTGGGCCTTCCCTGGAGGGACGTATCCACCCCACCACTCTGAAAACACCTGGTGTGAGGAGGCCCAGGTGACTCCGATGACTTCCTGCTCTGAAGGCCACACAGTCATCTGCTCACACAGCCCTGCTGGAGGTGTCCTGTCTCCTGGGACTCCTGATCCCCACCCAACAGTGCTCCCCCACCCAGTCCCAGGCAGCTCCTGGCTGCTGGAGGAGTTGGCCACCGAGTTGCTGCAGGGAGACCATTGGCCCAGCTCTCCAGGCTTGCTCCAGGCACCAGTGTCCCAGAAGGAGTTGTATGTAGGGTGAAGAGTCTGCACATGTGACACCTGGGAGCTCTTTTCCACCCAGAGCCACCAGGAATAGGCCCTGCAAAAGAAAAATGCCCATGCCATTGCTGCTGCCTCTGCCACTGTTGTGAGACAGAGGTGAGCTGCCCCCACCTCTGAAGCTTCCTGGTATAGCTGCTGAGGAAGACCAAGGCACCTCGAAGGAGTGTGTTGAGTGTCAAAGAAAAAACAAGATCTTGCAGGAGAAAACAGAGGCTTTGGAAGATAAGACAGAGGCCATGGGAGTTGCAGCACCACCCAATGTGCCCTTTCTCTCTCCCCACCTATTGCCAAGATGGCAGACTCCCATCATTTTCCAGGGCCCAGTTCCTCCTCCCACCCCTGACTTGGCCAACCTGGCTGCTGGACCTCTGATCCTGCCTGTCTCTCTACCTGCCTCCACCCCGAAAATCAATGAAACAACATTCATACCCTCTAGCTCTCCTTTGGCTGTTCCTGCTGACCTTCTCCCTCCCTTTAGGGCCAGCACCACTGAGGGGGTTCCACCTAAGGAGAGTGGGGCCCCCACTCACCCAGGCCCAGCTGCAGTGCCGCCCATTTCTGGCCTGTCCACACCTCCAGCCCCCTACCCTTCTCCTTGACATTGCCCTTGTGCAGAACTGAGATCCCAACACCCATGTGTGTGGATTCCCTTCCTCTGCTTTCCTTCCAGAACCCTCCTCCTCCTTCCCTCCCCATCCCTCCTCCTCACTCTTGCAACCCTCCTCCCTACCCTAACCCTTCTCTTCCCTTTCCCAACCCTCCTCCTCCCTTCCCTAATCCTCCTCCTCCTTCCTTACCCATCCTTGCCTTTCCCTCCCATCCTTCCTCCTCTGTTCCCTACCCCCTCCTACTCTTTCCTTCCCCACTTGTCCTCTAGTCCCTTCTACTCTGCTTTTATCACGGGCACATTTACCCCTTCTGCAGCAGCCATGTCTACCGTCCCAGGCAGCACATCTGCCCACTTGACCTGGCAGCCTATTTTAGACCTGAGGTCATTGAAATGGACATGACTCCCCTTTCTATGGCTGTTATTTGCAGCTCTCCTCCAACCTCTAGTGTGAGCTCTTCTCCATTTTCCCACATCCTTTGTAGTGTGGAACAGAGGCACCCTGCAAAGACAACAGTCCCTATCAGCCCGTGTGCACTTACGGTCCACGCCCCCACCCATTGGCCCACATTCAAGAGCCCTGATGGGCAGCCACAGAGTCTCTTTTTCCAGGGCCCCTGACTTTATGAGCCTTCCCATCGTGGCTCCTCCAGTTGCCTGCACTCTGGTGTGCAGGGGGCCTCTGCAATACCATCATCCACGCTTACCTTTGACCCCAGTGCTATGGATACCACCCCTCCTTCCAAGGCTGTCATCTTCCCGTCTCCTCCTGCCTCCCGGAAGAACTCCATCGCTTTTTATTGTACATGGGGCTTGCTGGGAACACACCACCCAGTGGCAGCATTGCCTCAGTGCAAGCCTCCAACAGCATGGGCATGCCTGGATGGTCAGTCAGGGGACCCACAACATCTCGTTTTTATCCAGGAGCCACCCCTCACCCCACATCTAGGCTCCCTGATGGACAGTGACAGTCTCACAAAATTTTGATGTGAAGAATGAAGCAACTCAAGAGCAAGCTATAGGCCCAGCCTCGCCTATAGCCCAGCCACCCAGGGCAACCTAATGCCACCAACTTTGCTGACTGGCCTAGCAACACCCAGCTAACAACCTAGGTGCTTTCTCCCTTCACACAGCCAAGACATCTGGCTTGGAGCTGCCACCAGGTTGCCCAGCACTGGGGACGGTACTCCCTTGTTGGTCAGCACCACTCCAGGCCAGCTGGTGTCTATGAGTCCTGCAGCCCCTGTGAATGGTGGGAGCTCTGGGCTTGATGTGTCTGCCCCAGGCCCCCTGCTCTGTAAAGGTTCCCCCTTCCCCCAACCCATTTGCCTCAACAGACCCTTACCTTTCCCATACAATGTCTATAAAACCCTTCTTCTATTAAAAAAAAAAAAAAGAAAGAAAGAAAAACAAAGCCCTGCCTGACTTCTTAGACTAAGATAAGCTCCTTGTCCTCTCATCTTCCCTAACACTCTGTCTGCTTCTGTTAATTTACCTGCCACATGATAATGACATTTGGTCTTTATATTTCTTTCTCTTCTAATTGAACTTCTTAAGGAGGGATTTAACTTAATTCATCTTTATAATTCCAGTGTCTATGATAATATTTAAAATACTATAGAGACTCATTTGTTGCATAAAAGGAATGCTTGCACAATAAAGCTGGGCTCAAGAGGAATAAATAACTGTGTGATAACTGAGTCAACTCCAGTTATTCAACTAAATCAAGTACCCTAACAGTAGATGAGGGAGAACTACCTGATGGATCTCTTTGCCTCTGTTTTTTATGTCCCAGAGAATCAGTTTGCTTGTTCAGTTAAATCAACACTTTATTAATTGAATGTGAAGAATAATGTGTAGCTGATAAGCTGTCTAAGGACTTTGCAGAGTGCAGTTCGGTGCCCAGATGAGACTTCAAGTAATGGCTGAAGCACAGGTGCCGTATGGAAAGATCACGTTTTCAAAAAGAACAATTTTTGAATCCCCTGAGACAGAACTCAAGATGTTCTATTCCATTTATTTCTGGCCATTGACTCTTTTGAACTTTAAGTGAGTCCCTCAAATGCTTTCTCATCTGAAAAATGAGTCTGTATTTATCATAAAAATGAAGGAAGTAAAGAGAGATTAGTAGGTATCTGGAGAGATAAGATTAATGAAAAGGTTACCACTGGTATTTTTCCTGAATGAAAAATTTGGCAGAATTTAAGGGCCAATGCTCAGAGTCTTGTGAAAATTGCTATGAGAATTGTTGCACGGTAAGTATTAGTTCAATAACAATAAAATGGGTACTTCCTAAAGATCATATCCTCTTATTTCATGTAAATTAATTGTTTTACAAAGATGAAGAAACTACCTTTGGCCATCGTGGCAATAGAACTGTACTGGGTGGGAACTATCAAAGGAAAGTTTACTTTTTAAAATTTGAACCATCAGATGCCTTGATTTAAAAAACTGGAGCCTCCAGTTACTTAGGGACCCACCTTTGCCACAATGTGTTTTAATTACTACTATGAAGCTCTTGGCTGTTGTGGATTTGTGAATATTTTAAATTACATAAAGGATAAGATGTCTCAAGTAAAAAAGACAGAAATCTCTAGAAAATAAATACGCAACAATTATTACTGTTTCACTAACAGACTTTACCAATAAAAATAAGGCATTTAAATGCATGAACATGATCTAAATGCCATATCATTATAAATTACTTCCTGTGTTCTCAGGCTTAAAGATTATTCAAGATCCTGCTAAGAAATTAAAGCCACATGACATTCTGAAATAAAAGTGTGCAGATGCTTGGGGTTATGGTCACCAAAGCATATAAAAATATTGCTAAAGTGAACAAAATTTTATTTAAAGTATCTGCCTACTTACATCTGAGATATCTCGTCTATCCATTTTTGCCTAGGGAGAGAAAAAGTCACCGTTTACGTATTGTTATTGTACTGTGCTGATTTTTAGTGTTTCCAGACAAAACCTAACTTCTTTAACAAATCTTGGAAAAGTGTTCCCCTTTGTCTTGTGGAACTTTTTGACAGCTATCATGCCAAAACTCCAAAGGCAGAGTCGTTAGATCCTACTGACATTTTTCTTTTTAGCCTATCACCTCTGATGCATGGCTATCTAAAGATGTCCCCACTGGGAACTACACTGCCAGGCTTACTCTGTGGCCTACCAGCTTGAAGTCTTACCTTCTGCCCTGAGATTAGAATTCTCTTTCCTCCTCAGTATCCACTTTCCACATCGTCTGTTGAATCAGTGACCTGGCATGTTCAGTGGAACTCCAGAAAGTGTAGTGCTGGCTTCCCCCCAACCCTCCTCCAAAAGTCCCAGGTCTACTGTTCTCTCAAGTACTCCCTGGTGTTTTCCAAAGTCTGAGAAGACTATCATTCTTTGTCTTTGTCTTGATTCAACAAAGTCCTTTTACATAATATGACAAGACATGACATGACATATAACCTTTGATCACTTTAAAGAATGGACCCAGCTCTTTCTTGATAGACTGTTTCTATAAAATGGATGGAACAGAAAGTCAAAATTACAAATAATCTGTACAGATGGAGGAAATCACAGTTAAGTTGGTAACTATATTATATTAAGACTAATGGAGAACTCAAGGTAAAGTAATGTGCTCCAGTACTTTTAGCCCTTAAGAAGAGTTAGTCTACACTGAACACTTCTCAACAACAGGAATTTTACTCCCTGTTATTTTCTGCAAGCAAAACCAAAGAGGCCATTTATGGTCATGATTAGCCATATGCTGTGACTTCCTTTGGATAATGAACACTACTAAAAAACACTGTAAACTGTGGATAGTGATAACGATCTGTGATTGATTGCATAAGCAGCCATAATTCTCCTCCACTCCCTATATCCACATGCTTTGCAATATGACTTTGCAGCTCCTCCCATCAGAAAGTAAAGTCAAATTCTTCACCTCTTCCATGTAGCAAGGTCTTAATAACTTACTAGGACCAGTACAGTGTGATAGAAATGATGATGTGCAAGTTCCAAGCTCTCCAGAGTCTTGCATGTTTCCACTTACTCTCTTGAACCCCTGGCCAGCTGCCATGTGAGCAAGCTTAGATCAGCCTGTGGAGGATGAATGACCGTTTGGAGAGGACACAAGCCATCTCAGCCACAACCATCCTGGACTAGTCAGCCTCCGCCACCTGGGCAACTGATAGCAGCCGTGTGAGGCCAGCAAGGTCCAGAAGTGCCCAGTTGAGCCTCATGTTACTGTGAACTAAAGAAATGGTTATTGTTTTAAGGTTCTGTAGTATTCCTTTTAAAATAAGATAACCTGAATCTAATTGTGAAGAAAGAGACAAGGAGATGCTTGTATAGATTAATCATCCTGTATTCTTCAAATATCAATGTCATGAATGACAAAGATGGCTGAGGAACTGTCCCGTATTAAAGGATACCAAACAGCGTTGAAAACTACATACAATGCATAGCCTTGAATTGGAACCTAGACTGGGAAAAAATAACTACAAAAGACATTATTTTGAAAATTGACAGAATCTAACTTGGACTGTGTATCAGATAATGGCACATACATCCTGATAAACCCATTGTAAGTTGAAAAACAAGTTGAAAATGCATTCAGTACCCCAATGCACTCATCATAAAGTCGAAAAATTGTAAGTTCAACCATCATGAAGTCCAGATGATCCTTGACTTACAATGGGGTTATATCTTCATAAACTTATCCTAACGTCAAAATATTGTAAGTTGAACCATTGTAAGTTGGGTATTGTCTATATAGTAGTTTCCACTTACACGGTTTCATTTTCTGCAGTTTGTTCTATTTTTTTGTTGTTAATTTTTTACTGTGCCTAATTTATAAATTCAACTTTATTATAGGTATGTATAGGGGAAAAAACAGTACCTACAGATGTTCCTCAAATTACAATGAAGTTACATCCTGATAAGCATATTGTAAGTTGAAAATATTGTAAATAGAAAAATGCATTTAATACATCTAGCCTACAGAACATCACAACTCAGCCTAGCCTACCTTAAACATGCTGTGAATACTTACATTAGCCTACAGTTTTGAAAATCATCTAACAGAAAGCCTAGTTTATAATAAAGTGTTGAATATCTCATGTAATTTATTGAATATTGTACTGAAAGTGAAAAATGGAATGATTTCACACCATCCTGAAGTCAAAAAATCTTAGGTTTAACAAGAGTAAGTCAAGGGCTGTCTATATGGGGTTTGGTACAGTCCATGCGGTTGCAGCATCCATCAGGGGCTTGGAACATATCCCCTGAGGATAAGGGGTGGGCTATACTGTATTGCATCAATATTAAATTTCTCAAATTTGATACTTGTTTTGTGGTTATATAAGAAAATTTCCATCTATATAGACAATACATAGTGAAGTAATTAGAGATAAAGAGTTGTGATAGCTGAAGCTCCTAAAAGTTTCATCAATGTTAATAATTCACATATAAATACATAAATATATCTATGTGTAGATACATATTGGCATATAGATATATTTAGAAAGATATATAAAGCAACCAGCCGAGTGTCAGTGACTGAGGAATATGGATGACAGTTATCGTGAACTTTAGTATAATATTTTTTGCAACATTTTGCTACATTTGATTTTTTTTCCAAACTAAAAAGCCAAAAAAATGTATAAATTCCTGGAAAAAATGGAAGAAGAGATAATGTTATTTTATTTATAACTTTATAACCTGGGAGACATGAAGAGAGTGGGGGAAGAGGTAAGGTTTGTTTCCGCTGTGAACTTGAGGAATCACAGGCTTCTTTCTGCTTCTTTGTACATTATCTGTGAACAGGCCACTCCATGACCCTTGAGACTCAAGCATCAGTGTCTTGTAATACTCACTGACACTTGTCCTCTCTCCCCAGTGACACAGCCAGCTCCTCAACTTGTGGTGTCTCCATCTACTGTCATGCAGCCATAGCCCCTCAAGTCACATTTTCCAAGGGGTTTGTAGCTATTTAATGGATAATTCTCATTCCACTTTAGAAAAGTAGGACATTTTTAGATGGACCATGGTATAGAAAGAAAAAGATAGGGAGTAAAAGATTAAAGGAACTTTTGAGTCATGGTATAAGACTGCATTAAAACTGAGAATTCCCCTCCATGGAGCTTCTAATGAGGATTAATATAGTAATTTAATTTCAATTCTTATACTATAGTGATCTTTAGACACTAAAAGTTAATAATCACAGTCATCGTGTGTCACTCTTTGCAATTATTCTCTTGCTCCTGTCCGTATCCCCTGAGGATGTTTCAATCACTAAGCTCCTTTTAGCTACAGAGATTTATTACTTTTGTTGATGACTGAGTCACTAAACAATAATATGGGATAAAGATTTTTTTTTCTTTTGTTACTTTACAGAGTACATTGGGGTGCAACCTCAGCACTACTGGAATGCTCAAAAAAAAAAAAAAACTGTAAATCTCAGCATTTTCAATATGAATGCTAAGTTCCAAGTGACTACAGTGAGACCAGTTACCATCCCTAGTTGGAAAGGTTGTAGAGCTCCTGTTACCCACTTCCTTATTTTAAAAAGAATCAAGTCCAAACAATTTGAAATTGATGCTGGGCCATTCTTTAGAAACTGCTCCTGTGTCAAAAATGGGTAAGATTAAAGGCTTATATTAAATTCAGTGTTGATCTGAATTTAATGGGTTATTCCTAAAGCATGGATAACTAAAGGATGCATGAGACAAGGATACAGGAAGGTGGGCAGAGTTCCTCAGTGCTCCCCTTGGAACTCGCAGAAGCACTCCCAGAATTGGGCTATTTTGGCAGCCTTTGCAGGGTAAGATGTCAACTAGATCTGAAAAGCCTGGAAATGCAGACTTAGTGAAACTTAAATGTTACAATAAATACAGTGCTGTCCTTTTCAAAAGACCTAAAGCTTGCCTGTGGATGGGGACGTTCAAAAGGTTGCTCTTGTGAGTTATTGTGAAGAGTGGAAAAGTGTTATTTAAAATCAGAAAGCTGTGATACTGAATGAGGATTGTTGTGGCTCCTGGTAGGCTGAGATAGCCAGTAGGTATTTGAGGTGTCTGCTTGTGTGTGTTTTGTGTATTGCTACACAGCTCAGTTCAGCTGGGTGTAGTTTTCTGTGTGCACATAGTGTTTCTCAAGAAATCCTGCATATGCAAACACAAAATTTACGTTATGCTCAAATTCTTCCATAGTATATTGATTGCATTGACACAAATTCGTGTCTCCCAAACACACCTTGGGACAGGACTGACTTTACTATTAATGGCTATTCACGGGCAGGCCAAGTCATGAATCACTATACTTATTCCAAGTCACCCAGCTGGTTGTTGGCAAAGCCAAGACTGTACCCTAGCTCTCTAGATGAAGAGTTCAACTATCTCATCAGTCACCATGCTACCATATCTGTTTGTGAATACAAGGGATAAAGTGCAAAACATGGAGGTACTTTGAAAGGTATAAAGTGCTCATCGTGACATGTAACTAGAAAGCCCATGAGTCTTTTATTTGGTTCTCAGTGACAGGAGAACAATACCTTTGCCCTATTCTTCTTTGTAAATAACTCTGACTACTCCTCTAAAAAGCAAGTGGACAGAAACAAATTAGCTAAACCTTAGGTCAAGACGGAAGTGGAGAGAACTAGCAAAAGGAGACAGTAACTCCTAGGGCAGGAAGCACCTAGTCTGCTGGAAACGTATGAAAAAGGGAGAAAATGGAAAAGGGGAAAGACTGACAAAACGTGTCTCCTCTCTTACAAATTAACTTGTGCCTTTGTGATAAAAGCATGTCTGGGTCAAGAGCTCTTGACTCTTGAAACAGATCAAAATCTCCAAGGAGGAAGTTTTGTAAAAATGCAGATGTATTTTCATATAAATACATGTATGTATTATGAGGAGTTGGCTCATGTGATTATGAAAGGCTGAGAAGTCCCACAATCTGCTGTCTGAAAGCTGGTGACACAGGAAAGCTGGTGATGAATTCACTTTGGGTCTGGAACCAGGAGAGCAGATGGCATGAATTCCAGTCTGAGAGCCTCAGTAAATGAGATGAGATGAGATGTCACAGCTCAGCAGTAAAGAAGGAAAAAAGGGATGAATTCCTCCTTCCTCCACCTTTGGTTCTCTTTAGGCCCCCAAAGGATTGGGTGGGTCCCCCCATGTTGGGGAAGGCAATCTTCTTTCTGAGTCCACTGATTCCAATGCTAATCTCATCTAGAAACACCCTCACAGACACACTTAGAAATAATATTTAATCTGGGGACCCCTTGGCCAGTCAAATTGGCACATAAAATTGACCATCATACTCAGTTCTACCGATTTAGAATTTCTGGTAGTGAGGCCCAAGTATGTGTATTTATTAGGGCCAAGTGATTTTGCTGAGTCTTTTGTAAAGGTAACCATTAGAAGGAGAAATTGTGTAACCTGAGGCCAAGCACTTAGCCCAAATAAGGACTTTCTCTTCTATTGGCCTAAAATCAGAATTGATGAATGACCTGTTAATCATGATTGCAAATATGTCTCTAGTGGTCAGGGTATATACCAATGATTTTTTTTTTTAGTTCAGTTTCTTGTTAAATGTTAAATGCAGTTCCTACCATACCTTCCTTCATTTTCTTTTCCCCATGGACAACTATTTATTTAGTATGCTTAGTGGGGGTATTTTTATTTGAGTGTGTTATTAAGTATGTACATTTTTAATTTCTATAAATGATATTTTTGTATTGCTCATTCTTCTTCCAATGCTTTCTACTAGATCCTGTTTTAATAAAATCCATTCAGATTGCTTTATATACAATTAATCCATGACTTCTACCAATGCTTTCAATAGTATGTATATATGGTAAATTGCAGTATTTATGCTCTTTGCTATGTAAATATGCAGGGCCCTCTGCACTGTGATTTGCTTTGTGGTATTTGCTGACTTGACATAAGCAAAAGCTTGAAAAAGCATTTTATATTTCCACTTATTTTTGTACTTCTGCCATTATCATGAGAAGACATGCTCGGCTTAACCCACTGGTCCCAGGAAGAGGATGAGAGATACTTGAGGCAGACAACCTGGACATGTTTAAGGGAGCCAGCTGGATGGCAGATGTATGAACAAGTCCAGCCTAGATCAATGGAGCCCCACAGATGCATGAGAAATAAATGTATGCTGCTGAGATTTCGTGGTCGTAGCAACATCATTGTGGCCATAGCTAACAGATAGAGTGAAATATGAGAATCTGCACTCTCTTGTTCATTTTGAATTCAGGCTGTCAATTATAAGAAGGCTAACCATTTGATTCAAGGGTAAAGCAACTTTTAATATTCCTATTTATTTTAAAATGCAATTTGATGTTATATATGTAAAACCTGTCATATTCCACAATGTATTTTCATTCTTATTCGCTCATTTGATTCTCTCAACTCAAAGCAGCAGGCAAGGTAGTCTTTAACCCCTCTGTTTCCTCTTCAGTAATTACTAACTCATGCCTTTGGTTCTTTAAGTACTTTATCCTGGCCTTTGAAGATACTTTAATTCCTTCAATAGTACAACCTAATTCCACCAGCCTTAACAAGAATATTAAAAATAGCTTTGTATCAGTACACTGGTACAGAGAGCCAACTATTCATTTGCCACAAGGGGAAATCTTACAAATGTGCATATTTTGGGTCTGTCTTGTGGTCACACTTCTGCACCAGCCAAACCAAGATTGAGATAAACTGGGGGGGAAAAAAAAAAGAATGCTAAAATGGGTAACTCCTATTGCTTGATTATGTGTATTTCAGCACAGAAAATCCACACTCCCTTGACCTGACATAAAAAATGGCTACTATGTACAAATGAATAGCAAAGAATTCTTGGTCGTTTGATTATGAACATGAATATGAGGAAATTTTTGACTAAAGTTCCACAGTATAAAACTTGGAAGGATTATCCAGCTGGAGGGAAGAAAAAGGAACAAAACCCCAATTCTCTAGAACTGAATATTAG
>CM052436.1:192765297-192784621 GCA_028533085.1 Varecia variegata | reverse complement strand
AGGGGTACAGTCATCCCGTGTTTCACATGGAGCTTCCACAGATTTCCATGGGCCCAGTGCCAGGAAAATTTCACTGTTCTCAGAGTTCCGTGTTTGTGTCCTAGCAGCCTTGCAGGCAGACCTGAAGCAGAGGTAAAAGCACAATTTATGGAATTTAGGTATTGTTGTGAGAGTCTTCTTACTTATGATGAAAAAGGTTAAAATGTGGAGGTTCATAGAAGGACTATGGTGAGTCAGCATTCCCTGATTTAAAACCTGTACTGTTTACCTTCTTCTAAGAGTCTCACTTACTTCCCAGATTATATTAAAAGGTTAATTTGAAAGTAGAATGAATCTTCCCCAAGCGAGAATACTCAGCAGGTTTTCAAAACCCACTTTCCCACGCAAATCAAATAATCAGGCAGCAGAAACAATCAGGGTTTATGAGACTTTTTTTTTTTTTTTATCAGTTCACCTATGGACCTCTGTCAGATATGTTCACTAAACTCTTGCTGTTCAAAGTATGAGCCAGGGAGTAGCAGCATTAGAATCACCTGGGTGCTTTATTAGAAATGCAAAATATGGGGTCCCACTCCCAGATCTACTGAATCAAGAACAGTGTGGGGCCCAGGAACCTGTGATTTAACAACCTCTCCAAGCAATTCTGAGGCATGCTGAAGTTTGAGAAGCCTGGCTTCAGGGCCTCAGACCAACAGCATCAATTTAGTCCCTTCCCACTTCGTTAGAAACGCAAGAGCTCAGGCCCTAACCACTGACCTACTGAACTAGAATCTGTATTTCAACAAGATCCTCAGGAGTTTAGTGTGCTCATTAAAGCTTGGAAAACAATGCTCATGCCTACAGCATAACTTTGGTCCAATCTAACCTGAGGGAAATGGATCGGGTAGGATGTAGAACCAGGCAAACTACAAATAAATTATTTGAAAAATAGAAAAGCCCAATTGTGCTGCTTTTTCATTGGCTTGAAACAAAGAAGGAATAAAAGCTTCAGGAATTAATGTTCTGCCATTTACAAGGCTGCTTAACCAAGGTTTGGGGTGCGCTGCGCTCAAGTGAAATGAGTTACAGGCAATGTTCTTGCTGGAAGGCAATTGGAAACAATTTCCACCTTGGCAACAACAGTGAAAAGAAAAGAGAAACCATTTCTCTGCTCCCTCCCTGTTCAATGCAGATCAGAGGCTGAGACCAGCAGATAGGGGGAGGAAGTTTTGTCCTCTGGGTGTGGGTGAGGCATTCCTTCCTAAATTTTTATTCGGGGCCCTGGATTTAGAACTGTCTGTTTCCACCAGTTCTGATTTCCTTGAGGCCCTAGGTATAGAAAGAGACTTCTGTGATACAAAAGCCTTCTGGATAAGATGCTTTAGTGGGCTACATCTTCCACTGTCCTATCTTGCCCACTGCTTGTACTGCACAGGTCAGGTGGATCAGTCAGTCGAGGTCAGTGGCGATGCCTAGGCTCGTCTTGGATTTTTTTATAACCTGGGGATAAGTATGGGAAAAGTAGGCCCTTATTGATATCTGACCAAAATCTGGAACTGGAACCCTCACCATAGGATGTAATAATTTTTAAAATTCATTTTTAGCAACAAAGTTATAGACAAACACATATTATACATATAGCAGCTGCTGACTTAAATATATAAAGCTCATTTGCCTTCTGGTCCAGGTCCTTCAAAAAGTGGATACCAAGAAAAAAGGGAGAGAGTCAGGAAAGGTTGGGAGAGCTATTAGGCCATGAGGCAGGTCTGAACCTTACTATGAAGGAGAGAGGGAAGGAAGGTTGAGTGGAAACATCCCACGAGCACTGTGCATCTAAGGAAAGTTTGGCAAGGTGAATAGAGAACCCTGAGCCAAAGTGGGCTGTCAGAGGAGTCCTGTGCTTCCCAGAAATGGGCCTGCCTCAGTATTCCTACCATGCTCTGTCATTGTTTGAAAGCAGTCTTGGTGCAAAGAAGGTGATGGGTGTCAGATTATAGCAGTTGAGAACTTTGAGAAACAACTCTCCCTGTGGTTAGAGGTCTGCAAGGCACAATCTTTTTTTTTTTTTTTTTTTTTTTTTTTTTGAGACAGAGTCTCACTTTGCTGCCTGGGCTAGAGTGCCGTGGTGTCAGCCTCACTCACAGCAACCTCAAACTCCTGGGCTCAAGGGATCCTACTGCCTCAGCCTCCCAAGTAGCTGGGACTACAGGCATGTGCCACCATGTCTGGCTCATTTTTTCTATATATATTTTTAGCTGTCCATATAATTTCTTTCTATTTTTTTTTTTAGTAGAGACGGGGTCTTGCTCTTGCTCAGGCTGGTCTCAAACTCCTGAGTGCAAACAATCCGCCCGCCTCGGCCTCCCAGAGTGCTAGGATTACAGGCGTGAGCCACCGCGCCCGGCCTGCAAGGCACAATCTTGAAGACATGGCTTTCTCCTCTTCCTCCTTGTCAAAAACATGCGTTGACTGCCCAGGCTTCAAAGGACCATATATCAGCCTATTTGGCATCTCATAGAAGATTTCGTAAATATGAAATACCGCCAATATCCAATATACATACTTATATTAGGCATTCCACACTATCAGCACAAGTAGTTAACTGTGTAATTTACATGAAGCCTCTAAGTTTTCTTTGGAGATACAGCAATAGAGACTTTGACATTGTTATATAAAATTTGAGCAATGGAATTGTGATTCTCAACTCAAGTACTGAATGTTGTTGGATAGCCTTCAAGAAGGCAAAAGACCAGTGTGGTATAGAAGTGTGAAACGATATGTAACCTGCCTGGAAACATCAACAAACCATTGGCAGCAAGGAATTTTTGAGCAGTTCTGTGAGACTCCCTCAAATTCCCTTCTGACATACTCCCTCATGGGATTGCTGCACATTTTTTAATAAAGGGGATCAAAAGAGACATACTGTGTGTAGCCACCTAAAAATGTTCAATACCATTTTTCTAAAACTCCAAAGATCTTAGGACTTGGAAGTGGGAGGACCAAGTTTAATTTTTATTACCTTGTTGTGTGACCTTGAGCAAGTCACTTAACTTCCCTTCAGAGCTATAAATTTCTCCCTTATGAAATGATGATAACGGTATTTGATTGTGAGTCACTTAATGCATTGATTTTGCTTGTGAAATGGCACCACGACTTCAAAAACGGTTGAAATGCCATACCGAGGAAAGGTGATTGAATGAGGTGGACTCACATCCTCTTAAAGAGTTTGAATGAACTGAAACTGGAAACAGAAAGCCCCAAGGAAGTAAGACCATAAGTTGGCCATTATCTCCCTCTAGGTTTTCCTTTCACTTTCTTCACACTCACAGATTCCTCCCCTTTCCCCCATTTTCCAGCTTAAGTCCCAGCCCATGGTGGAACAAAGGGCCCTGGGCATGAGATCACCCCTAATGGAGGGCCCCTCTGCCAAGGAAAGCCCAGGGCTACTTCCTTAGGAAGGGGATTTGGACCGGGGCATTTCAGTAAGAAGGGGAAAATTGGACATGACTGGCTCCTAGACAAATCCAACAGGTGCAGATTATAAATTGGCAAAGTGACATCATCAATAGAAATCAGACTACTGAAGAGAAGTCTAGAAGTTGGCATAGCCCTTCTCTTTCCAGTTCACATGACCTGGTGCACACCACACAACTGCTTTAAACCTCAATATTCTCCTGGGGGTGGAAATGTGTCATTGGGAAATCTGAATTAGATAATTTACATGAAAATATGTTATAAACTTGGAGATGTAAAGAATGACCACCAGAGCTTTAAAAAAATATATAAACAAGCAAACAAGCTGAGTTAGTAACTTGCCAGGGAAGTGAATACACACCAGTAAAGAAATTCACTCAATGGTGAGCAGAAAATGTATAATAAAAAGGCATTTTTATTATAACATCCAAAATCTTTGGTAAATTACAAAGAGACATAGTGGTTGATTGAGTAAGCAGTGCTATGGTGATGGTAAAGCCTACCCACTGATCTTTTCATAAAAGACAAATGGCAAAGTAGGGATTTCCTTTAACAAAGAATCAAGAGGGCCTTTAGAAACCAAAGAATCAGATTATAAAGTCGGAAGCATTGGTCTCTGTAACTGTAATCTCCTTTTTTAAAGCTATGTTTTCAAAGACTTGCTGGTTGGCAGACAAGCAAAACTCAGAGCATATTCATGAAAGAACAGACTGCAGACTTGCAAAGACTTTGGAGACCGGAGACCTGCGTCCTGTACTGCTCCTAACTGGCTGTCTGATGCAATGTTTTTTATTTCCCCTCTCTCGGCCTTTATTTCCAAAGCCGTAAAATTCTGTCTCTAGTTGAGGACTAATTCTAATGTCTCCTCTATCTTGAATAGACTCTAATCCTGAGGAACTTAATCTGATCATGGCCTCAAAACCCATTTTTCCCTTCACAAATGTTAAATAACATTGAAAATGTTAAAATATGATGGCATTGGTATAACAGTTGTCCATTATCATAATAATATGGTAAACAAATTACCCCCAAACTTGGTTTCTTAAAGCCACCACCATTTGCCATTTTTGTAAGTCTGCAAGTAGGCTGGACAATTCAGCTGGCATGGGCTGGACTTGGTTGATCTTGACAGGCTTGCTCACATGCCTGCAGTCCACTGGTGTGTGGCTGGAGGATGGCTGGTCTGTGTGGGCCTCAGCTGGGACAGGTAGAATGGCCCAGGGCCTCTCTCCAATTTCTGGGGTTTCTTATCTTTCAGCAGGTTAGTACAGGCTTATTCATATGTCTGTGGCAGGTTTTCTAAAACAATGGAACCACACAAAGCCTTTTGAGCCTAGGTTCAAAACTGGTATGTGTTGCTTTACTGCATTTACATTTACAAAATAAATCATACGGTCTATTTAAAAGTGGGAATGTAGATTTCAATTCTTGATAGGAGGAGCTACAAAACCATTTTGCAGAGGTACATGAAAATAGGCAGCGATGAAGAAATAATCAACACAACTAGATGATGGCTAGATGGTCTATATGATTCTTTCTAAAACATTTTGAAATGTTTTTTAAAATGAGACAGTTTAAACCTTCACTCATTCATAGCCAGGTGAGTCATAAGGAGTAAGAAACTATTCATTTTTTTTTCCTGGAAAATTCTCAGAACAAACAGAAAAACAGGGATGTGATATTTGCCTAAGAAACAGTAAGTTACTGACATGTTTATACCCTATCAAAAGAACTGTTAGCTT
This sequence comes from Varecia variegata, assembly GCA_028533085.1. NCBI lineage: Eukaryota > Metazoa > Chordata > Mammalia > Primates > Lemuridae > Varecia > Varecia variegata. The sequence goes on along the minus strand of CM052436.1, from coordinate 192,779,426 downwards.
CATACATGACCCTAAAGATTCTTTACCCTTTTTCCTAGTAAATAAATGACAAGAGTTTTTTTTTTTTCTAGCACAGTCTTCTTGAAAGCTACTACAGATGCATCTTATTTTAACAGAACAGGAGGTGATATACTACCACCATGCACAACTACCCAAACAGTAGCCCTAAGCTCCTCTTTCCATGTTAAAGTTGAGTGACACGCCCTAGAGATGGAGACCTCACTCCCCCTCCAGCTCTCTGTTCCACCAGCCCCATTTCAGCAGCTCAGTAGGCACAAGTGGCTGGTGGGCAGTGCACATACAGACATCTCTGCCAATGCAGAAAGTCCTGATGGAGGAGGTGACTTGGGGAATGTCTACAGCTACCTGGAGAGGGCTCACCTGGTGCTGGTGGGGCAGGGGGTATTGGTCAATCCTAGGAATCAGAATTGATGAAGGAACTAGACACCTGGGAAAAAGAGATTGTTATCCGGAAAGGACAACTAATGTAGTTTGATCCTAGTTTTCATTAACTACAAATTCACATAGTGACCTTGGAAAACTCATTTTGTTTCTTTGAGCATTAGTTTATGATTCAGGAAAATGAAAGGATTAGGGTAGATCAGAGCTTCCCAAACTCTCATGTGCACATACATTACCCAGAGAACTTGTTACAATGCAAATCCTGATGCAGCAGGTGGGGTCAGGCTGAGATGCTACGTTTCTAACCAATTCTTATGCTGCTGCCCCAGTGCCAGGGACTACTCTGAGTAGCAAAGGTTTAGGTTGGAGAGTTGTGGAATATTGGCTCAAAAAGGACCTTTACAAATTCCCTATTCTAATCCTTACTCTAATGTCCTATCCAGCTCCTAGATTCCTTCAGGTCTGGAGAAAAGACCAATTCACATTCCTAAGGGGGCCTTAGTGCTCATAGCTCTGTAAGAATTTAATGGTCATTTGATTTGCTCTATGAAACAACAAATATGACTTCAGAATAATGCCACAGTTTCCTTGTAAAGAAAGGCTTGATTCTTGTCTAACGGCCTGCATAGAAGTGAAGAGCTCTTTCAGCTCATGTATTCGACTCGGTAGAGACAGGATAATCTTTACTTTTACTTTAATCAATCTTCCCAAGGCCACTTTCCTCCAAAATGCAAGGCCACTTTGCATTTTCCATAATGCAAAATATGGCTATTCCTAAAAACCGTTTTTACTTAAAACTGGCAAATAGACTAGCAGAGAAGCAGTGGAGAATCATACACTGAATTGGCAATCTCTTTCTGTTAATAGCTTTCTCCATGTGGGTGAGTATGGTGTCTGGTGGAAAAATATACTATACACTACTCCACATATACTATACATATGCCATGGTATACATACACTATACGTATGCATACACTATAATATACCACCAGGCCTTGCAATGTGCTCTGAGTCTCATAGATCATTAGTCTTGAATACAAGACCTGCTAATACAAGAAATGAGCAACGAGCGCTTTCAGTGACCAGCACCACCAGATGTGGTGCTGTCCTCTACAATTGGAGGCATTCAGCATGTCCTAAATGGGTGGGCATGGTTTCTGCATTTGCAACTTGGATTTCAAGGCTGGAAATACTAGAGCTGAAGAAGCCAGAGTACAAAAGGAAAGAATAAAAGGGTAAAGACTAAAACCAACTGAGAAAGGCAATTACAAGGTGTATTAACGTACACTGTGCAGAGGGAGGGATTTATTACACTTTCAGGGTGTGTGTGTGTGTGTGTGTGTGTGCATGTATGGTTTTGCATGAAAGGTAAGGGGAAAAGAGCTGACATTTGTTAGTCTGAATTGGATAAGTGCAGTTGCAAAGAATAAAGGGAGCTTTCAAAAAGTGGGCAGCTGCAGCAGAGCCTGAAGCCATGGTACTTGATACTGCAATATACTCTCTCAGTGATTCTGGGCAGCTTTTGAGAACAGCGGAGAGGCATTCAGGGTGGAGGACAATGGCAAATGTCAAGAATGAAAGAAAGAATCTAGAGTTTAAAAGACTGTTGAGTGACAAGTAGGCCAGATCAAAGAGCAAAATTTAACAAGTATTTATAATTCTAATGCTAATCAAGATCAATAATCATAAAAAGAAACTATAGCAAAAGAAAAAAAAAGCCAATGGTTTTCAATCATAAAAACAACAACAACAACAAAAAAAAAAAAAACCCAAAACCAAAAAACAGAAGAGGAAGAAACCGGTGGAAGACTCAAACATTATTTACCATTTCATCCATTCTGAGTTTTTATTGTATATTTTGTTGCTCAAGTCGTCAGTGAATAGGAAGTTTCTTAAGTGAGTTTGAATTTCTTTGCTTTGAAAATCATACAGTGGAAATATTTTTGGAGAAGCACAAGATGGGGCTCATGTATAATCCACCGCAAATCAAGCCACAGAGACCATGTCTAAGCATGAGATTTTAGGATCCAGAGGAAATATTCAGGGAGAGGCAAAATTCTAAAAACCCATCACCTGGATCTGTTGGGCTTGTTTTCACTTCCTTCTGGCTTCTGTGCTGTGCTCCACACAGGTGTGGGTATGCAAAGCTCCCTCATGGCAGATTGGGAGGTCGGGCTTGAAGGGAAAACCCTGTTTTTGGAAACTTGCTTGGGCTTGCTAAGGAACAGGGTGGTTTAGAAGCCCAGGGAGAAATGTTGAAATCAGTCATTGCAAAATCACTTTTGCAATAAGTAATGAATAAAGACCCAAGGAAAATCTCTTTCCTCCCCAAAGTAAAAACCTACCACTTAACTTGTCTAAACAGATCCTCGTAATAGAAGTTTAAAGGTAACATAAAGTGCTTCCCACGGCCAAGGCCAGAACCTCTGGCCATCATTGATTGATTCATTCATTCAGTAAATATCTGTCAAGAAACAATATATGTGTCAAGAAACAGTATGTGGCAAGCACAGCCCTGGACATCACGTGGAAGAACAAGAACATGACAACTCCCTTCAGAGCCCTCAGACATCAACGGAGATGTCACCTCCTCATGGAGTTCACTGTCTGACACTTTATCTCGCCTGGCCCCATCTCAATTATTCTCTGTCTTTTGGCTTTGATTATTTCTACCATAGTCCTTGGTACACCTGAATTCTGTCATTTTAAAAAATCAGAGTCTGTCTCCATCCACTACAATATCACTTCAAAGACCCAGTCTGAACTATTCACTGTGGTATCACCAGTGTATATATAGTGGTATCTCAAAAAAATGTTTATTAAGGCAACAAATGAAGATGATGCAAACCATCCAACAACCCAGCTAGACAGAGGCAATGTTATACACAAAGAGAAAATGACAAAGTTTCTCTTAAAGGGAGAAACACAAAGAGAAACCATCCAACAACCCAGCTAGACAGAGGCAATGTTATACACAAAGAGAAAAGGATCTTTAAGTGAAAGATCCTTAAATCAATAAATTTCTATAGAAGTCAAATTTTAAAAGATCACTTCTGAAAAAGTCCATCCAAGGAGACTCTTCCCAACTTCCAAAACTTTCCATTTGTTTTTTAATTCAAATCAGCATGCAAGAACCACCATAATAACTAACTTAAGTTTTAACACGACATTCTGGTAATAACATTTTCTGACCAATAGAATGTAATAGAGTCCAGAAATTATGTAAAATGCACATGGGAATTGAATGCATATCAAAGGTGGCATTTGAAATCAATAAAAAAAAAGTTGGATTATTTAATTAAAAAGTACTGGGAAAACTGGTTTGTCTTTCTTAAAATAATTTCAAGTTGGATCTCTTTCTTACTCTTTGTCCCAATATAAATTGCCCATTAAATTATGCTTTAATGTAATTAAAAATAAAATCCTAGAAGAGAATATTGGTATTTGTAATATAATTGGTAGTGAGAAAAGCATAAATTTTCTAATCAAGAAAAGTGTTTATATTTAAAGAACAAAGTCAGTAGAGAGATGATAGCAGGGAAATACTTGTAATGCATATTACAAAGGTCTCAATATGTAAGGAGGTTTTATAAATCAATAAGAAAACTATCATGTGAGTAGAAAAAGTGAGCAAGGACTTAAATAGTAAAAAAAATTCAAAGATTTACAATGAATTAAATGATGTTGAATCTTATACATAATTTAAACACATAAAATAAACAAAAACAACAAGATATGATTTCCTACCTTAAAAATGGAGAATACATTTTTAAGTGCATTTTTATACCATGTTAGTGAGGCCATGGGAAAAATATATGTTCAAACATTGAGAGTAAATATAAATTGTTATGATCTGTTTGAAGGGTAATTTAGCAATGTCTGTGAAAATTAAAACATATGCCCTTAGTCCCACCAATCTTCTCTAAATTTTTATTAGATATACTTTCATATATATAAAAGCATGATAGTGTAGAAAGAGAGGGGGAAAGAGAGCTAGAGGGTGAGAAAAAGGAGAAAGAGGAGGGAAAGGAGGAGGTGGAGGAGGAGGAGGAAAAGAAGGACAGGTTGCTGCTGCTAAATGTTCACTTACAGAGCTGTTTATCCATAGAGTGGAACAAAATGCAACGAAGAAAGGAAGTAGATTTGGGTATGTTGATACAGAAAGACCTTCAAAATAACAGAAATAGGCAAGGAAGGAACAGCGTAAAGAACTATATTGAAGCAAACAAACAAAAAAGAAAATAAGAAAAAAAAAATACCCAGGTACCTTAGAAGAATGTACATGGAATAGTGCCAAGTATTGAAGCAATCGTCTCTCAGCTGGAAACCCACTCTTCCACGTTCCACTTCAATGCTGGCGCTGGTGCTCTGCAAGCCATGTATCTCCTTTGCCATTTGACTCCCTGTTAAGATTTGGCGGTAGATTACTGATGGTGGTTATCTTGGGGCAATAAGACTGGAGACTAAGGGAAATGCTTCCTTTAAAACCTAAGTCACATCCGTTACAGTTCAGGACACTGGAATCCCAGTAACCCTCCAGTAGCAACTCCAAATGGGTATGTGTACAATACCAGCATTTCCAGTTCCTGGAACCTGTGAAGGACTCATGGCATCCTCTTTTTTAGGGCTATTCCTCAACTCTCCCCAGGTCTGATACCAGCACATGCAGACAAGATAAACAGAGTGATAAATAGGTTGGCCTAGAGGAAGAACAAACTTCCAATTTAGAAAAAAAGAGTTAACTTGAGAATACCAATAGGTCGTATGGCAGTGTCTTTCAAATATTTCTGCCCCCCAGGGAAAATGTATATTTTGCTTTAATAATAACTAACACACACACACACACACACACACACACACACACACACACACACACACGTGCATGTGCACACAGTGAAACAAAAGTTTCATCAAACAATACCTGAATCTTATTACATGTGATTTCTCTTGATATTTTCCAACTTTTCCCATTTCATTCTATGTCATTGTAAAGAAAAATGCTAGCTTGACCCGCCAACTTTATTTCTTAATCTAATAATATATTATGAAACCCATAATTTGAACAGTACTGGCATAAAAGAAAATATACAGGATCTCTAATCAGATTGATCTGGTTCCCAAATAACAACTGGTTCAATATCACTGTTGTAATAGTAATCACCTGATCTCTCTAAACTTTTCCCTCTGTTAAATGGGCCTTTGTAACATTTATATTTAATAGTTTATTTTTTTTCAGAGCAGTTTTAGGTTCGTGGCAAAATTGAGAGAAAGATGCAGAGACATTCCATATACTCCTTCCTTTCACACATGCATCGATTCCTCCCTTATCAACATCCTCCACCAGAGGGATGCCTTTATTACATTAATGTACCTGCATTGACACATCATTGTCACCCAAAGCCCATAGTTTACAGTAGGGTTCACTCTTGGTGTCCTATGGGTTTGGACAAATGTATAATAACGTGTATCCACCATCATATGAATAGTATCATACAGAGCATTTTCACTGCCCTAAAAATCCTCTGTGCTCTGCCTTTTAGAAATGGGCCTTTTATTAATAATGTCTAATAGATAGGTGGTTGGAGAGTGAAATTGCATAATGCATATAAAGTCTGTAACTTGCTTTCCCCATGGTTGGCAACAGGAATCCACATTTCCATTCACCGAACAAAGATTTATTAAAGGAAACAAATGTGTCTCCTGTCTTCAGGTAGCTTGTCTTCTCACTGCAGTCAGTAAGAGGAAAACTGCTATTTGATCATGCTGTCAGGCCATAGTAAAAGGCAAATTCACCATCGTTTTTTACAATTTGTTGAAGAAACTGAGGCCCCTGTTAGCGCATAGCCAGTAAAGAGTAAACCATGTAAACAGAAGAGGCCATGTGCCAGGGAGCCTGAATCTATTATGGCAATGCCTCTTAACCAGAGATGATTTTGTCCACCAGGGGATGTTTGGCAATGTCTGAAAATATTTTTGATTGTCATAACTAGTACCCACTGGGTAGACTCAAGGGGTGCTACTGAGCATCTTATAATGCACAGGACAGACCCTTACAACCAAGAATTGTCTGACCCCAAGTGTCAACAGTGCCAAGGTGTAAAAAGCCTGTGTTATGGGAACTGAACCACTGGGATTACTGGTAAGTGGGATGTCTTCAGGAGTCTTGGTGTGGGAGTCATTCTCACTTGCTTAGGCAAGTCTCCAAAGCACCCAGTTTCAATTTCCTCATCTGCAAAATGGGTATAATAGTATCTGCCCACCTCTGTAATTGGTTGAGATGTGCAAATCAATCCTAAGATGAAAAGCTTTAAGAAGTAGACTAGGTGGCCAATTTCAAGTGGGTATCTTTCAATTATTATTACTGGCTTTTTTATAAAATAAAAAAAATTGCCAGCAAACTTCAAATATTCTGTTAATTAAAAGAGACTTATCAAAAACAACAGTGGTATAATTATGGCACCAACACCCATTTTTCATCACTAGGAAAATGGCTCATTTGGGGGGCTTGCATTATAACATCACAGGTTCAACAGGGAGTCAAAATTAAATTAGTTTCTTAATAGTGCCAACATTCCAAACATCTGATGTAAAAATAAACAGAGAATATATTATGGCTACACATTATTCATTCTGTTTATAGATACTTCCCTTTTCAATACTGTCCCAGGCTCAGGGAGCCAATAATATAAACCATGCCAAGAATCACAAATTGTTTCTTGCTGGGTACTTGACTATTTTTCCAAAGTTATCAAGGTTCACTTAAAAACCAACTTGCCAGTAGCTGTTATAGAACATGAGGAGATGAGTCAGTCATTTCTTTTTCCCTTGTTAGTCCACATCTCAATATTGGTGCCTCTCTTAGAGGACCAATTGTCTCGTTGCTTTATTGCTTAGGCTGGTCTGTTCATCTTCTTTGTAACCCCAACACCTGACTCTGACTGCGAATGCAGAGCGGGAAGACCTTGCCTTACCCATGTTGTAGCTTTTCAAGAAGTGGGTGTGCAGTGTAATCAAGTGAGTTGAGTTCTGTGACTATTTCTCAAGGGAATTCTCTCGTGGTCCTTCCTTGGTCTCCTCCGTCTCTGCGGAGATTCCTAGTGAACAGTTATTGGAGGATCTGAATGTGGTCCCTGTCCTGAGCTTGCTGGTATTCTCACTGTGCAGTCAGTAAGCTGAAAACTGCTACTCAGTCATGCCATCAGTCCATCGTAAAAGTCACATTTATCATAGCTTTGTACAATTATTAAAAAAAAAAAAGAGGATCCTTTTAGCCTTTTTAGTGAAACACCACAAGATCAGCACAAACCCCACTATGCAGAGCAAGTTGGAGTGATTTCCTAAATCCCTTTGCTGTGGGAAAAACAGGGCTTCATCCTAGGAGTTTGCAGTGCTTCAACGATTATTAACACATGGACTTGGACGGTAGTGAGGAGGAACTAAGGGAACAGTTGATGCATTGGTGACTTTGAAAAGTTACCTAAGCCAAAGGACAGTACACTTAGTATAGTTAAGCCATTCTTTGAGACCCTTACAAAAATATGATTAAAATATAAACAAAGAGAGTTTTGATCAACAGAACCATGCTTTTCTTCAGTGTTTATTAAGCACTGAGTCCCGCAGTCTGGTGGATTCTGGAATTACAGAGGTGAGTAAAATTTGGCCTGCTTACTCAAAGAACTCGTGGTCTATTGGGGGATTCAAGAATGTCTATGAATAATTATCTAAAGCAAGATCAATGCAGACAGAAGGATGTGAATGCATTGACTGTGTCTGGGAGTATCAGGGGAGGCATCTCCAACTCGGCTAGGACAAGGCACGAGGACATGTGGTCAGGTACTGCAATGACACAAACGAAGAACTATGACTCATATCAGGGGATGTTCACAGATAAACGTGGAGATGCTGGAGGCTCAGAGCTTGAAGAAGAATGTATTCCAGGCTGTAATATTTAGGTTTCATAAGATGCATCAGTACTTCCAAATTTTGGCATTTCATGAACCAATAAATTATCCCCAAATAAGTGGGGTGCTCACATGGGATGCTGATGATTTTTTTTCTATTTCTATGGCATTAAGGGTCAATTTTACCACCTACCACCATCATCTGTAGCAGAGATTGCTGGCAAAAAAATATTTTATATCTTATTCTTACCTTCCTGGACACACTTAAAACTATACTTCCTGGACTCGTTGAATTTATGTCAGGCCAACTTGTTCTGACCAACAGTCTAGGATGTAGGTCACTTTAGAACCAAGAGACAGAATAGCTCTAGTGTATCTTCTAGCTGTCTCCATAGTGACCCTGGAGGTCCACATATTTCAGGTGGCATGGCTGCAATGTGTAAGCAGGTAGTGCAGAATCTTGCATCACAGCTGGGAAAAGTGATTCCTGGAAAAGCCGCTAGATCAGCAACAGTCTTTGTGTGAATGAGAGATCAACTTTCATGTTAAGCCTCTGCGATCTGGGGCTTTGTTTATTATTGTACCTGACTAAAGCTCTCCTGAATAATACACTATAATTTCAGAAAGAGAATATAATTGCAAATTTTAAAACAAAAAAAGGCAATTAGCTCAGAACAATGTGCAATCTTTTGAATTCAATAAATTTGATATAAAAAAGAAGTCTCTATATTACATATTTTCCTCACTGGACTCTGGACTTAAAAAAAATAAACTATTTTAAGACCACTATTATTCATTAAAATAGAATATAGATAACTTTGCTAAAAGGTGGGAGGACTGAACTGTTTGACGTGGGTGATGGTTGTAACATGATGAGATCAATGTTTAGAGACCAATCTACTGCCCAAAGAGGGTGAGCTGGAAATACCATTGAGAAAAGATGGTATCAAAGATGAGATGTCTCACAAGAGCCATGAACAAGGTGAATGTAGCATGTAGAGGAAGAAAATGTGGCTTACTAACAAAAAGATCAACTCTAAGGCTGTCAGTGTTGTCTTGGAGATGATAGAAAAAGTACTATTTCTTCAGAAGATGCCAGATTTTTAAAAATTACTATTATAGTTGATGTGCTACCAATACATTCTGTTCTCAAGGGATCACTGCACCACTCCAGCCCTCTGCCACCCTAAGCTCTGATTCTCTCAAAGAACTACCTACTTTGCTATACATCATGGATCATTCTAAACCAAAAGCTTAATACACAAGCACTTTAGAAGTAATATAGTCAGAGTCTATGCTTTATCAGTGGATTGTAAATTCTGGCTTGCATGTATAAAAAAAATCTAGTTTTGAAGATTTTTTTTTTGAGAGAACACATATAAATATATAGAGTTTCAATTGCAGAGAAAATAAAATTGGTATTCTCTACGTAGGGTAGGATTTATAACACTGGTATAGCATCTTAGGATGGCAATTCTTTTCCATTAATATCAAATAGCAAACAGTTCATTGGATCTAGATTCTAGATTCCAAATATCAGATTCTAGAACATACTTGGGCTTCAGTGGGAAAAAAGGTATGAGTACCAGCAGGCTTTAGGAATCTATATTTAAGTGGATGTAACCAAGTTGCCTTCCTTACCCAGAGGACTTTTACCTTTTCAAATGAGCCCAGGAGGGAGACACAATTGCCTTTTAATAAGCTGGTCATTTTTCCTTACCACTTTGGCAGACAGAATTCTGTACAAGATGAGGGTATAGATGGGAAATTCTAGTGTGCCTTGACCAATTCTAGCATCATTATTTCATTTTGATCAGGAAAAAAAAATGAGCATTTTGCCAGCCTTGCTGGAAAGCTGTAATTCCTAATCCCATTGTGGAAATAGGGAATTGTTAGATCAATTCCACCAGCCAGCCAGGTGGACTTTGATGCATCCTTGTTATCTAATTTCCCTTACGTCTTTTCACGTACCCTTTGCTCCTGATAAATTGTTATTCTCTCAACTTGGAAGGTCTTCTCCCTCTTTTGTTATCTTTATTTGTGTGTGTACACACACACTCACACAGACACACAAGCACACACACTATTAATGGAGTTCTGCCCCATCCTTGCCATTTCACACTCACTGGCTCAACTTCCAACGTGCCAGCACTTGCCTCTCTGCCTGAGGTCTTTCTCTGGCCACTGAAGCCTGTCCTGACCTGGTACAGGCAAGCAGAAAATGCCAGAGAATTAATATTCTCCTCCCCCAGGAGCAACTTCAGCCTATGGGTGTCAGGAATAATGTATAAAAACCACAACTTTCTCAGCCTTTGGGGAGAATTAGTCTAAGGTGTCTGCTCACCATTGCTTCCCAGGGGTTCCCGTATAGATATAAGTTTCCCACTGTGGTCACTTTCTTCAAATATGTACTGTGTTGACTACCCTCTCTTCCTCGTCTCACTTTTTCACCTTTTATTGGTGTTTCCTCCACCTCCCAAATAAACTACATGCTCTTGCCCCCTTATATCAGAAGCTGTTTGTGAGGGATCCCAAACTCTCTCTCTTTCTCACACACACACACACACAGTTTAATTACAACTTCTGAGAGGAAACAACCTCTGATGAATCATGCAGAAGCTACTCTCCTTACCATCTTACCTCCCCAAACACAAGATCTGTCCCTTTCTGTATGACATTTTATGCTTTTTTGCCCATGCCAACTTCTCTTTAAGGCAGCAAGTTCCCAAAGGACATTGTCCACATTATTTCTAACATGGGACTTCCATAACATTGGTATCCATGCTGTCAAAGAATGATCAGATAATATCTGATTTTGAAACATGAAATAAAAACCCTACCCAGGCTGCCATTGAAACTCATTTGACAAAGAATGAGTCATTCCAAACAAAAACAAATCTATTATTTTTAAGAGGATTCTTTCAAAAGACAATGCATCTTGATTTCCGCAAATCATTTGACAAGGTTATGTACAGTGTACTTATGGGGGATTTAGTGAAATCTGAGCCAGGTGATATCACAGTTGTATGAACATATAGTGGGTTGAATAATTCCAGTATACTGGTAAGTGGTTCAATGACAACCTGAGTGAGACTTCCTAAGAATGTGTCAGGTCTCTGACATTGATCTTTGCCTATTACAGTTTGGTTTTTTGTTTTTGTTTTGTGTGTGTGTGTGTGAAAATAGTCATGTTTCTCACTCACCGATCTATGGGTTAGTTGGAGTTTGGCTGATTTTGTCTGGGCTGGACTAAATTTATCTTTAAGCTGAGGCCTCTTACATTATCTATCAACAAATAATATAAAGATTTATTAGTATATTTATCAGATTTATAAGTTATAAAATCTGGGAGAGAGAGCCAAGATGTTTTCTGGTGGAATCATGAGTCAAAATACCCATCATATATTGAAAAAACTGATTGAAACCAACTATATTAGTTTAAGAGAAGACAATATAAAGGTCTATGTTGCAGATCAATATTCATTTGCATTAAAATGGTCATGACTGATTTCATGTCTAATCATACAAATAAAAACTTGCATGGTTAATGAAATCAGTATTATTCCATAAGAACCAAAATAGAGTGGTTAAAGATAAAATATCATACAGTCTTAGAAGGCATCGGTAGACATGAACTTACTCTTCTGAAAACCAGATTCTGGATATTGATAAAACGTATACTCCCTTTTCTCTTCCCAGCTCCTCCAAACTCCATGCAAATATTAATAGTTCTAAGGATCCTCACAGAGAGTCTCGCCATCTCTCAAGCTGTGAGTAGAGTCCATTACTTTTATTTTTCTATTGTTCCATAGTGATCCACCATTACTGCTGCATGTATCCTAGGAAGTACGTCTTCTATCCCACCAATTCCAACATATTCAGGTGCTCAAGCCCCCTCCTGTTTCCTCTCTTCTCCATATGTAGCTCTCCCAAGGCTCAGATCAAGCAGTTCCATCAGTGCTATGTTTTAACTGTGTCTTACATGAAGAAAGAACTCTATCCACTTAGTTACAAAGCCCATAGAACAAGGCTACCTCATGCCCTCAATGCCTTGGGGAAATTATAGCCCCTGCACAACACTGTTACTCAGGTTTGAAGTGAATGGACCAGAATTCATGGGTGGGAGACAGTTGTCTAAAAGTCTAACATCTGACATTGGCCCCTTGTTCTTGCACAAAACGTGATATGAGCATTTCTTCCTTTAGGGTCTCCCATGCAGATAGATCCATCATGGATGCCCCTTCAGATCCAGCCAGTAGGCCTGAATTCTAGGGTAGGCACAGCTAAGACTCAAACTAGAATTCCCAGCTGGTGTGAACCACAGTGGGTTTAAAACTTAGCTTCAGCAATGACTTAAGTATTAATACCTCATCTTGTCCTAGTTGATTTATCTTTCAAAGCCTCAATTCTCTTTTCTGTAAAGGGAAGATACCAGTACCTACTTCAGAGATATTAATAGATTTTTAGGAGGATTAAATGAAATGATACATAGAAAATACTTAGCACAGCACCGGGCATGTACTAAGTTATCAATGGATGGTCCCTGCTATTACTATTATGATTATTACTGTTATATTACTCTAGATCGTTCTGCATATGCTGACCACACAGTAATTTGTGCTAACCTCAGAATGTCCACATATAAGGATACTTATAGGATGGTGTCTGTACCAACAACCTGGGAGTCTGTGCTGGCCATGTATGATATTTTACACTCTGTAAAGCCAATACCATATAAACAATGGGTGCTGCTATGTAAGTCACGTGAACCAAATGCAAATGACAGCACTGTCTATGAAGTGCACAGCCTGCAGTGCCATGTCAGTTCATGACACTTCCCAGAGCAGTCTTCATTTACTGCAAGAAGGAAGGATAGGAACAAGATGGAAAAAGAGCTCCAGATACCTCCACCAAATAGGTATCTATTAATCCTAAAGTTTAGTGACATATCTAACAAAAACCTGCAACAGTAAATTTGTGAAGCAATAATCAATAAAGAAATATTTTTAAACAAAACATTTTAAAAAGCTATAGTCATTTTATTAAACTACATTTCTTAGAGATGTTATTATTATGAAGATGACCATCCCTCTTCTCTGCTCTGTTGGTCAGCATAGACTCTATCAAGTTATCTCCAGAGACTTTTAGGAGGCTATAGCCAGGTAGAGAGGATTTTATAGAAGTAAGTGAACTTGGATGGATTCTATGTAGCTGCAGCTCCAGATTCAGTGGTGAAGAAATCACAGGAAAATATTACTAATACATTAGTCTGTCTAATAGAAGAGACTGCCTTACCAATTAATACCCGTTAGACCAAAGGAACTCTCTAGTTGATGCATTTTTTTTTAGACCAGAAAACAAATCCAGGTGGGTTCAGTGATATCCAGTTCCTCTTAGGAAATATCAGACGCTGAACTAATGTCAAAGTCCCCGACTCACTGTCTACTGCCCCTTTGCCACCACCCAAGCCTGCCCCTTTGCCCCAGTGGCTGCCCATCTGGCAAGGGTGTTAAATCATCTTAACAGGGCTTCTCAGAGTCTGTGGTGAAGAACTAGTTTTCCTTCCAAATCTCTCATGAGCCAATATTTTTGTTCTAAACCCAGTTAATGAGATGAGTCCATTGACCATGCACTTGGATGTCAAACAATATCAACTTTATTTAGGCTTGTTTTCAATTTCTATACTTATCGCACGTAGATGGGTAGCAGTTTCTTTGTTTTAAGTCAGTGAATGCTTACAAGTCGGTTATCATTCTAACACAGGTTCAGTGTGTTCTACTGTAATTTTTCTTTTTAAATTGCTCTGGGTATGTTTGATTGTGCTTT
>CM052436.1:192727707-192764797 GCA_028533085.1 Varecia variegata | reverse complement strand
AATTTTATTGGGACACAGACATGTTCTTTTGTTTATATATTGTCTATGGCCACTTTTGTGCTACAATGATAGAGTCGAGTAGCTGCAACAGAGACCATATGGCCGACCCAGTCTTAGATATTTCCTCTCTGGCCCTTTACAGAAAAAGGTGTGTTGTCCTCTGTTCAAATTATTATTTAGTACTGACTAAGGACGAGTCTTGAAGTTACTTGTAACTGATTTGTGCAGTTAAAAAAAAATAACCCCAAATGTTTCAGTCTTTTTACCTGTGAGACATTCACCAGTTTTGAATCTATGTAGCAATTTTATTCCAACTTATAGCAGTTTCATATGCTCAGCTATATATGCTCAGTCTCTCAAATTCTCTTTGAACCAGCTTTACCGCCTGGCTGTTTCCCTCATTAGTGAGTTAAATCGATTTTTGATTCATGCTAACTATGTACTTATATCAGATTAATATTTTTCAGTTTGTGAAAATTATACTCAGACATAAGCAGATCTGTGATTTAGTAAAAAAAAATAATAAAGAGTATCTAATTTTAAAAACCTGTTTTTATTCTGTTGCCTCCTTATCTGTAGAAATTAAAAATTAGACAGGATGATGTGCCCTTTCATTGTGATGTTAAAATGGAAGAGGCAGAGACCATAAAGATTGCTCCTCCTTCGCTTGAGTTTGAGTTCTCTGGGCAAGAGCTCTTATGTAAGTCTAATAAACACATCTTAACAAACAGTTTCATTCAATGACGGCGAAAAACTAAGCAAGTTTCCTTTCAAGCCTCAGCAAGCAGGAATTGATTTGGAAGACAAATGGAATGGCTCAGCTCTTTGTGGTGTTGTTTTATTTTCCATACTCGGAACATTACCAGGATCTCAAATCCAGTCTCCAGGGTTCACCTGGATGGGGAAAAAGCCTTTTTTGAAAAAAAGGCCCTTTGCCAAAAGGTGACTTCTGTGCAAGCTACTTAGGAGTCTAGGAGACAGCATATCAGATGATTGCTGTCATAACCAAGGCTCTTCTTTAATTTACCTTTGACTGACATCAAGTAAGATAGAATTGTCCTCTTCTGTAAAATTGAGATTATAACCCTTACATTGTAGACTTGTGAGAAACTGAAACAATGTATTCAAATCGCTTGTTTAGTAGGTTTCAGTAAGCATAATTACTGCATATTCTTCCCTCCCATTTACCTGGCTTCTGTCACATAGACAGGTATGAACCATCTTGGTACTTTCCATCAGAGTTGGAGAGCAAACTGAAGTTTAGGAGGAGGTCTAAAATCTACTTTAACAGAGGACTTGGGGGCAATCAGTGGTTTCTCCTATTCTGTCAGGAAGATCTTTTAGGCTGCAGCATTCTTGTTCTATAGATTCTAAAAAGCATTCATGCCTTAGCACATTGATGCCTAATGTGATCATTTGTATACCTGAGTTCCTGGTTGAAGAAGTCAACCAGGATTGATGATTGAAGTCTTAAAATGCATCTTGAAAACTGTCCCATTCTTTCCTTTCATTTAGGGGTTGAACTTTTATAGTCTCTCTTGAGCAAGCATTCTCAAGTCACCCACAGAATAAAAATGCTTCCAAACCACCCACAAACTCTCAGTACATACTCACCTGTGTTTCACCGAAACAGAAAAGTCCATAAAAGCTGTTCTTTTCTTTCTGTGCCGTTTTCTTGCATTTATTGATGACTTTTCCATTGCTGAAAGGTTATGCCCACTTTCTGCTTGACAGGAAGCTGTCGACCAGCATACTAGGCAACTATTTCCATGTAGTTCCTGCCGTTCATTTGAACTTTTGTCTCAAACGCACTGTGCTAGTGTATAACCCAACTCTAGAATTCCATCTCTTCACACCATGCAGCGGGTGACCCGGTCTCAGTGATTTCTTCCTAGGCAGTGCCCTCAAGGCCCTGTGAGAGGAGAAGCAGCCTGGAATGCATGTCTCACTGGGTGAGTGGCTTCTACTCTCCAATGTCTCTTGACCTGATTGTCTATCCCTAAGGCTAATAAACTCCATATCCTAGGAAGAATGCTATGATTCTCATCTTGAAATTGCTTCTCACTGAGACTAAGGGAAGGGAGCCAAGTTTTCTTGATTACCTGCCAGTTGTTTAACATATGTTATCTCATTTTATCCACAAAACCTTGTGAGGTGAGTTATTATTATCTCTAGTTTTTAGGTGAAGAAACAAAAAACTCAGAGGGTTTAAGGATCTTGTCCTGGATCCTGGTGGGGAGGAGACAGAGCAACTAAACAAAACCATGTTGCTTTAGCAAATACGCTTTCAACAATCTTACAGCTGGCCTCCAAATCTCAGGCCTTAATCCTTCTTAAACTTCCATAATTTGAGTTACATTTAAATTATAAGCTCATTAAGGTGACTATCCCTGAAGAGATCCGAATGTGGTCTAGTCATTTGATGTAATGTTGATAACAGGATTTTAGAACTTGCTGGGACCTTAGTGATTGCCTAATTGAACTTCCTTGTGTTACAAAAGAGTAATTCTGACTTGCTAAACTTTATTGGAGAAATAAATTTTCTGATTCAATAAAGTTGTCAGGAACACAGTTGGTAGACTGTACAAGTTATTCCTTTTGGCCAACTGAATTCTTCTAAAACCAGAGCAGAGCGATTTGGCTCAGTTTGTGATTCGAGCCTAGCTTCTGATAGCTCTGGCAAATCGATGTTTGTGAGTCCAGCCTTCCCATTCATACACCAAGCAGAGGACATGTGTGGCCTGGAATATAAGTTCTTTCAGAAACTGGTCATGGAATCTCTCCGGTTGGTGTGTGTGGGAAGAGGTACGCACATTGATACAAGCTACAGGGAGTTTTAGTATGTTTTTTCTGAACCTAATCCAGAGATCCTGACTCAGTCAGAATTTCCCATCACTGTTTGCTTTAAAGTAACCCTGCCCCAGAACCAGAACCCATATTTCTCTTACCTCCAGTTCCTCTGTACTTTCTCTTACCTAGACCTTCTAAATTATACTCAACAGGTCAAGAAAGACTTATTCAAATCCAGTATAAGCAACTTTTTCCCCCATAAATAAGTTCATTTTAATGGGGTTCATGCTTGTCCATTGCTCAAGTTCCACATTAATACTCCAATGTTAATGTCTCTTTCCCAGGAGTTTGGGGAGTGAATGCTGTAGTGGGGCTCATCTGAGTTATTGAAGTGGGAGAAGATGGGATGGGGTCTACTTAAAGGGATAATGAGCCTCATTATCAAATGTCTAAAACTAGGGTGATGCTTTGAAGGAAAGTATAGAGGGGTGGGACCTTAGGAGATTTTGTAGGATACCAGTAATTCTTGAGATGGGGAAGGAGATTGCAAAGTCTGCCTGGCTAGTTTGGACAAATAGAGAAATAAAACATAATTTTACAATGGAATGGAAGCTTTACATCCAGGGTCAAATTATGATTGCAAGATAATCACTAAGAAATGTTTAACAGTGGTGGCCTTCAAGCAGAACTAAGGGATAAGGGATTTGAAGTGAAAGGGGCACGTGTTTTTACAGTATAACTTTTGCACACTATTTGTATTTTTAATATATACATGCATTACTTTTTTCCCAATAAAATAAAACCAAAGTTTTATTTTTACAGAAATATAACCGAAGTTGCAGTAGTATAAGATGAGGGACTGAGTGTGATTACCCCCCAGAGACATCACTGGTCACAAATGGAAAACAAACTACCCAAGGTAATACTCATAGCCTCCCAATCCTTCATAGCACCTGAAACGTGCACATTGTACCCAGGGATACCAGCATCTATGACTGAACCCCAAGCATGTGTGAGGCATTGTGAGGCACTGAAATATTAATTTAAGTTTTAGAAAATATGGCACATTCTCATACAAAATGATGGATGAGATGATATCCAGAAATAATGACACTTCTGAAGATCAGAGAAAAATGAGCTCAGCTCTAAGAGGGGAACCGCATAATGATTGTGGAACCAGCATGGAGGAGACAGAGGACAATAATCCCTTGAAGGGATGGATGGGATGCCAGAGCATGTAGGTGGAAGGAAGCGATCCTTTGAGGACATAAACCCCAGCCCAAGATGTGTAAGAATAGGATGATGGTGTATATTCCCATTTGGCTACTCTGGTATACATCGATTGATTAAGTCAAAAAGATTTCTTGTGGCTAAATTTGAAATTTGGGGGAGGAACTTGAATGTCAGTGAGGGAATTTGAAAAAAGGAAAACTATGGATAGTTGGTGATAGAAGTAATGTGACCATGGTATATGTTTGTGTTGATTATGTCACCTTCCACATGCAGAAGAGCTTGGAGAAAAAGCATGCGGAAGTTTGGAGAAGAATTCCATTTTCCAGAGGAATTATTGGCATTCAGTTACTTCAGGGAACATCTGGGAAAGATGAAGGGGAAAATGTAGGGTTCCAGGCCCCCAAATCCTGCCTCAATAAGAGCAATAATTGTTTGACTTGTCAGGTGTATTGGATTTCCACTTGACATGTCATTTGAGGAAGGCATTGTGCCCCTAAAGGTGGTAATAAATCCACCACCTGAGTGTGAGCCCAGCAGGGTCTGACCTAGATTGGAAACAGTATGGTGGGCAGAGATAGGTTTGGAAGGCACTGAGAAAACATGAAAACTCAGCAGGTATTCGTGACCGACTGGACATACAGTAGAGGGGAAGGAACTACAAAATATGACAATGAGGATTTGTGTTAAGTTCATTTGGTGGCCATGTCAGTCTGTATAGAATTTATATGACATTGGAACAACCAACATAAATGTCTTCCAGGAATTTGAGAACATGAAGCCTGAAAGAAACACGTGGGTAGAAGATATAATGTGGAAATCTTGTGCAGGGAAGATTGGGAGGACATGGGAAATACTTTCCAGACATGTTTGTCAGAAGGAGATGGATGAGAAGATAACAATAATGACAATAGTAGTAACGCATTGAACACATACCTGCTAAGCATTACATATGGATGACTTCATTTGATCATCAGAAATTAGGACACGCATATTATAATTTTTATTGTATAGCTGAGAGACGGTGGCATAGAACAATAAAAAATAATGCTCAAAGTCACAGAGTCATCAAGTCATAGGATCAAATTTATGCAGTCTGGCTCCAGGGCCTGTATTCTTAGAGGGTGGGTTCAAGGAGAATTTTTAAATGGCATAAAGTGACCAAAAAAGACCAAGAACCTGGGAGCTATTAGTGAAGCAAAAGGCAATCCAGACATCTGTTGCAGAGCTGGCGGCTTTCAGGGCAGTGGTGTTTACTATAGTAAGAAATTGGACACAGCCTCAGTGTCTATGGATTAAAAAACTGGTAAAACAAAATATTATTTATACATTCAGTGGAGTATTATGTAGCAGTAATAAAAATGATGAGCAGGTCCATATTATCGAATCAGATAGATGCCTTAGCATGCTGATGCGTGAGAACAAGTGACAAATCATCTCGTTTTTTGTAATCCTATCTACATAAATTATATAGACATTGCAGTGGAACAAAATGTCTGGAAAGATGATCTTATCTTTCAAATGTCGAAAACAGTTAACTGGCTATTTAGAGTTGGTGATTAGAGGAATTTTGATCTCTGTTACTTGTTTTCTTTTTTCCTGTATTGTGCTAATTTTCTTAAATTACTATAAATTAGCTAAGTAATAAAATTTTAACAATAAAGCTACTTTTACTTTGAAGCAGAAGAAGAGTCAAGTGCATTAAATGTTGAGGAGACATCAAAGAACATGAAGACTGAAAGGAAAAATTAAATTTGATTTCACTTCAGATACTGTTCATCCTTCTCCAATAAGATGGGACCAGTCAATCAGCCTATTCACTTTCCTCTTTTTCACTTCTTATCTATGAAAAATAGCAACAAAACTTAAAGCACAATCTTATTCATGGGAGGCCAGGATACAAATTATTTCAGTACCTGGTAAAGGATCCATGACAGAACCCAGGAGTCAGAGAGCATGACCTATGACCTGTTCCCTATGGTGCCCATTCAGATAATTCAATTTTCCAGGCTAAAACTCCTATCTTGTTTTATTTGTGTGTGTGTGTGTGTGTGTGTGTGTGTGTTTTAACTTGTTCTGTCTTTGGTCACCACACAAAGACAGAATCTCCCAGTATCTTGTTATCATCAAATATATTTTCTTGCCTTAAAATCAACTTTGTCAGCTCTCTTCATCAAAATAAATTAGTGTATACAGAGTGTTCACACATTTTACTCCTGAGCCAAATGCTATTTTATGCTTAGATTCCTATTTAAATTTGATCTTAGAACTATAGAATTTGTATATCAGTATCATCAGAGAAAATCTTAAAGAGCTCCTTCGACTGTAATACAGGCCAGAGGATTTACACAGAATAAAGTGTGTGTTCCTTTAAGCCCATTTATTACTGTTCCAAAGAAAAAAGATTTGTGTAGCAATTGGAGATAATTAGATAAAAGCTCTCAACATCTCAAGCAAGTGTCACCATTGCAATCTAGGACCAAATGGCGTACTACCATTACAGGCCAACGCCCTTTTTAGGGACTAAGGAATCACCCTTGATTTTACTTTTCTTATTGTTGTATTGTAGTTGCAAAAGCTGTTGTTGTCAGCTCAGTTGGATTAAATGATTTCATAAGTAAATTTTGTGTAAACCTGTTCAAACACAGATAACTTAGTAACCAGCTTTTCAGATTTAGGGGAAGAGGGTATCATGCTACAACTTAGAGAAGTTTTTATCTCAGGAGGGAAAATATTTGAGTATTTCAGTCTGATATTCTCTTAGTTCAAAAAGTGGAAGAATTTTCAGCAGACCCCAAATTTATCAATTGCTTGGAAGTATTTTGTCAGTGTGAGAAAAAAGTTCATTTCCCAGGCCCATGGTCCTACTTGTCAATTTTCTGCTGTAATTAAGATGTATTTTGTATGATATAAATTTGCCATTATTTATAAATTAACTATGTTGTATCTCCCCAGATAGCATACTTTTGCTTTTATATAACCTCATTCCCAGAGTCTTTTCTCTTCTATTAGATTTGTTGAGATTTTTAGGGCACATTAATAGAACCTATAGGAATGGCAGTTAGGCTGACAAAACTTGACTAAGTCATCCAATAGTTTCTCTCGTATCATTAATATTATGAAGTAAAGTCTCTGTTTATACTCACACATTGGCCTTTGCCCTCATATTTTTGGTTCTCTATTCACTTTTTTAAAAGTTGGCTATTCTTGAACATATTTGGATTGGAATACCACTGACAAATAGCAAGGTACACCTTATGTCCGACTTGGGGTTAAGCCTGGTGATGTGAAAGGAAAGAGAGATTGACCGAATTTTTGAACATGCTATCACTTTTAAAGGACTCATGTGGAATGTGGCATTGGAGTTGAAGATGCAGTATGAAATGGTCATATTGCACATAATATCTACATGTGGTCACCCTGGTAACATGTGTCCTGTGTAGCTTGTGATGTTTCAGGGAGATGGCCCCACGTTCCGGGCTTCTCTGGTCTAGTACTGTAAACTTGCCTTTCTTGGCTTTAGTAAGCACAGGTTTGACCTGGGTGTGGTGATGGAGGTCAGAGATACTCTTGTTCTCAGCCATGGGCTGTGCCACTGTGTCTTCCTTGTTCTGTTCAACTACCAAATAACACTGTGGATTTCCCTGATTTTCCTGACACCCAAAGTGAAGCAAAGAACGTTTTCTCAATGTCTCTGCTCTATTCATGTTATCTACCTTTTTGTTTCAGATTCTACCCTGAATGAGCAAACACACATTCACATACACACACTCACAGGTTCATGTTCCATCAACCTTTACTAGGTGATGGATTCTTTTATCACATTGTGGTGTTTGACATTTACTGATTTTAGAACTATTGACATTTTAAGCCATTTCTAATACTTTCTTAGCTATTGTCAAGCAACAAGAAGAACATCATTTGTCATTTTTTGAGATACATTATGAGCCAGGCTTTATATATACTGCCTTATTTAATTCTTACACAGGCGTTGAACATTAGCTATCACCAGCTCTATTTGATAGATGCAGTTCAGGGAGGACTTTAGCTAGAGACTGATGGAACCAGGACTGTCAATCCCCAAAGCCTTGACCACATACACTTGATTACAATATCATTTATCTCTACGTCATTTTTTAAATTTTGAAAATTGAACTCTTGAAGGCATGAGAAGTTGTTCAGGGCGCAGTGAAGAACCAATGCTTCTGGTCCCTGGTACCCTCTACCATGTTATCCAGCACTTGATCCATTGCTCTCTCTTGATCTTCCTCCATCAGCCCCTACTTTCCCACCTCCAAACTTCCCTCCTTCCCATCCTCCCTCCCCCCAATCTTCTTCTCCTTCCTCCATCGCTTCCTTCTTATCTCCTTTCCACTCTCTATCCTTCCCTCCCTCCTCTGTTGCTCCTCTACCCTCGTATGCCCTGTCTCTCCAATGCCCATTCTATACTACCTGTGTACACGCACATAATTTACAGGGAACTTAAAATATTCCGGATGGTGTGCTCTGTTCATTACATGAGCAAACATATTTAATTACCACAATACTTACTATATTACATATATGGAAATCAACCCATATATGTAAAGATTAAGTAACAAACCCAAAGTGGGTAAGTGGTGGAGCCAGAATTAGAACCCCAGAAACTTGACTCCTTAGCATTCTATCTGAACACTGTACTATACTTAAAAAAATTGGACTCAGTAGAAATCAAATAAATACAAATTAAAGTGATGAGATATTGGTTCTTGTAGCCCCCCCAACTAAATAAGCAAAGGCTATATATATTAAAAAAATTACAGTATTTGACACTGGTGACTGTGCACTGATTCAGAAATCTTTACATTATGGGACTGCAACTGGCACAGTAGTTTTGGAAAACAGTTTAATATCATATCAAGAACACTTTAAAACTCCATATGGTTTGGCCTGGTCTTTTCTCTTCCAGGAATCTATTCTAAGAAGCCAGTAAAAAAAAAAAAAAGAGAGAGAGAAAATACACATAAAGATTTGTCTGCTGACACACTCTTCTGAGCAGGAAAAACAAGAGGAGGCAATGTAAATATTTATCAATGAGGTAAATCATTAAGTAAAATGTGACAAATCCAAATCCCGAAATGTATTGCAGCCATTAAAATAATATAGTTTTAACCTTTTTGTTATGATATATAGCACACTTACAGAAAAGTCCACAAAAACTAAAAGCACAGCTTCATGATTGATTGTAAAGACAATACTCATGTATCCAGCATGCAGATTCAGAAATGGGCCAGCGTTCCAGAAGTCTCCCACCTTCTGGATCACCACTTCTTCTGATCTTGTTGTCATTAGCCCCTTGCTTTTCTGACGAAGGATGCAACCCTAAACGAGGTAGCTTAATTGTTCTCGTTTTTGAGCCCTATATAAATAAATCACAGTCTGTATGTATTTATTGTGTCTGGCTTTTTTTAGTCACTGTTTATTTATCCATTCCGCTGTTGATGCAATTTGGGTTATTTCCAAGTGTTGAGCTATTAAAAACAAAACAATGCTACTATGAATATTCATGAACTTCTGTCCTGGTGCACTTGAGAACACAATTTTGTATCCATGTTACTATCTATATTTATGCCATTACTAGGTCATAAGGTCTGTATATCTTCAACTAGACTATTTGCTGACAATCTATTTTTCAAAGCAACTGCATCAATTTATTCTCCTACCAGCAGGGTTTTAAAGCTCCTATTGCTCAATTCTCTTGCGAAATCTGTATACTGTTATTAAGGATCTATTTAAGTCTTTTGGTTTCTTGGAGTTTGTTTTGTTTTGCTCTATTTTAATATATGGGTGTTCTTTATACATTCTCAATGCAGGCCATTTTGGGTCTATGTCATAAAACATCCTCTCCCATGAGTGATTTGCCTTTCCGCTCTCTTAATGGTAACTTCTGAATAGTCAAAGTTGTTCATTTTGATATAGTACAATTTATCGATCTTTTTATTTTTTGTTTCTTATGTTTAAAAAAATCTTTCCCTTCTGTAACTATTCAGGAAAATAGTTTCTTATATCATCTTCTAAAATGTCTATAATATTTTTTCTTGAATTTATGATTATGATCCAATTTAAGTTGATTTTAAGTGTAGGGAGAGGTAGGGATTTCAAATCATTTTTTTCCATGTAGATACCCACTTGTCCCATGACCTCCATTAAAAAGACAGCCCCTTCCTTACTATCCTAGAGTGTCATCTTTTATAAATAAAGTGTTTTCAGATTTCTGTTTTGCATCATTGGCCTAGTTATCTAGTCTAATCTTAACCTTAATAATACCTTTAACCCCTTAAACTCTGTAAAATTCTACCCAACCATAATCCAAATATTAAACCTAGTCCTAACCTTAACTCTAACCCTAATCCCAACATTAATCCTCACCATTAACCAAGGCTAGCAAAACAATAGCCCTAATCTTAGATCTAACCCTAATCCAAATTAAATCTAATCTAAATACAAACCCCACTTCTAAAGCTAACCTCAATTTAAAGATAACTGTGGGCCTATTCCTAACTTCCCACCTAAATCTAACACTTACCTTAACCCTACACCCAACTGTAAAACTAATCCTAACTTTCTGAGATTATTGAACTTTTCCTTATGGTCCTGTATAAAATTGATTTTTATAAATGCCCATGTCAGTTGAAAGGAATGTATTTTTGGAAATTGTTGGATGTTATGTTCCACATATAGCTATGAGGTCAAATTTATTAAACATATTGTTCAAATCTTCTGCATTTTATTGATTTTTGTCTGCTTTTTCTATCTGAGAGAGATGTGTTAAAATTCCCCATGCATGACGTCAGCCCTGCAGTATCCACGTATCCTATTCTTGATGAAAATTTGCTATCCAACCCTCTCTAATTATTGGTCAATATGTATGTATGAGTGTGTGTGTGTGTGTGTGTGTGTGTGTGTGTATGTGTATCTGTGTGTGTGTTGGAGGGAAGGGAAATGCAGCAGAGGAAGGATGAGATGCTTACTCTTTCAGAATCATCAGCTGCCACATGAACAAGTGTGTGCTCACCAAATGGATGGTGAGACCACGTGGGAGCAAAGCAGAGGGTCTCCATGACCAGTCCGCCCCGGGCCAACCACCAAACAGTGAGACAGCCCACGCAACGTCAGCAGAACTGTCTTTCTAACCTATAGCTGACTGCACGCACATGTAGAAGTCCAGGTAAAGTCAACCCAAACTGAAAATCCACCAAATCATGAACCAGGGTAAATGCTTACTGGTTTTAGCCACAGCATTTTGGAGTGGCTTCTGATGCATTAGCTAACTGATACAGTATTCATAGCCCAATGGTATTTTGTGGTATTTTAAAATAGAACTCAAAAATTTCAGTTCAGGCTGCTATAGCAGAATACCAGAGATTGGGTGGCTTAAACAGAAAACATTTATTTCTCATAGTTCTGGAGGCTGGAAGCCCAAAATCAGGTTGCCAGCATGAGAAGGTTCTTTCTGTGGGCCCTCGTCCTGGCAGGTGGGTTCCTCACAGATGTACTTATATTTGCAAATCTCCCTGCCTAACATTGTGTGAAACAAAGGCTGGATTTTCACCCATTTCATCCTGAATATTTAAGGCCATTCAACTACTCACTTCAGAAAATAGCCACACAGTTAGCTAGGTCACTGTTACCATGCCACCAACCTCTAATCAAAGTCCTAATGTAGAAAAGTCCTGTCTCATGGTGTAGGAGTTGAAGGCAATTTTCCAGAGATCTCAAAAATCCTTGAAGAACAGTTTTAAATTTCAGCTTTCACCTGTGTCATATTCTGATATTGCATGTGTTTATTGGAGACTGATTTCTCCTTTTTAAACTAATGAAATACTCCCACCAATCAGGAGCCATATGCCTTATTGGGTTGTGGTAACATTTTAAAATATGTGTTAATAATATGTGTTAATAAAAAATACTAAGAAGAAGAAGAAAACAGAAACTCAGTTAAATATTTAATGTCACTTCTAGCAATTGTTTCCATTTCTTGGAAAAACTCCTAGTATAATAAATGAAGCAAACATTTTCATCATACATGCATTTATTATTTCCACATGGTGTGTGTGTGTGTAGTATGTGCAATTATGTTTGCTTTCAAATTAGAAATGCTTTAAATCTCACACAAGGAGTCATTTCTCTTTCATCAGGGGGCCCTGCCAGCCAGGATTTTCTCACAGAAACTGGAGAGACCCAAAGCAGCTCTACAACTTTGCTCCTTGGAGAATTAGGGTCAGATCTTTGGTACTTTCATAGTTTCTGTTATTTTTTGAACCATGAAGGAATGTGTCTGTGTCTGATTCAGTGGATTTCCATGTTCTTACCCATCCATCTTTGTTTCCTTCTGTTTTCCAAGTTGTCCCGGTCCTTCAAGGGTATTTCTCTTGCCCTAGTGATTTCTACCCACCAAGAACCTATCTGGGCCATGTTCCTTTAAACACAGCATCCATGGGCCTTGCCAGGATAAATGGCATTGCCTCGTGTGCCTGCCTCTGAGTCAGCAAAGCGAAGGATCAGCCATCTGAGTAAGCAGGCTGAGGCATCACTCCATAGCTGCACTAGGGTTCAGGAGCACAAGCTTCAAGTTACATAGGCTACCATTTGGACACTTCCTTTGTGACCCTGGATTTCCTCAAGTTGATTTTCTTATTTTTAAAAAGGGTTACTAATGTCTGCAAGGCCAGATTGTTCTGAGAATGAAAAATAATATTCTTAAAGTAATAGTAGAAATTAATAAAAAGTGATTGTTTTTAATTGCAATAGTAGTGTTGATGTAGGGGGACTTTTTATTTTCTGTACAGTAAAATATCAAGAAGACATACATTTCCTGGGCTACACATTGAAATCTGTTACTTCACTGAGTTGATGAACAGTGCAGCCAGAGAATGGAAGTGCATTTCAGAGGTGACTGACGATACACCTGGGATCCTGGGCAAATGTTACCATTCTAGAAACTCTCTAATATCTCCATTGAGCCTTTCATAAGAAGTATCTGTACTCCCTGCCACTGCTTTTCACTTTCTATTTATTCTGTAGTTGCATGCTTCCACCGATTGCAAACATGATGCCATCCAAATTGCCAAGCCCAGTGGATGTGTTTTGTGTTCTTACCTGAACTCTCCTATTTGATAGGTGACCATGACTTTTTTCCCAATGATTTTAACCATTTTTAAGTATACAGTTCAGTGGCACTAAGTATGTTCACAATATTATGCAACCATCACCACCATCCATATCCAGAACTTTTTTCATCTTGCAAAACTGAAACTCTGTACCCATTACACAGTAACTCCCTGCTCACCCCTCCCCTAAGCCCCTGGCAACCACCATTCTACTTTTTGTCTCCATGAATTTGATTACTCTAGGTACCTTGTAAGTAGAATCATACGGTAGTTGTCCTTTTGTAACTGGCTTATTCTTACAGCATGTGTCAGAATTTCCTTTATTTTTAAGATGAAATAATATTCCCTATGTGCATATACCACATTTTATTTATACATTCATCCATCAGTGGAAATTTGGGTTGTTTCTCTCTTTTGGCTGTTGTGACTAATGCTGCTATGAACAGGGTGCACAAATACTGGTTGAGTCTCTGCTCATAATTAATTCTTTTGGGTACATTCTCAGAAGTGGAATTGCTATATCATATTGTAATTCTATTTTTATTTCTATGAAACTGCATACAGTCTTCAGTAACAGCTACATCGTTTTACATTCCCACCAGCAGTGCACACAGATTCTGATTATCACATGTCTTTGCTAACACTATTTTCTGCGATTTTTGTGTGTGTCTTTTTTTGATAATAGCCATCCTAATAGGTTGAAGTGGTATCTTGTTTTGGTTTTGATTTTGATTTGCCTTTTCCTAATGGTTAGCATCTTTTTATGTGCCTGTTTGTCATCATGTATATTATCTTCTTTAAAGAAATAAATATCTATTCAAGTCATGCTCATGCTCAAATCAGGTTGTTAGGGGTTTTTGGTCATTATCGAGTTATAGGAATTATTTATATATTGTTTGTTTTTTATCCCCTCAGCCAACCTATGTCTTTTTATGTGGGAGTTTAGTCCATTTACATTTAAAGTAATTACTGATAGGGAAGGACTTGCTATTGCCATTTTTTTATTTGTTTCTGTATGGCTTGAAGCTTTTTTGTCCTTTATTTCTTTCCAATCTTATTACTTTCCTTTGTGTTTAGTTGATTTTTCTGTAGCAATACATTTTTATTTCCTTCTCATTTCCATTTCTGTATCATATAGATATTTTCTTTGTAGTTACTACAGGGATTACATACATCCTAAAATTATAACAATCTATTTTAAACTGATCACAATTTAACTTCAACTGCATACAAAAACTCTAATTCTTACAGCTCAGCCCTTACACTTTGTTATTGATGTCACAACTCACATTTTTATATATTGTGTACCCTTTAACATAGAATTATAATTATTTTTATGCTTTTGCCTTTTAAATTCTATAAAATAATTAAAAGGTCAACTACAAACCATTGCAATTATGCTGGTTTTTAATATTTACCCATATATTGCCCTTATAGAGAATTTTATATGGCTTTGAGTTACTAACATTCTTTCATTTCAACCTGAAGAAATCCTTCCTTTTTGAGACACAACAGAGGTTAAGAAACTTACACAATGTCAGATACCTTGTTAGTGTCAAAGTCAGTATTTATACCCATCATTTGACTTTAATGAATACACTCTTGTGACTTTATTTGCCCTGATATTCACACCTTTTTGCCTATGCTCAAATCAGAATTCTCTCTTTTCATATTTACTTGCCAATTCACACTTATTTTTTATTTAATTCTTGGAACCTGGAGGAAATCATCACTTGCAATAACAGTAGTAACAAGAATGATAATAATAGAAATAATTAGAAACAATGATAACGGTTAATGATTGTCAGGTACTTTCTATGTGCTGCACACATTTCTAAGTACTTCAGTGCCATATTTATTAATTCTAAATATATACTACTCTTACAGCAAGCTCATTATTCTTAAAAATATCTTCTCCATACTTCATTTATGTTGCATTAAAATATTGATAACATAAGCTTTCAAACATGAAAATATAAAATTGAAATATCATTAAATATTTTATATATCTTTATTTTTAGATTATGAACTCCTTGTGAGCAGGACTTATTCATCTTGTATATACCATAGTACTTTGTGTATATTTTTAATAAAAACAACACAATCACAATTGTCTAACTTTTTCTCTCATTGAATAAATAGAGATAAATGAGGCATAAAAGTGTAACTTCTTAAAAGTCAAGTATTGAATAGTCAGTTCCATAGTATCATTTACTTAAAATTGTCAGCAAAGATGTTTAAAGTAATTTTTTAGTATTCAAGTGATAATACTGAATATTAAACTCATTCTATAAAGCTAGCATTACCATATTCAAACCAGACAAAGACACTACAGGAAAACTACAGACTAGTTAACCCTTAAAAATGGGAGGCAAATAAATCTTTCCATGAAATAGAGTTTACAGAACATAGTATTGGACATTGAAGTTAGCACCAGATTGTTCCTCATTTGAAAATCAGTGCATTGGATTCCTGATACCCAGATCCCTTTAAAATCTAAAATACAATGATGATGATGATGATGATGATCAAGATGAGGATTATAACAACGATAAAGAATACTTTGATTATAATGGCCAAATCCATCTCACAAGATATATCTTCCTGTAAGCAGCTTCCTGTTCTGATAGTTTTCCAATTTATTATTGGGAAAAAATGTAACTTTTGTTCACTATTATAGAGTTAAGGAAGGACAACATTTGCTAGCCAAGGTCTTTTAGCAAGTTTAACATTTAAAAACCTAAGACTGGAAGATGATAAGCCAAATAAAAGCTTAATATGACAAATACTCGCCTGTTCAATGGTTAGCTTCACCATATATAGGGATGTTGCTCAAGTGCATGACCTTGGAGCCACTCATGACCACTCTTTTTCTCATACCCATCATCCAATCTATCAAGAAACCCTATTGGTGTTACCTTAAAAATAGGTTCAAATTCTGAGCACTTATCACCACTGCCTTTTCTACCACTCTAGTCCAAGCCTCAATAGTCTGTCCTCTAGGTTATTAGGAAAGCCTCTTAGGTGGTTGAATTGCTTCCGTTCTATCACAGTGGCCAAAGTTGTCCTTTTAAGACATTAGTCGAATGATGTTACTCTATTCAAAACCTTCCAATGGATTCGTGTTTTATTTGGAGCAAAAGTAAAAGGCCTTAACTTGTTCTGCCCAGTATCTTTCTAAAATTATTCCTCTGAACACATCTGTTACACTTAGTCTTACCCTTTCTATCCCTGTTGCATTGGCCTTCTTTCCTGTCCTTGGAAAAAAATAGACAGACATGTCGCTTACCACAGGGCCTTGGCACTGGCTGCTCATTCAGTTAGCAATGCCTTCCCCAGTTATCTGCGTAGCCAACTCCCTCCCCTCCTTCATGTCTCTGCCTAAAAGTCAACTGCTCAATGAGACCTATTATTTAAAGTTGCAATCTGCACCTTCCCAGACCTCCTTCCTAACATACCTTTAGTCATTGTTTTTCTTTAATTCATAGCACCATATACTCACATCCTGCGTGAAAACTAACTAATGTATGGTCCTCTAACCAGCAGCATCAGTATCACCTGGGAGCTTGTTAGAAATGCAAATCTGGGGGCTCCACCCTGGACTTGCTGAATGAGAATCACCAGGGTGGAGACAAAGACCTGTGTTTTCACACACCTCCTAGTTTCTTACGTCTGGTAATGACCACAGAAACATTGTTTTCTGTTCCTAACTTATTTGTCACATTTATTACACACTGCCTCTCCCAAAAGCATGCAAGCCCCATAGGTCAGGGTTTCTTGTATATTTTGTTCACTAAAGCACTTAGAACCAGATCTGGCACATAGTAGGCACTCAATAAACATTTGTTAAATGAGTAAATTCTGCAGCACTTATTTGAGAACAAACAATTTACTGTTAACTTTTTTAAAAGCCAGGTTTTGAGGTCTAATTTACATACAGTAAAATGCACTCATTTTAGGGGAACAGTTCTATGAGTTTCGACAAGTGCTTAGCATTGTGTAATCACCAACACCACCATTAAGATACAGAGCAGTTCATCACCTCCAAATACTCCCTTGCTCCCCTTGGTACTCAAACACCCCACACAACACAGTGACTATAGTTAATAACTGTATTGTAAATTTGAAAATTGGTAAGGGAGTAGATTGTAAGTGTTCTCACCACAAATAAATGATAAATACGTGAGGTAAAACAAAACATCCCACCTACATACCCAGCTCTTGGTAACCACTGATGTTTTCTGTTTCTATAGTTTTCCCTTTTCCAGGATGTTAAGTAAATGGAATTATACCGTGTATACCTCTTTGGGTCTGGCTTTTCTAACTTGACAGACAGCATCTGTGATTCTCCGTGTTGTTGCAGGTATTAATAATTTCTTCTTTCAGCATTCCATTGTAGGGATGTAACACAATTTGGTTAAACATTATAACATAGTTTGGTTAAACATTCACCAGCCAAAAGACCTTTGTGTTGTTTTCAGTTTTTGGTGATTATGAAGGTACTATAAACATTTACATACAAGTATTTGTGTGCACATGAATTTTTATTTCTCTTGGGTAAGTACCTAAGAGACAGATGGTGAGCGTATGATAAGTGTATGTTTAACTTTGTAGGAAACTGCCAAACTATTTTCCAGAGGGTTGTACCACTTTGCATTCCCACCAGCAATCTATGTATGAGAATCTCAGTTGTTCTGGATCCTTGCTAGCATTCACTATTGTCAGTTTTATAATAATTACTATGGTGATAGTGATGATGACTATGATGTCGGCAACTTTAGCTGTTCTAACAGGTGAGTATTATTATCTCTTTGTGGATTTAATTTTGTATTTTCCTAATAGCTAATGATACTGAGCACCTTTTTGTAGCTTAAGTGATATCTATCTATATATCTTCTTTGTTGAAGTGTGTGTTCAGATCTTTTGCCCACTTTTAAAAGTTGAATGATTTCTTTCTTTAATTTTTGTATTGTTGAGTTTTGAGAGTTCTTTATTTGTTATGGCTATAAGTACTTTATCAGATATGTGCTATACAAATATTTTCTCCTTATCTGTGGTCTGTCTTTTCATTTCCTTAAAAGTGGCTTTTGAAGAGGAAATTTTTGACTTTGATTAAATCCAATTTATCATTTATTATTTTCTGGTTTGTATTTTTGTGTAGTGCATAAGAAATTTTTACCTAACCCAAAGTCACAGAG
The DNA here is from genome assembly GCA_028533085.1 of Varecia variegata. Lineage (NCBI taxonomy): Eukaryota > Metazoa > Chordata > Mammalia > Primates > Lemuridae > Varecia > Varecia variegata. The sequence continues at coordinate 192,746,430 of CM052436.1, read as the reverse complement.
TTTTCTTTTTTTTCTCTATGTTTTCTTATAAAATTTTTACAGTTTTAAGTTCTAAGTTTAGGTCAAGTTCTATTTAAAATTTTTTTTTTTGCATATAGATGGACATCCAATTGTTCCAGCATCGTTTTTTGAAAATACTGTTAATATTTTAAGATTATATGAGTAATTTTAAATTCAGATGCCATGTGTGACTTCAAATGGTGTATATGGGCTTTTTTTAACAGAACCATAAAACAAAACTAAATTTCTTTGGTTAGCATACCAAATAAAATATAGCACAATCCTACTGTCCCAGTGTTAAGTGAGGTCTTAATAAAACTTCAAGAGATGAGTAGGAGACTTTTAAGAAAAGAACAAATTCTAGAGAACAATTTATGAGGAATTATAAAATTATAAAATTAAAATACTCAAAATTTAAACCTGAGAATTTTAGAAATGAAACATTTTATTAGTCAAGGCTCTTGGGGGCAAATAAAATTTATATATTTAAGTAGGAAAAAAAATGTACTGCAATACATTCTCAGAAAATGCAGGGACCCTGGAAAGTAGATTTCAATAAATATTAAGAGGAACAAGGGCTTGGGCAAGACCCAGCTCTGGGTGGGGCCACTTGTACCATCATTGTATTATGCTACCATGTCTGGACAATTCCCCTGCGGTACTGCGCTATGTACTTGTCCCTGTGCCACTAACCTGATCATCTGCACACACTCATTGCAGCATCACTAGACTGTGCACTGTGCCATGACTGCCACCATGGCTGTCTGACTCTGTACCTTTCCACCACTACCTCAAGATTCACAGTCCCAACTAGGAGTGAGTCTCTGATGAATCACACTTCAGTCCCCAAGCACAGGCTCTGGCAGACATAAAGTGATGAAAAGGAATATCCATCTTTGGCATTCATAGCAGTGGGATTACTCCTGAATATAAAAACTGTTTGGGTGATACAACACTGAAACCACAAATGCCCACCGTAATGATTTTGGCGAATGCCTTAATTTTGCAAGTAAGGAAATTGCATTTAAAAAACAAATCCCATTGAGACATTACAAGAAGAGAAGGCTTACCTGAAATATACTTACTACAGCTCAAGTGCAACCTATTTGACCCAATTCCCACCGAATGTAACTCTGAGAAGAGACTAGCTTGGTGTTTTTCATCAAAGTATTTCCAGTTGCTCAAACTGGCACTTGGACAGACCTACCCTGTGTGGCAACCTGTGAGGGTATTGAGAGGAACAAGAGGCTAACTTTTTAAGAAGAGTACTAAGATAACACCCTCTAAATATTAATACTCTCACTGTGCCTCTAAAAATTTGTTCTGGTATTGGTCAGCTAGAAGAATGTACAAATGCCTACTGGTGAACACACCTACCCCCCTTCCCAGGTAATTGTGGTCGTTAGCCAAAGTCTGGGAAAATAATATCAAATATGAATACTTCCTTGCCAATTTTATATACCTTAAAAAGAAGACAAAAACAATATCTGAGGTTACTATAGATATTGCATAATTTAGTTTTACTATATAGGACCATAGCTCAGGGCTGTGGGTCTCATTAATTCTGATTTTTTTTTTTTTCATCTTTGGATATGGTAGTTGATGCTGAAAGCTTGCCTGTTTTAGCAGACAAGCCTAGGCAAGTATGTCTTCTTAGATGCTGGCTTTGCTAAAGACTGGACAGCTTTGCCAATGGAAGTGATTTTTTCTTGGGTGGAATCTTAAACCGGCAAAGTGTTTGGCTTCATATATGGGGAAAGGCATAAATTTCAAGAGAGCCAAAATTCTACCTTCAGGTAAGCAGCTTTTATTCTGATTTTGCAGTTGAGATAGCTGAGATCCAGAAAAGTTAAAATATCTTGACAAAAGTCCCCAAACAAACAAGTGGTGAAAGTTTATTCTTTAAATCCAGTACACTACACATCTAGCATACCAAATGGTTTGTGTCAGTCAGAATAGAGTGGGCTACATTGCAGTAACAAATATCCCTAAATCTCACTGTCAGACATTACTGAAGGGTTTCTATTTCTAGCCCATGCTACCACTCTCAAGCAGTGGACTGTGGGTTTGTTTTATGCATCTTTATTTCCAAGCTCAGACTGATTGAGATGTATCTATCTGGATCATTACTACAGAAGGAAATTATGCAAAGGCACATGCTGGCTCCCCAAGCCTCTGCTAAGAAACTAGACACATCACTTCTGCCCACTTCATGTCCAAAGCAACATGCATGACCAAGCTGTTTTCAATGTGTGGGGAAAGTATAATCCATCCCAGAGATGAGAAACACATTTTGGGGAATAATATAATCTCCCAATGTGCCTTTCAAAGTGTGTTCTATAGATCAACAGATCAATATCACCTAAGAGCTTAAATGCATGTTCTCAGACCTTGCCCCAAGCCTACTAATCAGAGTCTATATTTTAGTAAGGTATCCAGGTGATTCATATGCTATTCGAGTTTGAGAAACACTTACCTAACACATTGTTTAAATGTTACTGTTAAATATTCAAAAACATTGGCACTATTTTTCTAATTTCTTATCCTACTTACTTTTCCTATATTTTTCAGGAATTTATACAAGGCTGAGACGCAGAACGGGATACCCAACTTTATCTGCACATTTCCCTTAAGCCCTTGATTTAAAGTTTAGGATAAAGTAGAAATATTCCTTTCCTTAGGTATAACCTTGCCCTAGGTATAACCTTAGGCATCTGTGTAGCCAGATTTGACACTTGAGCAGTCAACCCTACACTTTACAAATTCCACAGGGTATACTCAGGGCGATCGATTCTTGCTTGAAAAATTTTGTTAGGCCTCTGTTTATTTAAGAAAATATGTGCAGACTGCAAGGTGACAACTGCTCTGACACTGATGCTCTGCATGGAAACAGCTAAAGGACATTCTGAGTCACGGGCTTCCAAGTTCTGTGTTCGAGTCTTTTGGATTCTTGAGTCATGGGTGAAAGGAAAGGCTAGATTGACAGCTCTAGGCAAGTCCCTGAAAATACACATGTGGATATTGGCGGGAACCTTTGAGTGAAAAGAACATACCTAGTCAGGCAAAAGGTCCTGAAGAGGGGAAAGAATTATCGTAAACATTCATTTCTAACATTCGGTTTACCACCTGCGGATCCACTGAAGACCGATAGTACTCTAGGTACTCGCTGGGCCCAGGGGCTCTTTATTTTATTTCAGTTGATGGTGAAGACGCTCCAGGCAGAAAACAAAGAGTATCATTTCGGGGTCAAGAGCAGAAGAGGCCTAGCCTTTACCCTTTGCTGAGCCATTTGACCTTTTCTGGCCCAGGACTAGAAAAACCTAGCCCTGATTGCTGACCCACAAAATCGTGAACAGATAAAATGAGGCTGTTGTTTCAAGCCACTAAGTTTTGGTGTGGTTTGTTATACAGCAACAGTAACTAATACACAGGCAAAGTAAATAAATAAATAAGCCATCACCTACATGGCCTTCAGCCTTCAGAGTACTGTGGAGTTTATGACTGAGTTGTGTGGGGTTTTCTCCTGCTCCCCAGAAATAAGGACAAAAGCCAAGTGGAAGCAGCTCCATGTCCAGAGTAGTATAAAGTAGGCCTCAATGCCAAATTCAGTGATTCTCATCCCTTTTTCCTATTCTTGTAAGGGTCTTCATGTTTAGCAAATTTTTACATGCACTTTTCTATTTGATATTCACAGTATTTCTATAAAGTATCTATTTTCCTCCCTTACGATGAAGATAGTGAGGCCAACTTTGATGATGTGGCCAAGATAATATGACTATAAACTTGAGAATAATCCAAAAATTTTAAATAATTTTCCCCAATACACTATTTATTTCATGACTACCTAGTTAAGCTAATTAATGAGTCTTTACTGAGGTTAAAAAAGGAAGAAATAACATATAAATTGACCCACTGATGGGTCACAGGGACAAAAGCCAACCTCAGACCCTAACAAGAAGACCATAGTCATGGTAAATGCTTCATTAAATTCTTAATTATATGAGTCTGTATTTCCCAGTGGCTATCTACATATTGCTTTCTACGTGTTCTCCACATTCTAAAGCCATATCACGTGGATAATTTGCTGAAAATGGAAATTCACATTACTTATGACACTATATTCCTCTGTTACGCAAAGATCTCAATTTTAAAATACAACTTTTATAGACAAAAAGGAACAGTTGGAAAATAGGGTGAAGCTCCTACTTGCAGAGCAGCTTAGAAGTCTTTTCTGTGGTCTCTAAAATATGACAGCCTTTAGACATTGAATGATCAAACTGGTGTTCGAATATCTCTGAAACAGACTTCTTAGTGTGTGTACTAAATGCTTTTACCTTTTGTAGCACAAAAAATGCCAAAGTGGGTATTAGAAAACTTGGAGTAACTCTGATTGTGACACTTACTAGGCATTCACCCTCTGTGAGCCTCAGATATTTCATGTGCAAAGTGAATAACCAGTGCCACCGCTTCATGGAGTTGTCACATGTGTAAGTTGTGCAGTGCTCATAAGTGTATCCAGTAGAGTACCTCTCTCACAGTGGGCTCCCAATAAAGGGAAACTATTTTCATTATTACTACTCACCTTGTATGGTAGAGCAAATATTAGATTTATTATCTGTCAAGCCTGGGAAATAGGTTGAGCAAAGTTAAAAGATCTATTTAGTTTTGCACAGGAAATTAGTGTCAAAGCCAGGGTTAGAGTCCTAGTCTCCCATCTTCTACCCCCAAATACATCCTTACCAAATCACTTGGTCATGTAAAGACAAAAATAAGTCTCAATTAATTTACCATTTATGTCACTAATACTTACTGAACACCTACTTTGTGCAAAGTATTGTGCTGGGCATTGCAGTGGCTATAAAATCGGTCATCTACTGATGCCTAAGAAATTATTGTATAGTGGGCAAACACATGACCTCTAGAGACAATAATAATGGGGTTTGATTCCTTCTTCCTCTCCCCAGCTGTCTGAATTTGGAAAAATTAATTAACTTTTCAGGACTTGATTTTCTCATATATAAAATGGGAATGTGAGTTATTTCTCATGACAACTCTCCGAGATAAAATAAGACAAAATGTGTAACATAGCAAGACTCATAAATCACACTTGTTAATGTTATTTTTTGTACTTTGTATTTACCCTGATCTCAAAGATCTTATAGTCTGATAGAAGATATAAGACATAAACATTAAATATATAAAAAGGAAAAAATTAATATCTGTGGGCAGAACAGATCAGGTATTATGAGGATTGATAGGGAGAACATATTACTTCTAGCTGTGGGTATTTGGCAAAGTTTTCTGGAAGAAATAGCATTTGAGCTGAGCCCTATAATACAGAGAGATTTGATGGATTTAGGGCATATGGAGACTTTAAGGGACTCATTTTTCTTAAATAATTATGTTTCATATTGGGCATGGGTTAGATCTATACATTAATATTTGTGGTAGAAAGATGTTTTACAGGTAGGTTAAACAAGACATCAGGAAGCTAAAATATTGATCATGTTGATGTAAAAAAAAAGTGTAAAAATGGGAAATCAAATCTCATTTGTCCTCTTCTGTTTTGTGTTTTTTGAGCCAGTATCTTTTCCAAATATTGGCCCCAAACAAGTATCTGTTGGCACAAGGAGTAATTATATACTACTTTTGCCTATTAGAGTATTGTAGGATCTTAATAGAAGATCATAAAATCAGACACATGCTTAGACTCAGGTTCTGCCATCTGTCACTGGGGAATCAAACATGTTACAAATAGAGGATGAGATTTTCCCGGCTTTGGCCAATGCAATTACTTTTGTTCCAGAATCAACAGGGTGGGACCTGGATCACCCTTCACTCTCCTGCAAAGCCACTGCTAACAAGTGAGACTAAATTGCTTTTCTGCCCTTCATGCATGTGGCTCCATCTGTGCAGGCCAAATAGATTAGCCTCTAATATCTCAAAACAGATGTTTGCTGTTAGAATCGTCATATGTGTACAACATGTTCCACAAGCTGGTGGGGATGTTCTGGGCTCCAGGGTGTGTAGAGACGTCGTTCTGGGTGGGGTTTTCCCAACAATCAGTGTGAATGAGGGTGTGATGCTGGCCAGGATTTATTCTACGTAGCACTTTCCCCAGCAGGAGAGCTAGGTAAAGGAAACCGTGCCAGGTTACTCCACGGGAAGGGTGAACGCATTTGAAGCTTAACATGTAAATTAGTCAAGGCCTGGTCAGGAAAACAAAAACCATACCAGCTACTTTAACAGAAAGTATTTAATATAGGAAATTGGGTAAGTAGGGAAAGGTGAAACAGGAATATTAGTTTAATATGCAGAGTAACTGCAGGGAGAGCTACCTATCACTGGGGCAAGAAAGCCAAAAAATTGGCATTCTTAAAATGTAGAAAAAGCTGCAACCCAACCCCCTGAGATGGACGTGCTTCCTAACTGATGATGACACCTCAGAAATGCAAACAAGTGGTCCTGTAGTGTTGATGCTCAGAACCATGACCGGTTGGTGCTGGTACATAGATGGGGCTGCAGTGAGCTGTTCCCAGTAGTGCAAGGAAAAAGGCAACTGGAACAACTGACTGCCAGCGCCCTATTCCAGACCTGCTGATTCAAAATCTTAGAGTGAGTACCCAATGCATATATGTTTTTAATAATATTTTCAATTACTGATTGATGTTGTCAACACAGGTGGCACTGCCATACCCATATATATGTTGTCACCAGCCATAACTTTTCTCAGTAGATATAGGAGAGCCAATTACAAGATCTGCCTGGGTCACCTTGCCAACACTTTGTTTCCAGTGCTTGCATCAACCTGGCGAATTAGCCGGGGGTAACTAATCAATCATTCACTTAGTGCCTATTATGTGCCAAAATGTGTACAGGGAACACACGTCCAACTTAAATAAAAAGCAACATAGTCTTGGTCTTTATGTAGCTTTCATCTGCTGGGAGGGATGGACATTAACAACAACAAAAAATTAATCAATATGTAATTGCAAATCTAGGTAAATCTTAAGAAGAAAAACAGAATATTGCTGTAAATTGTTAGCAAAAATTGTTCTACTCACTGTAACCACACCACTTGTAACATGACTTTGGAGCGCCTTCCAATAAAAGGTAAGGTCTATTTCCTCACCCCCTTTGAATCTGAGCTGGCCTCAGTGACTTGCTGTAGCCTATAGAATGCTGTGCAAAGGCACTGTATAATGGAAACAGCCCGAGTGTCCATCAATGGATAAACCGATCAGCAAAATGTGTCATATACATACAATAGACTATTATTCAGCCTTAAAAAGGAAGCAAATTCTGACACATACTACAACATGGATGAACTTAGCCTAATGATATTATGCTAAGTGAAATAAACCAGTCACAAAAAGTCAAATATTGTATGATTCCACTTGTGTGAGGTACTTAGAACTGTCAAAATCACAGAGACAGAAAGTATGAACAGAATAGCGATTGTCAAGAACTGCAGGAACGGGAGAATGTGGAGTTGCTCTGTAATGGGTATGGAGTTTCAGTTTTGCAAGATGAAGAGTTTGGGAGCTAGATGATGGTCATAGTTGCACAAGAACATGAATGTACTTAGTATCACTGAACTGTACACCCAAAAATGGTTAAGATAGTATTATAAATTTTATGTTATAGGTATTTTACTACCATAAAAATGGCAAAAGACTAAACAATTTAAGTATCCTTCTGAATTATTTGATTCTGAATCCTTCTAAATTATCTGATCTAATTATCTGATTCTGACTCTATGAGGGGCTCAGGGCCTTTCATTGCTTTGAGCTATTTCATAATTCTGTATGCTGTACAGAACTGATAGCAATGCAAATAATTATTGTCTATGGACATGCAAATAAATTTTATATGTGGATGAACAACTCTCTTTTCTATGGAAAAGCCAGTTTTGAGCCCATTGCAACTTCATTTCAAAATATTTGATCTATAATGGTATGTCATTTTAATTCATGTTCTTTTTTTAAACAGCTTTATTGTGATAAAGTTTACATACTATAAAGTTCACTCATTTTCAAGTGTACAGTTCACTATCTTCAATATATTTACAGAGTTGTGCAATTATCCACAAATCTATTCTTAGAACATTTCTTATCACCTTAAAAAGAAACCTGGTACCCATTAGCAGTCACTCTCTAAACACAAACCGATCACCCGCCCCAAGGCCTTGGCAGACACTAATCTAATTTCTATTTCTGTAGATTCTCCCATTGTAGACAATCATATAAAGAAAATCATACAATATATATTCTTTTATGACTGACTTTCTTTGCTCAGCATAATATTTATAAGATTCATTCATTTTGTAGCATGTATCAATAGTTAACTACTTATTATGGCTCAAAAATATTTCATTGTACTACAATTGTACAATGTACATTGTACAAAATACTACATTTTGTTTATTCATTTAGCACTTAGACATTTGGATTGTTTTCACTTTTTGGCTGTTATGTATGCATAATGCTCCTTGAGCATGAGTGTGCAAGATTTTGTGTAGACATGTGTTCTTATTTTTCTTGAGTATGTATTTAGAGATTGCTAGGTCATATGGTAACAGCCAAACTTTTCCATTTCACATTCCCACAGAAATGGATGTGAACGCCAGTTTTATACATCGGTGCCAACACTTGCTATTGTCTGTCTTTTTGATTATAGGCAACCTAATGGGTATGAAGTAATATCTCCTTGTGGTTTTGTTTCACATTTCACTAATGACTAACAATATTATGCATCCTTTTTTATGCTTATTGGCTATTTGTATATCTTCTTAACAGAATTCTCTCTTCAAATCTTTTGCCCATTTATAATTGGATTATTTATCTTTTGTTATTTAGTTATAAGAGTTATATATTCCAGATGTAAGTCTCTAATCAGACATAGGATTCACAAATATGTTCTCCCAGGTTATATACTGTCTTTTACTTTCTTGATTGTGTAGTTTGAAGCACAAAAGTTTTTAATTTTTATAAAGTCCAATTTATCTAATATTTTTTTGTCCCTTGGTCTCTTGGTGTCATATGTAAGAAACTGTTGTCTGACCTAATTTCACAATTTTCTTTTTTTACATATAGATGTCCACTTGTGCCAGAATCATTTGTCACAAAGGTTGTTCTTTCTCCATTAAATTGTTTGCCCACTTTGTAGATAATCAATTGACTATAAGTGTTAGAGTTTATTTCTGGACTGTCAATTCTATTCCATTGATCCACATGTCTATCCTCATGCTAACACCACAATGTCTTACTTACTGTAGCTTTGTAGTAAGATTTGAAATTGGAAAATGTATGTCTTCCAACTTTTTTTTTCTGAAGATTATTTTGGCTATTCTGGGTCCTTTGATTTCCATATGAATTCTAGGATCAGCTTGTCAATTTCGGAGGCAGGGGGAGGGGGAAGCCAAATGAGATTTTGATAGAAATTGTTTTGACTCTATACATCCATCAGTGTGGGCATTGAACCAAGTTATGAGAACTACCTGGTTCCATCATTAATAATGAGTTAACAAAGTCTTTAACTTGTGCTCATTTTATACATGTATGAAAGTTATGATTTTATGTCTTCTTGAAAATTATTTTTGACACCAGATATTAAATATTAGAGTATCACAGGGCTTATCCCTGGACTCTCAACAATATCTTTACACATTTTTCCTGAGCAATTAATCATACCCACAGCTTCAATTAGCCTCGATCTATACATCAGTGCCTCCCAGATTTTTTTTTTCTCCATCTAAAACCTCATTGTTTAAGCTCCAGACACGGACTCTTAATTTCACCTGCCTACTCAACATCTCCACGTACATATCTGAAAGGCACTTCTAGCTCAACAGGATTGAGCTTGAAGTTATTTCTTCAACCCTTGGCCTTGGTCCTGTTCTGTTGATCATTATATCATTAAAGGAGAACATCTTCCATCTGGTTGCAAGAGCTGGATACCTAAGAATCATCATTTGCCTTCTCTTTTCTCTGCTCCCTCTCCCACCAAATTCACCTTCAAAATGTCTCACAAACCAGTTCAGCTCTCTCTGGCTACTGATACCCCTTCCCAATTCAAGATACGTTACCTCTTCCCTAGACCACTGCAGTACTCTTTGAACTGGTTTTCCTATATCCACTGTGGCTACCTTTGCTCTGTTCTCACTGTAGGCAGATTTCAAAAATTAAATCTGATCGTGTCAGCATGCTCAGAAACTTGCAAGCTTCTTGTGTTGCTTAAGATAAAAATCTAACTTCTTCCTACAGTCTGCAGGCTCAAATATGGCTTTTTCCTACTTTTCAGTCTTTTCTTATACCACTCTCCTCTTCTACCAACCTCCTTAATATTCATTAATTTTACTGGATATACAAGTATTTGTTTTACATATCTGTCCCTCTATCTGAACCACATTTTATCCAAATTTCCATCTGCTTAAATCCTATGTATTTTTCAAATATCTCGTCATTAAAAAAAAAAAGTTTCTCTGATTCCCCTCCCAGGAAAAGTCTTGTAATGTACTTTTATAGAACAATGCCTCTTTCCTCAGGAAACCTATTAATCTTTATACTACTCATTTCAGTGAACATTTTATTATTGCCTATCTCCTTACTGGACTATAGTCTCTGTGAAATCTGAGACCCAGTTTATGTTGATTAACCATTCATAATGGTCAGGCATCATCTTTTTCTTGCAACTAAAACATGACACTAACTTGAGTTTTTAAAAAGATAATTAATGAAACTTAAAAGTTCAGGGATTCAAGTCTCCGTTTCAGGTTAGGCAGGATCTAGGTGCTCAAATTTTATTTTCTCCTCATCTCTTGGCTCTGCATGTACTTTTTTTCTACATGCATTTCATTCTCAAAAAACCTCTCAACATGTTTCAGAAAGATGGCTAGCAGCAGTCTGGGCTTAAGTTCTATCACCTTAGATATCCCAACAGAAAATGCTTTTCTTTCTCAATAGCTTTAGAGACAGTTCCCTGCCTACTTCTCAGTGATATGGATTAGAAATTCTATCTCAACAAAATATATATATATGCACAATATATATATATACACAATATATATATATGTGTGTGTATGTGTATGTATATATATATATATATATATATATATATATATATATATAAAATCTTTCCTTCCTAATCGTTTCAGAGATACGGGTTGGATCACATACCCAATTCTGAACCAATTACTTGGCCAGGAATGTTTGACTGATTCCAGATCCATAGGACAGAATTAGGCTCACTCAAACCACATGGACCAAGAGTTTAGGAAAGGGGGCTCCCCAAGGGAAGAAGAAAGGAAATGAATGTTGGATACAAAATGCATCAGTAACTCTTCAGTTCCTGGCACAGGCTGTCTGCCCTATAACTTTTGCCCAATAAGTATTGTATGGATGAATAAAGTAAAGGCACATTTGATGTCATGAGAGCAGGTGATGAAAACAAAGAGGGTGATGAAGCAGCTTGGTTGGTTGAATGAACATAGTCTTGAATCCCATTTGCATCATTTAGTACTTGAGTAACCATAGGCAAATTACTTAAGCACCTTGATTTTTAGTTTTCTTCACCTAGTGAATAGTGATAATAATCGCTAACAACCAGGGATTTTGTGAGACAAATGTACTAACAAATATAAAGTGCCTATATTTGGGTTGGCAGAGAGCAAGCCCACAAAACATTTTCATCCCTTCCTGTTCTATTCTACTTCCAAACTTTGGCACTGCCTATGAGTCATTCTTCCCTCCTCCTGTTTCGAGGTGGGGGCTACAGCTGCTTGCATTCTGGAGCAGTAGTTTCCCAATTTTGTTTTCTATTGAAAATTGAACATTTGCCAATCAGACAGGTAGAGAGAGAGAAAGAGAGAGAGAATGAGAAAGAGAGAGAAGAGAAGAGAGAAGGAGAGGGGAGAGAGAGAGAGAGAGAAGAGAGAGGGGGAGAGAGAGAGTTCTGAATTTGAGAAAAAAAATGGTGGAAATGACAGGTATGAGTCAGGTGATCTTGACAGGTATACCACATGCTCTCCTTTCTACACCACCCAGAGGAATCTTGAGCCAATAATGTCCTTTCTATTCAATTCATACCTGGTTCTCAGGGAGCTGTAGCTGAGAGTTAGCACAATGAACTTGGTTGTATTGTTCTATGCTATTTCCTCTTGCCCTCGCCTGAAACCTCATTTCAATCAATTGCTAATGTCAGCGTGGGAGTCATAATCCTGGTTTAGAGCTGCTGCAAGTTACCACATCTCCATGGGTCAAGAAAGGAGTTTGACTGTTGAAGGGAGTGTACCTGAAAGCCAGACAAAGCTTTCTGTTTTCTCCCAGGCAATGAGCTACAGCGAGATCCAACCCAATCAATCTCATAAAATACCTTCCTACTTGCCAGGGGAGGCGTTAACTCTGCAGCTAGGACCTCTGCCAGGTTATGAAGGTCTCTGGAAATTAATGTTCCCCCAATTCCAGGTAACTTTTCTTTTCATAGAAATCTAGCTTAACATCCACAGCCTACAGAGTTATGTCTAAAACTGAAATGGCTGTTTTCATGGGAATTTTGAGGCTATGGCAAGCAAAGACAGTGTATTTCTATGCTGGGTTATCAATCATGTCACCATGAAGATAGTTAGTTGTTTGATAAAAAGCTCCAAGGAGAGACATCAACAATGTTTAGAGACAGGATGAATGAAGACCTTCTGATTCCGCAGTGACATGACATTACCATCTCCATGCAATGTGTCAAAGTGCGTCGGCATCCTCAGTGTGGTATTATGTGCTTGTCAGTTAGTTTCACCTTTAACTCTAGTGACAGTCAATTACCCTAATAAAAAATGCAGTCTATGGGTGATCAGTTGGTCTTGATCAGAGAGTGCAAGACACAGGGCAGCTGTCACAAGCTCCTCCCTTATCCCTATCGCGATAGTGGCTTTTCTGGTTAGTATATTGAACGTAAGAAACATTTGTGAAAACAAGTGCCTTGTTGACAAGCAGGATGAATGCCAGAAATGAACAAAATTAAAGGATGCAAATATTTTAGAGACATTCCTGATCATATATAAACAGGGAATTCGAATCCAGTGAATATAAACAGAGAGCTCAGTTGCTAAGTGATTCTGTGTCTAGCCATGGTTTTCAGAGAATACCTGAGCCCAATTCCAAAAGGAACAGATTTTCTGGAATATTGTGTCCACCTGAAATTAACTGTCATGAAAGGAATGGTCAGAGCACCTACAAGAACCGAGAGCTGGAATGTCATCAAATTTATAGACAGGTTTTATGAACTGCTTTTGTAAATTAATGTTCATATGTGTGATGGAATTTGGTTTAAAACCTGATTTTATTATAACCTGGCAGTGAAGTTGTGGGGGAGTAACTAACTCTCGCTTACCTCAAACTCTTTTTAGTGACTGCCATCATCTACCCCAAGAACCTAAAGCAGGGCATGCTTAATTTAGTTCAGTTAATAACACATGTTTTTTTAAGAAATCCAAACCATTTTTATATTTCACCAGTCTTCATCGGATTGCGTCAGCCTTGCCTGAATCTTAGAATATTAGTTCAGTAGTACAGATGGCCTAGATATCATAATTATTAGGATGATAATTATAATATGAAAAGCAGATGATATTTTTACAAAAGCTGTGTAGATCTCAAAGTAATTGGTCCACATATTGATTATCACATACAATCAATACAGGAGAAGTCAATCAATAAAGGATACATCTATTCTCCCCACAGCACACCATGTTCAAGGGTTAAAAAGGATATTTTTCATTAGGCAGGGTGTGGGTCAAAGTGGCTGGGGTACAAGGTGTGTGGTGCTTTTTTAAGCCCCTGCCGGTACCCCATTTTCTAACATCTCATTGGCCAAAGTAAGTCACATGGTTGAGCTGGAAGTCACAGTGAGATGGCTCTACAAAATTTTATTTTCTGGCTCGTTGGTGCCAGACCAACCTTGCAGCCATAATAAGGTGTTGCCCCAAGATGGGAGCAGCCCAGGCGTTGTACCACAGGGAGGAGAGACAGCAAAAAGAATTATCTTACTGTACTAAGTCTCTGAGACTCATTTTTTATTGTTATGGCTGATTTTTGCTTATCTGTTTGTAACCCCAGCCTAGCCTATTTGGACAAACACAGAAATCATAACGTTTTTCTCTTGGATTTCTCTTCTAGGTTGTGACAGAGCTTCCTGGTATATTTGCTGGTCTCTATGTATGTTTATTTAATTATGCTTTTGCTCAGTAAATCCACATTTTGTAGTACAAAATCGTAAGATTCACAATCGAAAAAAATGTGTGCTTGAGTCTTAGGTATGCTACTTCAAGCCGTGTGATGTTAGAAAGTGATTTAGCCTCTTGAAGAAATATCTTCTAGAAAGTTAAGCCAGTAACACCTACCTTGCATGGTTACAACAGGGCCATGAAAAGCATCTGTGATTACAGCTATTAATTTTTCTCTTAGACTGTAAACTACCTTGAAAATAGGAATTTTTGTTATTAGCATTCATTTGGCAGTTGCAAAACCAAATGAAAAATAAATATTGAGTTTTTATAATTCTGGAAACACATCCCTTATTTGCCCAATTCGAGCTTACTAGACTTAAGCAACAATTTTATACCCAGGATTCCAGGTTCTGTGGTTCCCAGACGTAGAAGAAATTCCTGCATTAGGTGCTCACCCGCTACAAGCAAAGGCCAAAGACTTCCTTTATGGAATTCACAGGTTCTTTCATATTGAGGCTAATTCCTATATTTTCCTGGCCATCTCACCAGCAGCTTCTTGTATACGCCCATACCAAACCTCCCAGGATCACAGGTCTGTGTCTCTGCACACAACTTCCCTAGCACTGGAATATTCCCACTTCTCTGCCAGGCCACCCACATCTCCCCATGCCAGGGAGCAAACTGCTCCTCACCCCTGAGGATGCAGGCTTCCAACCTGGCATTTGGGGGAAAGCCTCAGTTGCCTCTCCTCCCATGCTCCAGGCAGAGTTAGTCATTCTCTTCCTGGGCTGGAACAGGGCCTTATACATTCTTCGTATAATACTTCATTGATTTTGTTTACATGTCTGTCTCCCCAACAAGATGCTGAGCTCTTGGGAACAAGGCTGTATTATTCATCTCCACCCTTAGCACCTAGCCCAGTGCCTGGAATGTTAACAAAGGCATTTGAGTATCCAAATTTCTCTGCATTTTCTATCCTATACTAGGAGAATTGGTAGCTTAGATGTACCGAAAATAAACTCTTTCTTCTTTGAGGTTTCTTGGAGACTACTTGAAATTATAATTCAACTATAATATAAAAATTATACATTTCCCTGAAATAAGGGTTTTCCCCTCCAGGTTGGGTGGTAAGCCCTAGCATGGGACCAGTGGTTATCAAACTCAGTGGGCACCTAATCACCTGGGAGAACTTGATAAAAATGCAGAGCTGAGATTCCCCACCATAGACCTAAGGAATTACAATCTTTGGGGGAGAAGCCCAGGCATCCGTATTTTCAGAAACTCACACAAGTGATTCTGATGCATATCAAAGTTTAAAAACCATTGCGTTAGGCCAACCTGACTTATAAATCGGTGGTTCCAATTGCTTCAAATGTTCCCTGTTGTGAAAAGGAGCAGAAACAAAGTGCCCATTCAGAGAGCTGGATGCCCTCTCCCCACCTGGCCTCAGGTACCCGGGCTCTCCCTGGAGAGTTAATGTTGCCTCCCTTATCGCTGGGCAGCCTTTGATCAGGAGCTTCTTCTTTGTGGCTCACTCTTAACTTCAAAGCTGGGAAACCCGATCAGCTCTTCTCTCTTCCCTTCGCTCAGGGCCCAGCCAGCCCCACAGGTGGGCTGGTCACTTGGGAAGACAGTGCAGACAGACTTCTGCTAGAGGCCAGGGGGAAATCTTTTGTGTGGCCCTCCTGTCTGATTCTCCCCCAACACAATTGGTGCCAAAGAGAAAGCAGGAGAGGAAATATAACCTTGTTCTAAGCCCGCCGCCGTGGGTGTGGTATAACCACACATTGGGCGCAGTTTTAGGAACGGTTTTGTAGTGTTCTATCTCCTAATCCCTGGGGCAAGTCTTCCTGGTTTCAATGGCAAAGGTCCTTTATAGAAAATAATCACTTGGTGGTTCCAGAACAAATCTCTTTTTATCTGAGCATTAAAATTATCTCCCCGGTGAAAGTTTACATAAGGGAAGATGATAAATGATTTGGCTTTGTATATCCTTGGTGAATTATTCCACTTCGGAAGACTGGCATGAGCTAGTGTAAGATGCTGTTTTAAACCCCAGGTTATCAATCCATGAATCTCACATTTCTCCTCTCCAAAGTACCCAAAGGGTGGCCCAAACCTAACATAAGGTCTATCCTGGTGGCTGTTCCACGTGCACTTGAAAGGAATATGCATTGTGCTATTGATCCATCCTAGACCTAATGAGTCAGAGTCTTTGGGGATTCTGTGAATCTTTGTTTAGCAAACACTGTCTGTGATTCTGATTCATGCTGAAGTTTGAGAACTACTGATTTCTCCTTGGTGCTTGTGTGCCTTGTCCATCTTTTCCTGAGATGTAATCAATTAGAAGTTACACATGCAGGTGATCTGGAATTCATTGCTTTTCTCTGACCCTGGTACCCAGTAAGCTCCAACCTATTTCTCCAACCCTGCAGTGTTGTCCTAATTTAGATCATTAAGCTCAAACCTTTATTTGCCATTTAGCATTCTGTGCCCTTGATGGTACAGGAGGCATTTCAACCAGGCTCCTTGCTTAAGATTCTGATGCAATGCTTAGTTTTTTCAAGCTCTTCCTTGCAGTCCTGGAATCGATTCCTTTTATTCCCAGGTAATAACTGTGCCTTTCTCTGAATGATGTGCTTGCTTAGAATCTTAACAACAGTCCCTCGCTGCTCCCTTGAATCTCCACCTCAGACATTAAATTATTCCCATTGCCAGGATTTCACAAAGAGAGGAGAGGATAATGACACTCCAGGTGGAGGCAGGTGTGAAGACACCAAAGCAGGACAGCCCATGTCACGCGATGGATACTAGAGATCATTCGGTGTGGCTGGATACAGGATATATGGTAGAGGCTGGAGAAGAAGACAGAGTCTGGAAAGGAGGCAGAGGCAAAACATTTAGGACCTTTTGTGTTGAACTAGAATTTGAATTTCATCCACAAAGTAAATGCGAATTCATTGAAGGATGTTAAAAAGGGACATAAAATAATTAGTTGTTTTTTTTTTTTTTCACTCACTCAAGTACTAGTAAAAAGACCAGACCAGGTGAGGAGACAAATGGAGTGAGAAGACAGCCCAATGGAGTGAGAAGCTATTAATAACAAAGAAATCCAGGTGGGAGGAGAGGAGGGCCTGAATGCAGGTACTGGAGGTAGGGACGGGGCAAGAGATATAAATGAAGTGAAATCTACTGAGGACTGATTGGGTGAACGCATGAGAAAGGAGAGGCTAGGACGATGATGTTTAGTAATAGAGAGAGAGAGAATGAATAGAGGAGATGGTAGAAAGAAAGAAAGAGGTGTTGGGAGAAAAGGAAAAGAGAATAAAGGAGTGAGAAAAGAAGACACACTTTTTGAGGACTATTTCTGAAGGTTTTAGGGACCTGATCCCCTATGGATAATCTGGCTTTGGTGACATTAAGGGCTGAGGGCAACCCTCAAGACCACCGTTGTCCAACAGAAACAACATGAGAGAGAGAGAGAGATTGAAACTTTCTAGTAGCTACATTTTAAAAATGCAAGAAGAAACCCACAAAATTAATGTAATAGTATACTTAACTCAGCATATTCAAAATATTGTCTTAACATGCTATCAATATAAAATATAAGTGACATATTTCATTCTGTTATTGCACTAAGCCTTCTAAATCTGGAACATATTTTACAACTGCAACACACATCAATTCAGACATTAATTTTTTATCTAAACTACTTGATCTGTATTTAGATTTTGTAAAGTGTATGGTTGAAAAGATAAGGTCATATACCCAAGTTGTTTTAAACATGAAAGTTTTCCAGTAACTCAACCAAGTATTTTTTTTATTTAAATTAAAATGAATTGAAATTTACTGAAATTAAAACTTTATTCCTTTATGTCACTAGCCACATTTATAGCACTCAAGGGCCACACATGGAGCAGTGGCTGCCATAGTGGACAACAGAGTTCTAAAATCCTGTACCACAGTATTAGCCTCTTCTGGAAGTTTGCTAGTAAATTGAGAGTCTCAGGCCCACCCTCAAACCTGCTGAATCAGAATCTGCATTTTAACAAGATCCCCAGGTGATCTGTGTGCACGTTGAAGGAGCATTGCATGGGAAGACAGCCAAGATCCAGTGGAGACTTCAGGGACACTGAGGCATAGGACAATGCGGTGACAGCCCACACTTCACAGTGAGGAAACTGGAAGAGCATGCATAGAATCTAGAAATTTAGACTTGGTTCCTTGTCTGACCACTCATACAATATTCATTTACCAAGTCCAACTTATTTTTCATCTTGGCCTTCCCAGTCCTACATCTGACAACACACAAGAGAACCCATGAGGTTGAGGAATTACAGCTTTCAGATAGGCATTCTGAGGAAGAAAAAATAGAGGAAAGGGTCCCTTAGAAGATAATTTCAGGACTCCATTTAACAAAAACTAAAACTGGTTCTGACCATAGTTCATGATTGGGTCTCTAACATATGGAGGATTTCATGACGTCTGTGACGATCCTGGTTTAA
>CM052436.1:192685370-192727207 GCA_028533085.1 Varecia variegata | reverse complement strand
AATGGGTTGAATGTTGGTGTCATGATCTGGGGTGTAAAGACCAGAGGAAGATCAAGTTATGAGATCACGAGCTTGGTTTTGGACCATTTGGATTTGGAGTGTGTTTGAGGTATTTGATAGAAGTTAACAAGTAGGTAGATGTTTAAAAGTTTAAGAATATGGGGTGGAGATTAGACTCTACCTCATAATAGTGTGCCAAGAAGGAAAGATGGGTCACCAGTGGCAAACATTGGTGAGAATTGAAGAAAGATGATGATTAGGAAATAGTTTTTGGATGCAGTGAGGATGCCTTTGGCCACAATAACAAGAGATATTTTAATGGAATACTGGAGCCCTGTTTGTGTTTGGAATGAATTGGTAAATGGGTAATTGTCTCCATATATTTTTCAGTCCTTTTTCTTCTCATGCAAGCACAGAGAGAGCCATTTAAAGAAAATGTACCTGGTTTGGTTCTTCAGTAATTGTAGACTGGAACCAAAGATCGATATCATTTGACAGACAATGGCCACAAACCAGCATTCAAATGTTTGCCCAACTCCAACTATCCTCTGATTCTCTTCTTCCTACCACTATCTCCCTACAGTGTATTAGAATAGAATACTGACTTGTAAAAATATGACATTTGCATGGGAAATAAAGTGAAGGGGATAATATACTTGATTTTCTTTTCACATAGTCTACTTGTCTTAAAGTAACATTAAAACTTGGAACTCCGGCTTTAGAAAGTGCCTAGAGACAAATATCTCTCCTTGGCTTGTTAATATGCTTTCAAAGATATCTCAATTATCAAAAAGAAAGAGAAATAACTGGAATTCAGAGTGAAGACAGTCCAGTGAATGGGTAAAATAAACGATACAAAAATTTGAAATGTCAGTATTAGAAATTGGTGACTTGTACAAATAGGAAGCTGGTCCAATGCCCAAAGCTATTATTTTCCAAATAATAACCAAAGCCTACAAATTTCTCCTTCTTCTTTTAGATCCACTTATCTAGGAAAGGAAATGTTATTCAATCCATGCTCATTTAAACCATCAAATTAATTTTGATGGCTCAAGTACATTTTGGACAATTTAGGGAAAAGTA
Source organism: Varecia variegata (assembly GCA_028533085.1). NCBI lineage: Eukaryota > Metazoa > Chordata > Mammalia > Primates > Lemuridae > Varecia > Varecia variegata. Next base: position 192,726,124 of record CM052436.1, on the reverse strand, counting down.
CTTTAAGTCTTTCTTTTTATGTACTGAAAGCATCATTTTGTCAAAAGCAATTGAATCAAAATGACAACATTTAAGAAAAAAAGTATAAGAGATTTCCAATGGAATACACCTTTGGGAAAATGCATGTGTTCATCCTGGACATCTAACATGATACTGGAAAAAAAGATGCTTGGGAAGACCCAGCAAGGGTCAGTTGAGCTCAAAGTACATTCCGCCTTAGTTTGGAATGGGCCGTAAGCCATTGATTCACTCAATGAACGCATATTTTGAACATTTACACAATTCCACACACTGTTCTAGGCATCAGAAAGCAGTAGTGCATCTATGGACAAAACCCTGCCCTGGCTGAGTTTATATTCTAGTGAAGAAGACAAATAAATAATATGCAAAGAGATAGCAATAGAAGGTAGTGAGAGGTTTTATGAAGAAAACTCGAGCCAGAAGGGAGAATGAAGGGCATTGGCTGGTGCTATTGGAGATAAGTTGGCAAAGGGAGATCTCTGTGAAGAGGTTATGCAGATACCTGAAAAACTTGACAGAACAAGTCTTTATACTGATGAGAGTAAAAGAACATTTTAGACAATGGAGAATAAAAAAGCATGAAATCTCTAGAGCATGCATGGTGTACACCTCCCAAAGGAAGAGCCCTGCCAGCCCCACATTGCCCCATAACTTGAGGACACAGAGAATGAGTTTATTCCAGTGCCTCCCTAAACATGCTCCCATCAGCCATGGCATCCAAAGAAGAAAAATCTGCTTTCTATTGTTGTCTCACTTTGGTAAGTTTAGTTTGCAAATTTTCTGTGGTTTCATTAAACTGAACCAGAACGAGTCTCTGAATAGATCTATGCTTTGGGAAACTGAATTAGAAGCCAGCTTGAAGTCTCATTCCATGGGGTACCACCAACTTTCTCAGTTCACCTCTGGCAAGACTAATTTTTTGCCTCCCCACTGAAGATGAACTCAGAAACCCACCATTTCCAGAGGCACATTGAAGTGGCTCGACCCAAGGTATACAGGTAGTCCATCCAGGCACAGCAAGACGTATGCATGATCCCATCAAACACAAAGGCCTCAATGAAAACCATAACACGAGGGCAGGGAAAATTTTTGGTATGTTGACATCCACACCTCAGGGATGCTTTGCCTCTTCCTGCACAGATTCATGTGGACCAGTAGAGCTATCAGGGGCCTTTTCGGGATTTTAAACTTGGGAGTCAGGACTTTCTGGTTCACATTTACTCAACTAGCCTGTATCCCCGTAGCAAGAGAAGATGCAGATGTTATCTCAGTGGTACATTAAGTACTCGGTTCTACAGACTTAACTGACTTCCCCAAAGCCATGTCCCATCCAATGACATATTTTGTGAGACCTACACACTATTTAAGAGAGGGGGAAAAAACACCATTTAATTACGCCTTGAGATAAAAATATGAGGAAGTTTACATCAAATCCAGATTTTTGCATGTCCCTAAAAAATTTGGAAGTTCTGGCAATAATAGCACCACAATCCCTCAAGGCAACATTTGGCTGAAACTTAAAAGCTGATTCCTTTATATGGGGCACGTGTCTTCCATCTCACCCTCATTCCCACTAGCTCCTAGTATATTTCACCTGTTCTGTTCACAACATTTCATTTCCTGCTTGGCCTCTGTAGGGACTGATTCTTATATTTACTCCTTTAATCCATTATCTTAAATCTTGTCAATTCCTTTTCCCTAAAATGTTGAGAACACCAAAGGGAGTGACATCATCATGGTGGATACATCCAGTGACCACTACAATCTGATACCGTGAATTAAAAGTGAGGCAAAGGCCTCCCTGTTTCTTCACCATAACATCCTGGAAATTTGGTCAAACGATGATAGGCATAAAAGTGATTAGTCAGCAGTAAGAAGAAATGTAAGATTGTATGAATCTTAAAAGGGGAGACAAAGTATCCTAGAGAAGAGAGCAGATGGGACTTTCTCTATATTTGAGAGTCTAAGAAAAGCAGTGCTAGTTTCATGTCTCTCTGAGTAATGAACTTTCAAGCTATGTTGGTTGGCAAAAGAAAGTTTCAGACAAAGGGTTCAACTACCTGTCTCCTCCCTAGGCTGTAAGCTCTTAAGGGCAACAGCCAGATGTATTTTGTTCACTAGTGTTTACCCAGGGGGTAAGTTCATGGTACATGAGAGACCCTCTATAGACATGTTTCTGGAGGCATGAAAGTGATGGTCCCGTTGTGTCTGAGTTCTCCTGGCAGCTTATGTCCCTAGCCAGGGCTGCCTCATGGACTCCTGGACAACTGAGTCAGAACCACACCTCACAACCTCTTGAGTGGCTACAGAAATTCTACTTGGATTGAAATTGCTCACAATGGTTGTGGTATGGTACATAAAGAAGAGGAAAGATTTTACAATGGAGTCCAACTATTCATGCATCAAAACACCATTCCCGTCTTATTCAGCCTTGAAACATCTTCCTTTAATTAGTTATTCCTGTGTTTGTTTCCTAAGGCTGGTGAACAGCTGGCTTGTACTTGAAGTTAGACAAAGAGCTGGGTTTGGGAGTACATTTTAGTATCCACTATTTCATCTAATAGCTCTGGGGCGTATTTCAAACATCTTGTTATGAGCCCACCTATGTATTAGTACCACCTGTGACCTTCCCTTTGGTAGCTGCTAGCATTGACTGGAACTCAGCTGCTTCTCTCAGAGCAGCAGCAAGGAAGGGAGGAAGTTGAGCACACGTGAACAAGATCTAGCTGTAGTGCACACTTTGAAGAGCACCAGAAGCTTCTTTGGAATGTAAGCCATGGCAGGGTCATTGGGGGTAGGACTTTTGATATGTTTCTTCCTATATTTCTTCCTTCCCACATTTAAGCAGGTTGTCAAGCTGTGTGGTAGCATGCCTCAAGAGTTTCTGGCAGACTAAAAAGCAGAATCTACAGGAAGATCATGAGTCTTCCTGCCTTTGAGCTTGGTGTCCTGGAGGTAGGCAGGGGATTTAGGCCTTTGAGGACAACAAGGAGGAAAGAGAAATCGGTTTCTTTTTTTCTCAAGAGGGATAGGTGTTTACAGGTTATACTCACACCGGTGGAGGCACTAATACTGTGCTTCCTGGCAATGCCCTGGAGAGGGATGAAACTGTCAGAGGGCTGGAAGGCAGGGCTGCAGGTGCCCTTGGGAGGCTGGATGCTGCTAATTTATCTGTATCCCATATCTGGCTCAGAAGCTGAGTTCTGTTCAACTCAGAGGGACCGCATGGACTTAAATTGTGACAAAATTGAGCTCAGGGAACTTTCTTCTACTTTCTATAGATATTTGAATTCCCACTGGAAGGTATCAGAACCCCAATAACAGCTGTGAATGAATTTCAACAGAAAAGTATAAAGAAACGTGTTGCTGAGTTTTGCATACCAAAATTTCTTCATGGTTTCTTAAGCCCAAGCACCCAGGCAATGCATTTCTTGAGCCTGAGCTAACCTGCTGAAGGATGAGCGACCACGTGGCACAGAGCCGAGTGGTTCTCTACCAGGCAATCCCGGACCAGCCAGCACCTAGCCCACCAGCCCCGCTGCCCTTAATCCCATTGTGAGCCCCACTGCAATCATCCAAGGCTGGCTCAAATTAGCAGAATTTCCTAGGCCACACATAGACTTTGGGAAAGTCATAAATGGTGGTTGTTTTAAACCACTACGTTTTGTGATAGTTTGGTACACAGTTTTATCACTGTATCAATAGATAATGGATGTACTGAAACAGTCAGAGGTGGCTTCTTGTAGGAGGAGGGGCTGCAGAGACTGACTCAGAAAGGGAGGACTGGGGTATAATTCTACCAGGCAGGAGAAATAGCTTTTCCTGACTTGGTTTCGGCCACTCCAGTTTATCAATCAGAACCTTCCTTCTCTTTTAGGCTCCTTTTCTCACTTTCTCCAACCTCCCCCTGGGTTCTGAGGAGGTCTGAGCAGCTATTAGTAGGGGGCCCAGGCCTCAGGGAGAATCGTGCACCTCTCATTTTATCTCTGCTCCAGCCCTGCTGGGCCAACCTTGGGAGCTTTCTTTCCCTGCATCTATTAATAAATTCTGGGGATCAGGGAACTTGGACCCTTTTGGAAGATTTATATAGTGCTCTCACTAGGCCCAGGAATCTCCTTGAGTGCCCAATAAAACAAGGTATTTTTTGCTGTTGTTTTATTCCCAGGATCCAGACTTTCATTACAGAATAAAATTCAGAAATAAAAACAAGCTTCCTTCACTCCTGGGGCTTCTGCTCTTTTTGCCTGCGAGCTGCCCTGCCCTCCTGGTTCTCAGGCTCTTGGGCTGTAACTCCTCAGGATTTCCAACTTCCTGCCTCTTTCCAAAATTGATGCCACTTTCCCAGGGACTGGGAGTCAAGTTTGAAAGGGTCAGTCCCTGGAATTCCTTGTGGTAACAGTGGGGAGACAACCACTCCTGTCTGTTAATTGGCACAGGAAATGAGCAAAGTTGAGTGTGGTTCTCCTGTGATTAGAAACCTTTTAAAACAACAAGCTTGGCTGAATCTTTCCTTAAAAGTGGGGGTGGGAATGGGTCTAGAAACCTGAGAGCTATCTAGGTGATTTAATGAAAAAATTAGATTGGGGTCATTTGAATTTGTAGAATAAATAAGTAAAACAAAACAGGGGTATAAGATTCCTAAAACTTAGAAACTTAACAGTTTCCCTCGTTTTTTTTTTTTTCCCCCCTCTCTGGTGTTGCTAAAATAAATTGTACAAAATACATCCCATTTAGTTGACTTTGTCATTCTTCTTTTTTTCACCCTTAGGTCTTTGTAACAGTCCTTTTAAGGATCTGAGATTCTTTTTAAGTCCTGACTCCTCTCGTTTTTGCTCTCTCTGACAGATGTTGATTTTTAATGATTCCTCCTTCTTAGGTTTCAAAACCATCAGGGTGTCTGTCCTGAAACTAAAAATTGAAACGGCTAATCTGCAGCAAGACTTTTGTTTGGTTTTGTCCGAGGGGCATCTAGGGAGAAGCTGAGAGACCTACTTTCGATATTAATGAGATAGGAAGAAAATAATACATGCACAGAGGCACACACACTACATTTTACTTCCTTCGGTAGAATCTACTCCCGCTTTTTGCTTATACAACAATGCACTTAATATTTTTTCTTTGTTCTCCTAAGTGCTTAACTCAGTTCTGGGCACACAGTAAGCACTTAAAACATATTTGCTGATGTGAATTGAAGGCCTGGGGTATTTTCTACAGATTAAGCAATTTTGACACCATAATCCCTAAATAATTCCCAGGAAGTGCCTTGAACAATGGTTTCTATTGCAGTCACATTGGGGCTTTTGATTCCTGTCTTTCGCTGTTTGTTTCTGGTTCATGTGTCAAGCCACTCACCACTGCCTCTTGGTTTGGCTCTTTAGACAGACAGAGGAAAATGGGTGATAACTCCAGGGCAGGGCATTTTTTATTCTCCACATCTCAGAAACGAGACTCCAGAGCAGAGAAATTATTTTTCCACTTTACTGAGTAATATAATGATGCTGGCTTGCAAATATTTGGACAAAGGTGGTACACTGTAGCAAGGAGAGATGAAGGTGCTTTCAATGGCAACGAGACAGTTCCAATTCTGTGGCCTACCCTGAGCATGGGGAAATGTGAGTGAAATATTATAGCAGCAACAGGAATGGTTATTGAACTGTGAAAAGCATTTGCTACAAAAAGAGGGCCTTAATTCCTTTGATGTTATCGGGGAGGGAGGTATTAGGTTCTGCAAAGCAAGTGGCAATGATCAGCAAATGCATTTTAAAAATGTTCTTCCTCTTTAATATCACATGACTACAACTTAATCTCCAGTTCCTGCATTATTATTCTCTTTACTCCCCCAAAAGAGGGCGTGGCCAGGGTAATTAAGACTAATTAAGAGGGTCATTTTCAATTCTGGAATGAGTCACCTCCACTTTTCCGTTGTTTTTATATTTATCAGAAACATATTAACACATCAGGATCTCTGAGCTAATATTTTACTAATTTTACATCATGCACTATTCTTATTAATTGAAATAATACATTATATAAGCCCTGTTATGATAAGCATAAACATAAATATCTGCATTTATTTGGATTAGCTTTCTGAAGTCATACTTCTATAAAATGGGGTTAGATATCTTTTAAGAAATCGTGTACCATTAAATAAAGGCATGGCAAAGACTATCATGTTTGATTTTGAAACAGCAAAAACTTTAAAAAAAAATAAATAAGTAAAACCATTTCATCTTTTGCATTTTAATCTGGGCTACAGAGTCAATGGGAAAAAAGGAAAATCTTATTTCTTCCAAACTGTTTCAATTGGCAAAATAAAAAAATGGTGCTTAATGTGGCTACTAAAATGAAGGCAAATTCTGTTGGTTAAAATTATTAGTTGGACTGAGAATTTGCAGTATGAGCAATCTAGAAAGATCATGGCAATAGTAAGGTAGCTAGTTTCAGACTGCAGATTTGTTCTTAAAAAGAGCATCCGACCCCTATGTACACCCGGCACTAGAGGTTGCCAGGAATGTGCTTTTGCTGGAATGCTAAGATACATGCCTAACCGGGGGATTTAGAGAAGAAAGCCACTTCTATTTCTGTTCCTTTCTTTCGCAACTGTTTACAAAGAACATGAAGGTGTGACGTCTGTGTGTCTTACTGATGTGGCTACAGGATAGAGATTCTGTTCATAAATTCCTCCTGGGAGCCACGTCGTTTATGTCAGGGCCTGATTCTTTGTCCAGTCTATTATTGCTGCTCTTTGGAAATTGACATAGGGAATATCCTAAACTCGGGCATTTGCCTGGAATCTCCTTAATACGATAAACTGCACCTGCTTCCATTCCGGCTAAGCACCCCTTGCCCGTTTCCCCTGAGACTCACCTACCTAGATGAAGGCATGATCCCCCGCTTCGCAAAAGCCTGGGAGAACTAGGAAAGAAGTGCACTGATAAAAACCCATTACCATTCCGGAGAGGAGAATAAAGGGAAAGAACAGAGCCGGAGCCACCCCATACCACGTCCAGCAGTTGCTGAGTTTAAAATTTCACGTCGGCCTTTCTTATTAGACAGCCTAGCTGGCATCAAGGGGCTATCGACTGTCAAAATAGCAGCCAGAGAAACAATCGACAAAGCCATCCCTTGAGAATGGAGTAAACCGGGAAAGTGCCGTCAAAGGAGTTAATGTGCGAGCTGGCACCCAGTGCCAGCCCCAGCGTGAGAACCACTTACTCGGTGATTGTCCCTCCCGGTGTCCCCGGGCTCTGTCAAACACTGCCCCGGGCTTGCCTTTCAGCACAGGAACCGATCTCTTTTTGACAAACTGAAATGCACACCCACCCTAAAACCCTACCAGCTTAGGGTGGGGAGTTCAGGTGGGAAAGCGGACGCTCCTCTAGCAGCCACGGGGCAGGTTCGGTTTCCCCAGACTCCCTGAGGGTCGGGCGGGCCGACTGTTTCTTGGGAACACAGGGTGGTATTTATGTGCAGCTCTGGCCTCCGGGGGAGATAAAGCCTTCCCCTGACGCCCGATCCATCCTCGGGAGGGGCTTCTGCGTCCCAAAGGCCCCGACCCGCCTTTGTGGCATTTAGAATACGCATCCAGAAAGAGAAACTGTGGTCAACCCAAGGACAAGCACAGCACCAATGCAGCAGCGTCCAGGGCGCCTTGCAGCGGGGACCCCACCCGGCCAATAGTGGCAGGGTTGGCTGAGACAAAAGTAACAAAGACTAAAGTTAGTGTCTTTATAATTGCATGGGTGAAAACATGCAACTTGAAATAATAGGATTGAGTAGAATAATAGAAATCCCAAGAGAGTTTTTTTACGTGGTTTCTTTGTTTGTTTGTTTTTTGAACACAGAGAGGCACCCCTGGTACATCTGAGCTGAGGTCTAGACTGCAGAATCTCTTTAACATTCTGGAAATCATACCAGTTCACTACTCTGCTAAATTCTCCAGTCACCCAAAATAATAAGCAGACAAGACTTAAAAATATAAATAAATACAACTCTTGGGGTAAAAAAAAGTCAACGGGGAAAAAAATTCATAGCAAGTAGCATGTGAATAAACATAAACTTAATTAAGACACTCGAAACACAAAACACATTTATCTCTCATAAATGTGGAAAATGATTTAAATTCATTCCTAATTTTAAAAAAAACACCTGTAAATAAAAAGAGCAAAGCCATATTTTTTGCCCTAAACAACACAGAGGTACTTAATGCAACTCTTAAAAGATGGCTGGTGTAAATCTATATTGGTACAAACCATTTGGGAAACAATTTGATAGTAGGAGTCAAATGTGTTCAAAACGTGTATATTTTTGCCTAGTAATTCTATGAAGATGTGTTTCCCTTTGAGCCTCTTGTCCTCCTGCCATTGGGCAGTCTGGGACCAAGTCCACAGGGAGACCCTCTGTTTCCTGAATGGACCACTCACAACCTTGGCCTTCCATCTTTCAGCTAAAAGACACAGGTGTGTAATTCACAAGCCTCTCACTTTCTTCTGTAGAAATGGAGACATTGCACGGGGCTGTGTGGACAGGGCACATACTGGTATCCTTTATACTCTCTAGATTTTCCCCAAGTGTCATTCTACTCATCAATTTTTTTTCACCCTTTTTCCTCATTTTAGGTTTAAAGGACTCCTGATCTCATTGGCAATGCAGATTTCTTTTTTTAAATTTTTTTTTTCTTATGATGACCAGAGAGCAGTGAAAAGTAAAATGCCTTGATTCTATCAAAAATATTTTCACATTGTCATTCTTTTCTGGATTTTCTAAATTTTTGACATAGAATATTATTTTTGCAGTTAGAAAAAAATACAATCTGAACTATTTCATAATATGAATAGATGTATAATTTATATTTAGGAAAATAAGTAAGGTAGTAATTATATACATTGTAAAAATCTTTCTCAAATAACAATTGAAAAGATAACTAATTTTAACAAGACATGGGAGATAGCTAGCAATTGCTCTGATAATTGAAGTTATGTCAAATGTTCAGTAAAATGCTTTGTTGGACCTTAAGTTTGAAATCCCATTGGAGCTTGCATTACTGGTTTTTCACTTATATATGAAGGTTTTGAAGAAAGCCTTTATGAAACAAAAATTTGCCTCATAGATAAGAAAAATCAGCTAGAACTTATTCTCAATAGATTGTTTTTTATAAAACACAGCATTGTGTAGTGTTTCCATCAAGAAATATTTTTTACCTCCTGTGAAGGTATGAAATCTCATGTTGGCCTTAGGGTAGTTTTGCTAGAAATGAAGTCACCACAAAGTTGTTCAATTTTGCTTTAGTACTAAACGACGATGATAATCTCTAGCACACATTAAGGGAGACTAACATATTCCCTTTTACCTGGGAGTTGCCAGGTTTGAGCACTGAAAGTCCTGCACCATGGGAAACCCCTTAGTCTCCGCCACCCTGTGTCCTGAGGGCCTGCCATGTGCTAAATTGTTCTTATCTATGGCTGAGTAACAAATTACCCCAAAGCTGAGTGGTTGACAACAATAGCCATCTTATTGTATCTGATGACTCTGTAGTCAGGAATTCAAGCAGGGTTTCTCTGGCAGAGTTTTCTGCTCCAGGTGATGTCACCTGGGGTCACTCTTGGTATTCAGTAGGCAGGTGGACTGGCTTGGGAAGGTCCACAGGATGGCTTCGCTCTCATGCCTGGCACATCAGTGGCGATGTATGAAAGGCTGATCTCAGCTGAGACCCTATCTGTGTAGTTTCTGGGCCTCAGCAGGGGACTTCTCTTCAGCAGGGTAGTGGAACTCCTTACCTGCGGGCTCAGGGCTCTGAAAGAGAGTTCCAAGAAACAGGAAGCTGCTAGTCTCTTAATATCGGGGCCTAAAAACTGGCACAGCATACTCCTACCATATTCTATTGGTGAATGCAGTCATAGAGCCTGCCCGGATTCAAGGGGACAGTACATAGACTATACCTGTCAATGAGAGGAGAGTCAGAAAATTTGATACCAACTTTAAACTATGATATAAATATTGTTCTTTAGCATAGTAAGCCCAAGTTGCAGGTTAATTTGGTAAAGTAGGTATTTTTTTTCTCATTTTGCATTTGGGAAAAAATGAGCCTCAAAGAGATGAAATAATATTCTAAAGGTTATACAACTCATAATATAGGTAAAAGCCTCACTTGTTCTGAAAATTATGCTATTTCCGTTGTATCACATTGACCATAGAGAAATATCTCATGGTATATTTGCACATGGGAAGCATCTGGGTATTGAGTACATGAGTATTACACATGGGCAGAAAGGACAATGAGTAGAAACTCCCTCTACCTTGCTTGTGACAAAAAGATGGCAGAATTTCCTGCAAAGGTTTTAATTCTTCACCTGCCAAGGCACATCTGTACACCAATTGGAGTAAGACTATTAGGTCATCTGGATGTCATGAGGTATCAGGTTACTCATGAAGCCTGCTAAAGAGCATTCTGAGTTGCAACCATCAGTCCTATGTCAGTTAGATCCTGCTGTGCAAACCCCAAACTTAGTTGACTGAGCAATTCTTCTAGTCTCAGCAGGCCATCCAGATCTTGGCTGTGCTCACCCCTATGCCTGTGTTGAGTGGCTGGTTTGGCTGGAAACTGACTGGTCTTGGATGGCCTCACTCACATCCCTCCTAACTGGCAGGCCATTTGCCAGGGGCTGGCTGACTGTTGGCTGGTAAGGTTTGCTTTTCCTCCACATGACTTCTTATCCTCCTACAAGCAAAATCAGGTTTGTTCACATGGAGGCTGCATGATTCCAAGAGCAATAGAGTGCAAGGCTTCTTGGTGTCTAGACTCAGAAGTCATAAAACATTGCTTCCATTGCATTTTATTGGCCAAAGCAATTCACAAGGCCAGCCAAGATTTAGGGAGTAGGGAAAAGGACTTTGCCTCTCTTGATATGATGAACTGCAAAATTACATTGAAAGTCTGGATACAGAGAGGATAATAATTGAAGCCATTATTACATTCTAACATAAGACCAATTGGTTGACACCTATACTGTTAAGAACACAGCCAGATACAGGCTTTCACAACTCTGATTAAAAAGACTTAAATGAAAATGTGGGCTTTCTGAGTTCAACCAGAAATCTACCCATGTAATTAATCTATAATGAAACCAATAAATCCAAAAGACATTCTGAAGTACTTTTTTCATCATCACAATTCAAGGATAGCTTCTTAACCTACTGTGGCCCATTGTAATGTCTGCATACGTAAAGCTTGCCTGGCCACGTTGTTTAAAGCTGGCCCTATTGAAATCAAATAAATCTCTTCGATTCACACATCAACATTCTGCAAAAAACTCAGTAAAAGAAAAGGAGAAGCCACCTGAAATAAAACTGTATAGCAAGAATGCAGTGCATAACTTAGATTTCCCAAGAGGTTAAAGAGTGTTCTCTGCATTTTAACTGCTACAGGATTCACATTTGCACTTAAACAGTAAATAATATCAATCAATACATTCTAGGTGTCCGGTACTGTACTGGGCACTTAGTGTATGTCATGTCATTTAATTTTCACTGCAAATTTACGGTTCAAGGATGAACATTAGCATCTCCATTATTCACATAAAGATACTAAAACTTAGAATATGTGGTAGCTTACACAAGATTCCTCCCTGTCCATCAAGAGGTAGAGTCTGTTTCACCATCCCTTAAATTTTGGCTCAGCCATGTGACTTTCTTTGGTCCATGTGATGCAGACAGAGAATTAAAACACATTTATGCTTTGGGGCTTGCTCTCTTGCATACTTGAGACCCTAGCACCACCATATGAATGAGCCCAAGCTACTCGGTTGGAAATGAGAAGCCAATGGCAGAGATCCAAGGTGGACCAGCAGAGAGTCAGCCAGCCCCTGGCTGATGACCAATCAACTGCCAGACATATGGGTGAGGCCATCCTGGATCACACATCCTCCAACCAACCCTTCAGTTTCCCCAAGCTAGCAGGAGCAGAGCTGGGGGCTGAGCCCCCGTTATTACATTTCAAAGCTGATATTCTTAGTTGGGAACACAGTACTGACTTCTCTGAAATGTGTACTCTTCCTCAGATTATTCATGAAAATAACAGCTGTTAGAGCATCTCTAAAGACAACTGGGCATATAGGGAAATAGAAGGAGAAATTCTCCTTGCCTATGAACCCCGAGGGCCTTTACACATGCTAAAGACCTGTGGAGTAAGCCTCAGGGCAACAGAAACCCAGGACGATTTTAAACAAAGAGTGTTACAATGGTCTTGCAAGCAGCAGGGACAAAGATTGAGCAAAGGGGATGAGTAGAGGCAGATAAACCCAAGACAGAAGTCTAGGGATGAATTCATGAAGTCTTGAGTGGAGATACTGACTCTAAGATTGAAAGACAGGCAGGAGCTGCCTGGAAGCTTTAGGAGAAGAATCTATGGGGCATTGTTGTTCAGTCCTATGCCTCTAGGCTGTCCCTTCAAGTACTCCTTACTCAAACTCCCATGGGGATTCTGATTTATACAGATGGTCACAATGGATTTGGAAGTGGAAAGAGAGAGAGACAGAGAAAGACAGAGACAGAGAGATTGAAATACAGTAGTGACATAGTCTCATATGAAAATCCTTGGTCTAGAGTCAGAAAATATATGAGTTTGACCTGATATCGTTTGCTGTGGAGTTGAAAAGGTCACTTTTGTATAACTTTCTGGCCTCAGTCTCTGTCTCTGTCCAAAGGGAATCCTTTGAATGAAGTGTATTATTGATTTCTGAGATGGCTTTGTCTGCAAGCAGTTCCCATGTGAAGGCACTTTAAAGATCAGAAAAAGTAAAATGGAACTTACCAGAATCCTTTTCATTATTTTCCCACATACTGCCGACTCTTAGATTAATTAGACATTCCGATTTTCTCTAGTGTCTTTTGGGAATTTAATCTGGGGGCTTAATAGGCTGATCTTAAAGGAACTGACAGCCAGGAGAAATTTCTCAGTCCTGATGATATATTTGCCAAGAGATTTGGAAGTGAATGATCCCAGTGTTGTTTTATGCCCATTAAATCAATCCATGGATTCCTGGTTTCAGATCCTAGGCCCATCTCTAATAGTTGCATAATCTTGGTCAACCTACTTAATTAGCCTGTTCTTCAGTCTCCTTATCTGCAAAATGGGGGCTATAATATCTATTTTATAGAGTTGCTGTGAGAATTAAATGGAGTCCTATAGATCTGATGCTTAACATATTGCTTGGCACAGTGTATAAGCACCACATGCAAAGGTTACCTGATGCTAGTACTGTTTGTTAGTGTGAACTGAAACCTCTTCCTTCCCTCACAAACTTATAAAATCAAGACAAAACCTTTCTCATTGACCTCAGCTTCTTTCTTTCTCTGTCTGGTGCTGATGGTCCTCGTCCCCATGCATGCTCCTCTCCATGCTGTCATAGCAGCACATGCTAAGGCACGTGGGTTCAGCTTGATTGTTATAGGAAAGAGATCTCCAATGAACCAGAAATCATCATGGCCAAAGACTTCATTCAAAGCAGCAGAATGACTTGGACCTCTTAAGGGTTTGTCACGGTTGCTCCAGATCTTTGGTTTTCAAATATTTTTTAAGCATTTTTCTTCTTAAACAGAAGACTCTGTTTGTCAAACCGAACATATATTCCACATTGAAGGAGTCCTAAAGTTCCTTCATTACATTAATCTACCCTCATTTATATGTCAACAGAAAAGAACCCAAACTCTGTAAAATAATTTAAAGAGGTTTATTCCGAGCCAAGGATGAGTGACCGTGGCCTGGAGCCACACCCAAGAAGCCTTGAGCAAGTGGTCTCACCGTGGTTGGGTTACAGTTTGGTTTTATACATTTCGGTGTGATGGGAATTACAAGTAAAGTCATAAATCAATATATGGAAAGTGTACATTGGTTTGGTCCGAAAAGGTAGAACATCTGTACGAGGGGGATTACAGGTTATTGGTGGGTTTAAAGATTCTTTGATTTGTAATTGGTTAAAGAAATGAAGCTTTGTCTAGAGGCTTGGAATGTTTTCAGTTAAGGAAGTCTGTTAGTCACAGACAGGCCACCTGACTTATACGGAGACCTGAGTGATCTGTTAAGTAAATTGAGGACCTGCAGGTGTGGTTTAATCTTTGCCTTGCATAGCTTTAGGCCTGTTAATGAGTTACAAAGAATACAAGAGGGGAGGGGGGCATGACGAGGCATGTCTGACCTCCCTTCTCATGGCCAGCAACTCAGCTTTAAGGTATTTCTGGGGTTCCCTTGGCCAAGAGAGCAAAAACTTAGTTGGCTGGGGGGCTTAAGATTTTATTAATATTTAAGTTCACATTTAGATGTGATGAGACCCAAAGAAATTAAGTCACTATGGTAGCCATACAAGCTGCTTGATGGCAAAAACACGAAGGTTCTCAGATACTGGTTAGTTAGAAGCCAAACCTGAATGAGCAGAGTTTCAAAGGAAACGGCTACAAGAGCCCATTCCATGTCATAGGACCGCTCAGCTAGATGAAGGACAGGAGATGCATCAGGGACTGGAAAGGAAGCAACCAGTGAAAAGAATTCTTTGTAGAGCACTGTTGGGTTGTGAGGCCCCAGCCCACTTCCACCTCCGGGTTGGTAGCAGCAAGTCTAATTGCCGCTTCCTTCCTTTGCATGTGGTTTTCTCATTCTCAGGCCATTATCGTCAGTGAAAGTGCATCTAGTTCACTCTTGACTTGGGCACTCCACTCTGTTTGCTCAGATTCATACTCTGCCCTTGGCCCCATTTACAACTGTGGCTAAACTAATGCAAAATAGCCCTCAGTTCTGCATCCCTGCCCTTCTGCTGTGGGTGCCCTCTCTCTCCACAAAGCCTGACGGACAGCATTTCTCCTGAGTTTACTGACTTCACTTTTTCCCCTACTAACTGAAACATGATATTTTCTTTGAACCAACACAATATGTGTTCACTCTAAATTTGCTTTCTGATTCTTACCACTCCACACTTTCCACGTGCAAAATCCCTTCCATCACGGCCTCTCCTGTATGTCTTAAATGTCACATACTTTGGGGTATTGTGCCTTATAAAATGCAAATCCCTACTGGACTAAGCCATGGGTATTCTTCTTAGAATGAGACACCCAACTCCTTTCCAAGCAATTGCTGAATGGTAGGTTTTCTCTGTGGCAGCTCGGTGATGTGTGGGTATGTGTTGGGATGGTAAGGATGATGGCTGGGGAAACAATAAGACCGTTATTTGGGGGATGGCTTTGGAATGCTGCCCCAGGAAGAAAGCCCAGAACCCAGGGGGAATATAAATGTACTAGACTTCCAGGGCAGAGTGAAGGGACAGGGGACAGAGACCGTAAGTGAGCAAAAGATCCTCCCGAAAGGTGAAATCAGTACTTGAATGAAGACCTCCACTTCCATCAGGGCTATGCCTGGGGCTCAAAGCCTGTCCTTGTATTGTGCACTGCTCAGCTATACCTGCCTCCTCCTCCTCCTATTACTGACTGTGGGTACAGTCAAGAACCCCCTTCTTCGCATATAAAAATAGGTCATTACTTCTGTCCAGTAATGTGGAGGAGAATAGAAAAAAACAGGGAACAAAGCCAAGGTGAGTTTCCTTGAAGAGTAAATGAAATGTCTCCCAGGAGTAAAGAAACTATTATTGATTAAGAGATTTGTTGGTATACTTAATTAATTTGATCCCAAGAAAGATGGAAGCCTTGGACCCAGCTATCTTCAAATGCAGTTGCACCTAGAAGGCACTTTCCCTTTGAATGTTACCATCATTTTCTGAGCACACTGTGTTGTCCAGATGTAACTTCAAATCAAAGTCTCCATCAATATTTAATCAGACGGGCTCAGACAGACAGCAATCTGGGACATTAAATCAATTAATCCCTGAGTTTTAAAGGAGAACTTCTTCCCAGAGCTGAAGACTGATGGAATCTTGTTGAGGAAGTTACAGAAGATAGCTAGCTAAGGAGATGAATTTTAAAAGCAGAACAGAAAATACTTAGGAAACGTGACCTTGCTTTTTCTCTCTCCTCTATTTTTTCCAGGAAGTCTTCCTATGCCAGCTAATCACGCCTGGGACGTGATTCCCTCCTCTTTACCCACTGTTGGAACTACCTTTAACTTTGAAATTAGCCTGTAAACATCTTTCCACTGAAGGAAGCAAACTCTGTAATAGTGAAAACATGGCTTGGAAATGGCCTTTATGGCTAGTTCTCCATTTTCATAGCTACTTTTTTAAAGGAAAGCTCTTCTTTTGTTCCCCTTCCATGCACCTCTCTTGTGCTGTGTTAATGTCTTGCTGGCCTTGGTGCTTCTCTGTTTCTGTGAGTGCTCTGGTTGGGTTTCAGGGTCATGTAATCTTTATTATGTACAACATTGCCCTGTGACATTATCAGGCAGGGACATCACAAAGGCCTATGTTGCCATAGCAGCAAAGCTGTGTCAGCCCGGCTATCCACTCATGATTCTTGGAGTGATAGTGGAACTAATAACATCAACACAAACTCAGAGTCGGAGACCTGTCTACACTAATAGTGGGCTCCCTCATCATAAGCTATGTTACCTAGGGGTTACCACTTTTTCAGTGATGCATAGGGTTGTTGAGGATTGAATGATATGGTTCATGCAAAGCACTGAGAATAGATCCATTCAATAACAACAGCATCTATTGCTTTCTTTTTTCCAGATTTTATCCTTACCACTTTCCATGGATCATAACAATATTCACAACTACATAATGTGATGGGGTTGCTATCATTATCCCCATTACATAGATGAGGAAGTTGAGGTTTAGTGTAGTTAAATGATTTGCCCTGGTTACAAAGCTGTAAAGTGGTAGGTTTCATTGCTGGTAGCAAATTGCAGGGGCCCTTTTTATGTCATATTGTATTTTGCCCCTTGTCATCTGATGTGTCTAAGCTCCCTCACCCATTTCTGCTTTTTCCTCTTAAACCACAGGGTCTTCAACTTTCCTGTCATTCCTTTCTTCTTCAAGCTTTCTCTTCTCATTCCCACTCCTCACTCCCATATGGTCCTCCTGGGAGGGGCAATAGTCAAAGTATTTAACACAATATTTAAGAGAGAATTCTTAAGAAAAGTATTAGGCTTGGAATACAAGCAAGGTCCTGAAGGACCCTTGAAGCCTAGGAATTAGCCCCTTAGTAGCTGGTTATGGGGGGTGTGGCTCCCCAGGAAAGACTGCAGTGGGTGGGTGACGGCATGCAATGATGACTGTCACCAGCTGGTATGGAGGCATTGACACTGTAGCAATTGTATACTCATACGTGGTCATATGCTGTGAATTCCAGCCCTGTCTCCTGATAAGTTCCTGATCTATGAATTTCTATTCAAGTATCACTTCGTAGTGAGGCTGGCCTTGGTGTCCCCAGACAGATTCAAACACCCTGGGCTAACTCTTCACTCTACCTTGCTGTCTCCTTATTTGCATCTGACTGCCATGTGCATTTGTCCATGTTTATCTTTTGCACTAGAATCTGTGCTATGTGAGGACAGATTCCAAGCAGAATCTACCTTAGCATGCCCCATGCCCAATGCACGGTGGAGTGAATGAATTAATTTGTGCATCTGGTACTATTTTATTTTTTTGCATGTTGTGGATTCCCAGCTGGATTTACAGAACCTTGAATGTTGGAGCTAAAGTTCACATCTTTACTTCCCAGTGCCCAGAGTTCTCTAGCACAAGTGAGACCCTCAATATTGATTTCTGTGGTTGGTAAGGGAGCTATCCTAATAATAAATCAATAGCTTTCACATGGTGGTGCACTTTCTATGTACCACATCATATCAAAACTGAAATCCAGATATCACATATATATATAAACATATACAATACTCATTTATACATATATATATATCATATCATACATATGTTGCATCATAAGAATACATACACACTTAATTTTTAGAAAACAAAACTCCAAAAGCAGGCATTTTTATCTCCACTTTGCAGGAAAGCTCAGAACTGAAGAGCCGAAGCTTACATTTTTTAACTCATTTGAACAACTCTGTGAGTGCCTTTGACATGCTGCTCATCGTGCCAGGCAAAAAATAAATCAGAGTGTTTCATACCTTTTTTGAACTTTCAGTAAGTGACAGAGACATGATTACAAACCGTGATTGTTCTATGAAGGGAAAGGGAGTGCTATGAGGGAGAATAACAAGTGGAGTGTAATTTAAATTTGGAGGAGTTGAGAAAGTTCTTATATGAAATCACACACCTACCTAGGAAGGAGTTGGGCTAGGCTTTGGGTCTAAATCTGCCCAGCTGATGATTTTGGGCAAAATGACACCTGTGTGCTTCATTCTGTACAAGACATGTGCTCTTAAAATTTTATTAAAGTTAAAAAAAAAATCTAGTTTGAATTGATTTTTCTACAATTCACAAAATATTAGAGTCGGAAGCAACCAACTCTCAAGTGTTCCCTAAGGAGGGATCGCTTGATTAGCAGCCATTTTATGCAGTTATTTAAAAATTCCTTGAATGCCTTCAGTGCTGAGGAGTTCAGTACCTGAAAATGTAGCGTATTCTACTCTCAGTGCCATGCATGGCTTGTTACAGACTCTCATGATGAGCTGGAAGCTGCTTCCTTACTATTTCCATCCTGGCAAAACAATAGGAAAGGAATCCACTTCTACCCCATGAAATTCTTCCTCATGCCCGCCCAATTTGTCTTCCTGATGCTATCAGAGATGTGGCTTTCTCATCTTTTCCCTGGCTAAGTGTGAGCAGGGCCACTTCCCTTTACTGCAACCATCCACCTTATCCTCTCCTGGTTCCCCCTCTTAAAATGGTACTCCCGGAACTGAACAAAACGGCAGCTGACCAGCATACAGAGTGTCACAGGTTTTCTTCCTATGATCTGGTCGCTTCCCCTTCTCTAGGACCATAGTCTAGTGACAGATGGACCATAACACCCCATGTTCACCTGTCCGTGTTTCACATTCTCATTACTTATTCATATGTTCTGGTTTTTACTTATTTGATTGTAAACTCCTTAAGGAATGCTCCTATCATAGGGTTTGGCACATAGCAATTATACCATAATTGTTTTTCGAAAGAAATTTTTGAAATGGAGAAAGCCCCTCTGTTTCCATCAAATCTGTCTGAATTCATGCCTTAAAATCAGCCAGTAAAAACCAGACGATCCTATCATGAACATCTAAACATTGGAATGCCGCCATCTACATCTGGCTTGGGACCACCCAGAACATTTGCTTGATGGGGGAATCTCGGTGTCTTCTCCTGAGGGTGTCTGACAGTCATGCACTAAGGATCCCCAAACTTTTTCAAGGACAAATTTTAAATTTCCTTCATTTTTGGATCCAGGTAAAATCCCTTTTCCTTCTTTATCTCTCTGTCATTATCTCGCCCTGCCATCAGCTAGCTTCTCCATGTTTACTGCGCTCCCAGGTTCTTGCCCCTTTGCCAGCTGGGGATCTTTGCTCAAATATTTATCTTGTCTACTTAAAAAACACAATCCACTTGGATTTTGTTCTTCAAGCAAAGTGGAGATTTTTTTTTTCTCTTCCAGGCTCCTCTGCCAACATGTCGAGAAGAATATGATCTTGTGTTCTGTATAAATGCTATTTTCTAAAGCAACGGGAATAGCTGTAAAGTGAGAACAAAAGGAGAAATGGAACCATCTGAGAACCAGGCAGGCCAATAACAGAAGCAGCTCACATTTCTATGTGTTGATGATGGCCCAGGCCCTCTGCTAAGTGTTCTTCCTTTACTTATTCAGTCTGCACAACTCAATGAGAGGAGCTTGAATATTACCCCCATTTTACAGATGAGGAAACTGAAGTTCAGAGGAGTTAAATAATTTACCCAAGATTGTACAGATAGTAAGGGCTGGAGGTGGGAGACAAAATCCTAGCAGCTCCCACACCAGAAGCTATGCTCCCCCTTAACAAGGGCGTTTCGATGCTACCTGCTGGGATTCCTCCTAGGATGCTCAGAAACCATTCAGTCCTATCAGAGAGATACACAATCTCACTCTGATTAGACCAATCAATCCAGGAACAAAATTCTGTAGAAAGGAAACAAAGCTACCCTGGAGTCTTCTAAGAGAAGCCACATTTAGATAGGTAGGAGCATTGGACAATAGCTACGAAGCATGAATTCTAATCTCTGTCCCTGTCGCATATCCAAACCTTTCATCCAAAGTCTTGGATTAGAAGCTTGCCAAAATCTCTTTCCTCTCTAGGATGCTATTCTTAGAGTAATAAAAACAAGAACGTTAGACCCTGAGAGGGTGCTAGCCATCATCTCTAGCCCTGTGCTTCCCAATGTTTGAAACAGATGTGGTATTAAGAAAATTAAAGTCACTTAGTGGCAAGGTTACTCACTTTTCATTATGGTTCAGTCATCCTGCTAATGTCATGGGGAAAATCTGTGTGTGGTGCTAGGATGTCTTCAACCCCTCTCTAACACTTGCTAATCTCCCTTTTTAGCAAACAGAGAGCCGGCTCCAGGTTGAGAGCCTTTGGTCAACAACAGTATTCATTGTAATGGTTTTATGTTGACTGTCAGAAATCGACCTCAAGAAGGCCTAAAACATGGGCTTAGCAAGGGCGTGGTCCATAGAGTAAAAGGATCTTCAGTCAGTGTCCCCGAAAGCAAATATTTTCAGCTGCATGCACCTGTTAGGCAGGCAGGCAGGTAAAGGAGCCTAAAGAATAGGTGAAAAGAGCTAGAGGAGAATAAAAAGCTTTTTTGGCAAAGGCTGATTTCTGAAGAATCTAATAGGATCCTAGTTCTGACTAGATGGGGTCTTTAGCAGTGGGTACTTTGTGGCTATCAAAGGCCAGGAAAGTGTGACCTTCCATAAAGGAGGCTTTCTATGTCTCCTCCTGTGCAAATCTGTGCCTAGGAAACTGTAGGCTGTGTCAACATTAAAATATCTTCATCTTTTGCCTGCATCTTTCTGTTGATGTGTTCTGTCGTGACAAGCACAGGGTGTTAGCTTCTGCTGATAGATTTATGGATGCAACATAACATTTTTTTGTAAAATTAATCAATTTGAATGTTAAAAGGCATGATCCTTGTCTCCATTAGACTCACCATCTAGTGGCAGAGATAGACATTGTTTATTTTCATCTAGTAAAGATGCAAAATTCTACCTCTGTCTGAGGTAGAGATAACCCCTAATCTGAACATTTGATTGTCCTATGGAACATTAACCAGCTTTGCTCTAACCTAGACATCTGAGTCCAACATTCTTTGTTAAATGCCCATATAACCTCTGATTTTTTATTTCTCTCTGGAACTAGATTTTCATGGTACTGGTCCTCTCATTAATAGAGTTGAAATAATCTTTGGCATGTGTTCTTTCTATATTTGTAGGTTAGCCATGTTTTAATTTTTTTGAAAATTATTCTTTGACAACACTGAGCAAGTAAAATTCAACAAATATTTATTGTGTCCAGTGTGCTAGGCACAAATATAAGCATAATTAAAAACTGTGGTAAGTGTTTTGTAGGAAAAAGCAGAGGTGGGGTGAGCTTACCTTTTATTGCAAAGTCAAATGAAGTAAAAGAAAAGAAGTTGAAAATATGTAAGTGATTGTATGTAAGTGTGGTTCACAGACATAAATAAAATTGTGAGGGTAACGTGATTGGCTGAAATTCTGTGATATGTGGGTATCTTCCCTTACAGATGGATCTCTAGAGACTCGAGGAGGCCAACCCACCTACCCCAAGCTCATAACTCCTGAATCTTCATAATCTGATCTATCCACCACACAACCACAGTGTTGCCCTGCTCTGAGACACTCTCCTTGACCATGTGGTAGCATGTGGATGGCAGGAGAAAGGCACAGGTGGGCTGGGGAGAGAGAGAGAAGTTGCCTATGGAAAAGGCAGAGGCCACCTCTACAAGTGACTACTGCAATGCTCCTTTGTGTCCTCCTAGTGGTGCCAAGCTAGGGAACACTTTGCCAGTCCCCAGGAAGGAATGTTCCATTGGGACACATAAATAAGTTTATAAGCGTTTCTCAAACTTTCTTCTGCCTCCTCCTTGCCCACATGCATAGAAAGAATCCAGCAGGAACATCTTTCTAACAACAAAGTTTGACTCCAGAAACTCCTGGGTGAAGAACAAGCTCAGGAAGTTGGGAAAAGATGCCACACCCCAAGATTCTTATGTGCTCAATCTCCACTCTGAGAATCTCAGGTTGCACAGACCCAGGGACTACCAAGTGCCAAAACACACCCCCCCAACATATTAGGTGAATGTTGACTTTTGTCTTTAGCACCTTCTTACCTTCTCTGTCAGGCCTCCCCACCACTATCTTGACACCCTTTCTCTCTTGGAATCAGGAGCTTCACAAGAAAAACACATCTCACTTAGTTATCACATTTGATTAAACACCTCACCCTGAAGTGTAAATATCTCAGTGGCTCCTTCTTTCCCAGAGATATTTGCACCCCTTAGCTCCATAGCAGCCTCTCACGCAGTGGAATGTCAGCTATCAGGGAAAGCTAGATAAGGTGAATATTTTGGGAAAAAGGACTTCCCCAAAGTCTTTCTCAAATCAACTCGCTTTGGGACAATTTCGACAGTGATTTATTAAACTAAGAAGGCTATTACTTTGTTCTTGCCACATAAAATGTCTATGTTTGCTTAGCTTAGCTGATTTCCTGGTCTATCTGAAATACACTGACAGAATTCCATAGAAAAATGTTTGTCTTCTTCCCCCCTACCCTTCTTTTTTTTATATTGCTTATACTAAGTTTCTTCCCCTTGGGAAGAAATTTTTAAAATACTTCACAGCTGCTTTGAAAACAGCTGTATAAATGCAAGAAATTAATAAGAAAAGCCAAAACATGCACCGACACAAGCTAAGACCAAAGTTATTAAACCATAACCTAAAGGTAGTCAAAGTAAAAATATACATCCTTGTTGAGTTCAAAACATACACGATTTAATTAAAAAATCTAAACTCGTGTTTAAAAAAGAATGGCTAAGCAAAACAATAAGTCTGACACTTGAAAAATCGTAAATCACTCACACACACACACACGCACAACACACACATGTGTGCACATAATCATTTCCTGAACCCTTAAGCTAAAGCCACCTGAATATGAAAACACAACAAGGTCTCCGGCCCACGAAGCTTGTTGAGTTGAACAGAACAGTTTTATGAGAAGCCCTGCCTGCTTGCCTTGTGCATGTCATTTATTCACAGCAATGTCCATTAGTCATCTCGTCCCAATCCATGCAAAATGATTATCTACTTTATCACCTGGAGTAGAGTGCAGGGGTTCCCCATTGGCTGACTGCATCCATTTGTTTTCTATTCATTCCTGGGACAGAGGAATTATAAAGCCGTGTGTAGGAAATGCAGCATTTGTCCCGCACAATCTTCTTTATCTTTATTTGCCCTGTTGTTGGCTATATTTTTAGCCTACTGGCAGCCAAGGGTCACATTTCTATGAAGATAAATTTCATACTGGACCGGCTGTGAGTTGATGTCAGCGCACATCTGTGCCAGGACAGATTCAAAATGATGGTGAAGAGGAAGTTTCTGTATTGTATTTCTGTATATATTGTCCTGTTTTCCTGATAATGGAGCCAGGGAGGATTTGGAACCAGGGCCTATTTTTCTGCCTTGCTCATCTCCCGACAATGGATAAATAAACTCAGCCCTCTTTGTTGGCCAGACTTCAGTCTGACTATCTGGGAGATGTCTCAGATCCTCCAGTTCTGTGACCCAGTGTCCTCACCTGCAGGCCTAGTTTTGCTCATGCCCCGGGTGACTTGGGGTTAGAGCAATTGTGTTTCATCCAGGGTTTTCTCCCAGTGAAGGCCAGGCTCGCTGTGTCCACAGCAATGCTTCCTGTCCATTATCAGCCTGTTTGACATTTGATGTGTGTCCCTTTCGTGTGTCCACTGGAAGCCAAATGGCATAGCTCAGAGATAACATTTTGCCCTACTTTCCTCCCATTTCAAAATGAATTCAAGTTTTCTGTACGGGTAAGTTCAGAGTCTGGGGGGAATTCCAAAGTCAAGAATGTTCTGTTTGTGAAGTAATCCTAGTAACGTGTGGAATTTTCATCGTGATTTTTTTTTTTCTTGCAAAGGCTAAACGTTCAAGAAAAATGCAGGAAACTGGCAATTAGAATCAATTCCCTTCACAACAACAGCAGGATATCAGTTAGAAAGTATGTCCTTTAACTGGTGCAATAATCGTCAGCAATAAAAATCTGGGGAGTGTCCACGGACTACACGCACTGGCCTGGGGGACATGAGACATATGGTTCCATCGCATAAAGAGGTCATGTTTCAAGGGCTGGTGCACATGGCGGTGTTTGGAATTTGGAACATGAGTTTTGATTAAATGTAAGCTGCAAACAAAGGTCCCAGGTTGAGCCCCACAACCCATAACATGCACAATGTATTCCACCTGCAGCAGTTACAAAATAAACAGCAAAATTATATGCTGGAATAAGATAAAATAGATTCTTCAGCCACAAGGCCATTTGTAAACAGTGAGTTTATTACGTAAAAGACTGATTTTTTAATATCGGTATCTACTCCTACATCTCTCCCTGTTTAGTTAGTCAATGAATCCAGCAAATGCTTACTGAGCACCTACTATGTGCCAGACACTATTATAGGGGCAGTGAAAAAAAATTGACAGAAATCTCTGCCATGATATGAGACAGAGACAGAGAAAAAGTGAAATATAATTGATAAGTGCTAAGAGGAAAATGAAAACAGGGAAGAGGGTTAGGAAATGTCAAGAAGGGTACCGTGGCGATTTTAGATTTTAGTACTGAGAAAGTGCGATTTTCGTCAGGTCCTGCAGCAGCGAGGAAGGGTGTTATCCAGGTTTCAGCTCCCACCGGAGGCTGCAGCAAGTGCAAAGACCCCGAGAAATGCCAGATTTGTCTAACAGCAAATGAGAAAACACTTGTCGGCTCCTGTATCCAAGGAATGAGATAAAAACTGTGTGACTAGAGAGGCCCCGTCTAGGAAACACCCCAAGATGCAGAATATTTTAATTAAGTTCTCCCCACCCTCTGGGTGACTTCTGAACTTCTGTTGTCCTCTCGGAGACAATCAGCAAGGCAGGAAGTCGTGGGGGATCAAGTTCATCTCTTTCTCGTGTACTCTAATTTATGCACGAGACAGGATCTGCGAATGCTTGTGGTGTATAATCCTTTAGTTAATTTGTAAGCATGTGTTTTTATACGTGTTTTTTATGGTGTCTTTTATGGTACAGAAGTTTGAAAAATGTTTGTTGTGAAATGGAATTTGCATACAGAAAGCAGTGATGTGCAGCTCAGTGATTTATCACAAAGCAAACCCCCATGTAACCACCCTCAGGTCAAGAAACAGAACACTGCGGGCACCCCGGGGCTCCTCTGAGCACTCTTCCTCCCTTCCCTGTAAAGGTAAACCCTTTCCTGACTTTAATCACTTCCTTGCCTTTTTGTTTTGAAGAGAGAGTGGTCAGTAGGCCTTCATTGACCCCTTGTCACCCAGCTTTCCCCGCTATCGATGACAGATCGATTGCGTTTCATAGAATGCTGTTCCCTCCTGCATCACCCCTGCCCTGCTAAGTTATTTATGCACTTATTTTGATTGAGGGATATTCTACATGAAGTAAAAGGCACAAATCTAAAGCAGACAGTTCCATGAGTTTTCACGATGGTGCACCCATGTATAAACTGATATAAAATTTGATCATTACAGGTTTGACTTGTAAGCGTACGAGTTCTCTTTAATAACTGGGAACTCGGCAGCACGGTGCATGGGTTCATTGCCCTGCTGTGTATGTGCAGAAGTCCCAAAGCAGCTCGCTGGCAGTCAGATGGGGTCCCCGAAGCATGCTGCCCTTTCTAAATGGAGACAGCTATCAGCCGCCCACTCCTTCCCCCCTCCCCCACCCCTGCCCCTCTTTTCCTTCTGTTGGCAAAACAGTTTGTTATGGATCAGTGATAAAAATCAGTGTCCACTGAAAGACACGTCAGGACCCCCGCCGTGGGAGGCCTTCAAAACATACCAGGCCACCACGCTACCGCCCCAGTGTGAAGGGACCGCCCGTCAGGGGGTCGCAGGCCACTTCCACTAACTCCCTTCTCCTGTTTCCCATGAATAGAAGGGTTCTGCCCCCAGTCCAGCCAGAAGGCTCAGGTCCCCACTCTTTCCTGGGTGACTGCAGCGTGTGTCATGTGTAGGCTCAGGAGGGTTGGCACAGCAGAGAGAGTAGGCTGAGTCTCTGGTTAATAACTCTTCCTAGTGACACATTCAGTGATGAGGTTTTTCCCAGTGACATTGAGCAGAATTCAGCACCCCTTCTCCTGACTCCTCCTCCCTGTTTTCTGCACAACTCAAATGGCTTTCTCTGCCGGGTAATGGGTATTGTGTGCTGTAAACACATCTATGCCCCCGCGTTACAGGGAGCTTATGAAGGCAAAATATCTTCCTTTCACATTCCTCAAGAGGCCTTCTATCAAAATTTGCCTATGCCGATGCTCAACACCTATTTGCTGATAAATGGTGTTTACAAAATGAGTCAGAAATTCATGACTTCATGATATAATTATACCTCATGTTATAATTATACGTTAACTGCATATTTTGCATACTCACAAATATTTTATTAATCTACATCCTTGTCTCAGTTAAAAAATTAAAAAAAAAAAAAAAACACTAAAAACAAACCTCGGAGTCTTACAAAGTGTCCATAACTTTTGACTGGGCTTAAATTTTGTGTGGATTTTTTTCACTCTTTAATTTTCTTGATGTGGTTTAGGTCAGCCAAATAGTATCTATTTTACCCAGCGGCCTATATAAAACTGCTGCTATGAGAAAACAAAAGTAAAATATGGTTTTCAAAGCTGGCCTGTGTTACTCACAGGTAAGAGTGATATAATCCCCATTAGACAATGACATTATAAAGCCATAAATGCCACTGCATGTACATGCAGGTTTTCCATGGGCCTAAATATAACCTAAGGTCTATGATAAACAACACACGGTTCCAAATCTCTCAGAGTCTAAATTTTCCACCTGGAGGGTTTGGTGTTACGGTGTTCCTTTGTACTAAATATTTTGTATAACCGGAAAATAAAAATAAAATCTCCACCATAAACAAGGCCTTGATCAGTGTTTCCAAGATTAGGAAATGCAGTTTTGTATGATCCTTCTACTCTGATACCGGTTAAAGGACTGCTTGCCAATTTCCAGGATGCATGTGAATACCTGGGAATCTTGTGAAAGTTCAGGCTCTGATTCAGTAGGTCTGGGTGGCGCCTGAGACTCTGTGTTTCTAACCAGCACCCAGGCGAGGTGGAAGTTGGGACCACACTCTGAGTAGCAAAGAGTTAAAGAAAAGTTCCCTTCCAGTGCTGGAGTTGTTCAGGTAGCAGACTGCAGAGGGAGAGGGAGGGAGAAGAGGGAGAGGGTTGGTTGGGGTAAAGGTGAATCGCTTTCTGTTTCCCCTGCAGTAACTCCTGCAGCCTTTCATGGGAAAGTGGATTCAAGGTATGGGATTCCTGTCTTTGAAGCACCGTCTCTCGGACATGAAGTGTCCCAAGTGAGTTTTCAAAGACTTGCCCAGCGTTTTGCTCTCTTGACTCTCATGGAAATTAACTATGGTCTTGCCAGTTTATGCTTTGAAAAAAAAAAAACAAAAAACCATCTCTCTTTATTTTTGTGGGAACCTGCATCCCATAATAACAGTGGTTCTCAGTGGGAGGAACATGAAAGCAAATTAACCCTTAAATTACAGGGAGCAGAGAGCAGTAAACTCCCCCTGGTCTGAGGCAGCATCTCTTTGTCCTTTTCATGAGGTGCACAGCTCCTTTTAAGGCGGTGAAATCTCGTTGGGAAGATGAAGGCCGATGGGTCTGGTTTCTAGGAGACTTGAATCTCTCCATGTGGCTGTTACTGACCAAAGTAAGGCCAGGTCGAGGGATATGGGAGAGGCTCCTATCAATCACGAGATAAGGGAAAAGGAACTAATTTCTGTTGTTCCAGACTCTCTGCACGTAGCATGCCATTTAAATTTCACTCTATCTCCCTGTTTAGTAGGCACTATTCTGCCTTACTTTCTCATTGAGAAAATTGGGATCTACAGAACTTAAATCCATTGAGTATGGTTTGACATTAATTAAATGGCAGAGCTTGGGGATGTGAACTCAGCTTTCTCTGATTCCAGAAATACTGAAATTGTTTCCCAGACTCCTAGGCTGAAGGCTTCTTGCTAATCTGTAGGCAGAGGCCACTCCTTATATGCTATGCCTGACACCCAAGACCTTAACTATTCATTCATTATTGCATAAATGCATGAACATATTTATATCACCTAAATCCACAGACCCCAATAAGAAGCCAAAATTGTTTTTAATGACCATTCCCCATACCATACAGGGAGACATATTGCAAATTGCATGTGCATGAGAATTTGTGATCAAGGCAGATAATGACACAAGTGGGTTAAACTCTCCTGTCCACCTTAAAAACTACCCAGTGACTTTGCTGTCTCTTTGAAAAGTTCAGAGGAGTTGGTTATTCTCCTGCAAAACAAGGGCCGCAGTAAAAGGAGCTAGACAAAGTTCCCAGTAATGTCAGTTCTCAGGTGCTGTAACATTTTACAAGAGCTTTAATAGGTTTCCTTGGAACAGAAAAGAGAATGAAGGAGATGGTGGGTGGAAAGAAGTTTAGCTTGGAAAAGAAGGCTGTGCATGAGTCAAGGGCAGTGATGTGGACTTCAGTTATTAATATGCATGCTATAGGAGGGTCCCTGACTTGCCTGGACCCAACAGGAAATTTAAATAAATAAAAAAACAAGTCATGGTTCTGTGATCCAAAAGTGTTAGAAAATATAGCACAGAATGTGTCTCCTGCAATGAGAAGTGAGGTCACCATCACCATCACTGTTTTGTTGATGCCGGTATGTTTTTCTCTCCATGGAATCTCTATGAACAGATGATGTTTCTGCCTCAGATGATAAAAGGATAAAAAACTCTCAGATGAATAAGCAAGGAAAACACACACACACACACACACACACCCATACACGAACACATAGATACAGAAACAGCAGAAAGCCAGTGCCACCACCCTTATAGAGAGTGATGAATCAGAATTTTCAGGCAGTACTTTTGTAATAATGTTACAAAGAGATATTCCACATCCTCATGTGCTTGGTTGCCTTTTCCATGCCCACTAAAGAAAATGGCTCAAAATATTTGTAAGGAAGCAACTGTCTTAAAAACCTTGACATAATTTTTATAGATAAGTAGTGTGGCTGTCCTTAAATTCAGAGAGCCCAGGTGTTTGAACTGTTCATCTGTAGAGTTAAAATAAGTCTCATGAATTTATCTTCACCTACCCCTATGCCTTGTACTTAATAGACTCTCCATTTCTATTGATGGGATTGAGGAAAGAAAAGGAGAGACACGGTTGTTCTGGACTAGGATCAATAGGGAAAGAGCTAATGCCTACATAAAAAGAAAAAGCTGAAAACATTAAAGACTGTTTCTGTGGTCCTAGTGACACACCTATCAAAATAAACAGACTGTGATGCTCTATTGCGTTGGTAGAAATACCTCTTGCGAATTCTTTTGTTTCTGTCTGTCTTCTCAGAAAAGGGCATTTCCAAATCTCCTCCTCCTTCCTGTCCCTTCCACTCTCACCCACTGAAATGCATTAGGGCTGTCTAGTTTGTGCTAACTTGGGACAGGAACTGTGCTCCAGAGGCAGGAGTAGCTGAGAACATATGGTTTCTAAGAGCAACATCTATCGGACATAGGATGAAAACACGCATTGGGCACATAGGTGCCCTGGGTGTCAGGCTGCCCACATGGAAAAACTGAATATCAAAAAGACCTATCTTTTGGTTAGTGTGGAAATCTGTGTACTGTTGTCTAAAGTCTCAGAAAAGCAAAGGCTGGGCCTTGCTGGGCAGGGGCAGAGATGTTGTCGGTCCTTTTTCTTCCTCCTGACGGGCAGCCTATCTTCCCTCCTCTCCTATCTTCTCTTGAGTTGAACAAATCTCCTCTGGAGAGCTCCTCACCCCGGGCACTTTCCAGGACTTCCAAGTGCTATTTCTACCACCTCCGTGGAGCATCATGGTCTGTGTCTTTTGATAAGTCTTTCACTAGAACAATAGAAGACATCGTCAATGTTTTGAGATTTCTTCCTACAAAGGTACTAGCTCGCGTCCCATATAGATGCCAGTTCTTTGGTTTCCAGAGCAAGTAATTCTTGGATTTTCTTTCCTTGGTGTCACAAAACAATTTCCTAAAGAAAGCAAGATTTTTAAAGATGAATATAAGAATAAGGAGTGGGAAGATGATTTTATTTTGCCTTAAATTTCAAACTTCCATAGGAGAGAATATACTGATGGGAGGCTGGGAGTGGGGAGTCACTTAGCTCCTCCCATAATCTCTTAAAGTCACCCCAATTAAACACAGCCCAAGTGAGAAGGGTGTTCTCACAGTGTTAACTGCAGCTTCAAGTCCCTGGGCACAAGATTGCATTTGACTGTGTTGAGACAGTTAACTGGTTTTAGATAAATCACTCTGGGGTAGGGGCTTCAGCTGCTCTGTCTTACTTCTGGAAGGGTGGAGAACCTGAAAGGGAGAGAGGATGAACCTCAAGTAAAGGAGCTAGAGGGAAAGTGTGGAAGCAAACGCGGGAAGCTGAGATGAGACTGGGGAACGAGGACCAGCGAGCTCACCTTGGCCTGTAAAAATGAGCAAATGCAATATAACATGGGACTGCAATCCAGAAACAACAATCTCAAAAATGCGTCTGGAATTTCATTCTAATTGAAACACTCGATCTTAGCCAAAAGGCCAAGAAGTGATTATTCTAATTGAAACATATAAAAGTATATCATAATCCTCCACTTAAGCTTAATTTCCAAAGCCATCTACTGCCCAACTGCAGTTGGTAGGGGAGGATTGAATAAAGAAGATTCAAGAAAAAAAAATTAGGCTGGGCGCGATGGCTCACACCTGTAATCCTAGCACTCTGGGAGGCCGAGGCGGGAGGAGGATCGCTTGAGCTCAGGAGTTCGAGACCAGCCTGAGCAAGAGCGAGACCCCCATCTCTACTAAAAATAGAAAGAAATTATATGAACTACTAAAAATATATATAGAAAAAATTAGCTGGGCATGGTGGCGCATGCCTGTAGTCCCAGCTACTCGGGAGGCTGAGGCAGAAGGATCACTTGAGCCCAGGAGTTTGAGGTTGCTGTGAGCTAGGCTGACACCACCGCACTCTAGCCTGGGCAACACAGTGAAACTCTGCCTTAAAAAAAAAAAAAAGAAAGAAAGAAAAAAAATTATATGTCGTGTTTGAGTGGAATATATTGGTGACAAACTTTTTATGCATCAAGTAAAAGGAGGCAGCTCAGTTATGACATATCCTGCATCTCCTTTGATTGGATGCATCTGAATGAAATATAATTGTAAATTTTAAATATAGGATAAACACAATTTCTTCTAAAAATTGTTTTGGTTCTGTTTTCAAGCGAGCACAAGCAAATTACTTTGCATATTGAAATTACCTGGGAAACTTCAAAATATATAATGTATATGCTTTGCCCCTAGAGATTGTGATTTATTGGTTTGGGTGTGGCCTGGACTTTGGAATTTTAAAAAGATCTGTAGGTAATTCTAATATGTAACAAGCTTAGGAGCCATCAACCTAGACTCCCTGGGTCTCATTTTCCTCACCTGTAAAGTGCACGTGTGGGTGGAGTTGAAAGGGCTTGAAGGTGTGGGGTGGTAATGACAGAGTTTCCTGAAGTAGGTTCTAGGGAATTCTGGTCTTCTCTGATCCTTGTGAGGAACCAAAGGGGTTCTCTGATAAAATCACTTTGGGAAACAATGTGCAAACTCCATTGGTTGAAAGAATAATTGTCTTAATGAATGAATCAATCAATCTATCAACTCAGAATCAAGAGTGCTGGCTCAAGTTCTACCTTCCCCACTAATTATGAATCACTGGATGTTCACTTACCTCACCAGGGCTCAGTTTCCTCACCTGTAAATAAATGGGTTGACCAGATCTCCAGGGAGATGTCCTACACTTCTAACATTCCACAACCCTACCACCAGAAAAATCTCTAAGATCCCATTTATTTTAGAATTCCATGAGTCAAAGGGAGCCAATGATCTTATCTAACTCACTCAAGACTACAGTATGGGGGGAGGCTTAATTGGTCTAATTTTGCAATGAATCATCATTAAGCCTCTAGGCAATGTAGCTGCAGACTGTGATTCTTCTCTCTAGTGGTTAAGACTCATTTGATTCCTAAAAGCTTTTTAAAATATTATCTTCCTTACTGTTGCAAATAAAGACAGCAGAGCCTCAGACAGGCTGATTCATAGCTACTGTTTCTCAGGCTCATAACTACAGACGACAATCGACACAGGCGTCCCTTGCCTTTAGCTTCCTTGCTGCCAGCAGACTGTCTGGCCCTTGCCCAGGCCAACTCCGGGCATTCATGAATGCCGCATTCACGCCGCTGGATATCCGAAGTGACTAACGCATAGAATATTTGGGCTGCCTGCGGTACAGTCAATGTCCTCTTATGCCATCTATCCTTTCTCCTTGTGTCAGCCTGGAAATGGGAACAGCACATAAAATACAGCAAGGCCAAAAAGAATTAAGTGGCAGGGAGAAGAGAAAATATAAAAGCCTGGTTGGTCTTGTATGTACGTACATCTACAATGGCTTACCAGTAGAACAGTTTAGCATTGTGTTTGCTGTGAACTGATCCCCTGATGTAGTCTTGAAAATTATTAAAATACCTATAAATTAATCATTTATTTTGAGAAAAAAGGGTTGCCGTTGATGCTTTAGATCAGCTTTCGACAAAAAATAACTCGTGGGAGAAAATCAGCCCACAGATTATTTTTGTAAATAAAGTTTTATTGTAACACAGCCATAGTCATTTGTTTATACTTTCCCTATAGCTGTTTTCACTCTAAATGGCAGAGTTGAATAGTTGCAACAGGGACTGTAGGAACTGCAGAGCCTAAAATATTTATGATCTAACTGATCCCTGTTTTAGATTTTATACAGGTTGTTTGATATGACCACATTTTTTATTCACTCATTCCTTCCTTCTTTCCTTTAATCAATCTATTAACAGATATTTAACAATCAAAGCAATGACATAAATGCTATAAGGAAATAAGCAATAAAATAATTTCCTGTCCTTTGAAAACACACCTAAACAGCAATAATGGCCTTGTTGCAATCATTTATCTACAAAATCTTTCAGAAGCTCACCCTTACCCTTGTACATGCATGTCCCTTAGGAAGAAAAGAGAATCGTACACATGACCTGCTCATGTACTCCACCTTATTAAGCTGATTGGATGAAATATATATAAATTATAAAATCATGCCACCTAAACCTAAAGGGAACCATTATTTCTAGTCTATCCTCTCTAGTCAATGTCGCAAAGCTAGAGTTGGTGATAAATCTAAGTTTAGTAGTTTTATAATATGTAGGAATCTTGCCTCTTAAGCTATCATTATAATATATGCATATCTATGTAAATGTGCATATAAACAACTCATACGCATAAATATTTGTGGTATCTTACTAAGTGTTTCAACATGCTACATTATTTGCCAATTTTTCTATCTTAGGACAACTGTTGCCAGAATATATTTTCTCCTTTTGTGGTGTTGGTATGGACAAAACAAGTAAATACAAGAAAGGTTTTGTCTGGGATTTCCTCACTTAAGGGGGAGGAAAAGATTCTATTAGTAATTAAATTTTAAAGAAGTTTTATAACCTAGTCTTATGCAACTAACTCAATTCTGAGCACTTCTACCCTAAAGCTGTGATGTACACTGGAATCGGGATGCATCTGATTTTGTTTTTGAAGTAAACTTTTTTCCCCTCGCACAACAGCAGTTATGACACCTAAATACGTGAAAAACAAAAGCCAGAACAAACTCAGAATTAAATTCAATAACAGTTATTGACTAGTTTAAGCAGCACTGTTTCCATAAATCATTCCTAAGGAGTCTGCTCATGGCAAGTATAACTCCGCTAAGTACTAACATGATGAATGATGCTTTAGACTCAATGCAACAAACCAGAATAACAATAATAATTATAACAATAATAATAATTCTATCTCTGGGGCACTGCTTTTCTACCGTTGAGATCTAAAATTCCTAAGTCAATGTCTTGTTATTCATTTGTTGAGAACCAATCCTTTCAGTTTTCTAAATTATTCCATATTAGGATTTCATGAACTGGTAGATCAGGTTACTACTGCTTATAAAAAGCTGCTGGAAAGTGCAAACTAAAGTGCTGGAATTTTAATGCCATATTCTAGTGGAGTGAATGCATGGTAGAGGAAGATTAATTAGATTTAAGATAGAAGGAGAGTCCAATTCAAATTTGCCCCATTACTCAACATGCCAGGAAATTATACTTAGTGTGTGGGATCCTTCCCCCCGAGGGGAATAGCAGCAGAGCCTCCTCCCCACCCTGCCAAGCATGGGGGGAGCTGTGCACAGTCTTTCTGTGCTCACCCAGCTACGTGTCCTGCCCGCAGAGGCCTGTTTGTGCCAGGACAGACGGGTCCGCAAGCCAGTGAGAGTTCTTTTCTGGCACGAGATTTGCAAGATGTGGAATGGGCCTCTACGGTTAAGATATGTTGGCATGAGGCTGTGGCTTTGATTGAAAATTCTCAAAGAGGCTTAGGTTCCAATTCTGTGTCAGGAGTGAAAAGCAGAGAGAAATACATTGTCACATTTCAATCATTTGCAAGTAGATTCTTGCCTTTGCAAATTAACCCTGGTTTGACCAAAGAAGGACTTCCAGGGTTGCATCAGGAAACATTCCAGATGAAGCACTACGCCAAAATTGCACCTTGCTCTGGCCACTCTCAAGTTCCTTACTTATTAGCTCTTTGAAAAGCCCTCTTTTTCCCTATTGAAATGCTTTAAGCCCCAACCCTAACTCATTAATCTTTCCCTAGTCCTTTTCAATCTCTGTCCTCTAAATTCTTGGAGCATTTAGCCTGTACCACAGAACCTGGCATTGAAACTCCACGAAGTTGAACCTTCCAACCTGCAAATTTTGAAAGATAACTGTGCGAGGTCAGACTCATCGACTGTGCCTACTGCCAACAGAGGGCGTGAGCAGTTGGAAAAGTGATGTCAATGAACCAAGCTCTTTGTATCTGCTGGGGGACACTCTCAGGGTATGCCGCTGTTCTTAGCCTGTCTCTGCTAGTGGAGCACAAGCTCTTGAGAACTGTTCTTCACATGCATTATCTTATATAATCCTCACAACAACTCTGTGAGGTGTAAGTTGTTTTTATTTTTGTTTTATAGATGAGAAAACTGAGGAATATGGAGACAAAATACCCAGACCAAAATTACGAAGAGGTGGAGCCTGAGTTTGGCCTTAGGATGCTCAGATCCAAAACTCCAATTTTTAACCACTGCACTATACTAAAATGTCAAAGGGGTTGAAGTAACAGCTTACAAATATTTTCAAAACAATCTAAAAGGAAACTATGAAAAGTTGGTGAACAAATCGACAGTTAGAGAGAACCAGCCCTATTATGCAATAGAATCAAAGGAGAATCATTAATTCCTTGTAGTTGCTATTCTATTCTGTTCTGGGTGTGATTTTGTGTGCGTGTGTCTGTGTTTGTGTGAATGCATGATGGTGACGTTTTGTCTTTTTTATTTGAACAATTTTTCTTTGCAAAATCATGTTTCATCATTCCCTTGTTGTGAAAATAGCCATGCAGGAAGGCCTGATGCCCCTTCCTGCCTGCTGCAACGCCCACTTCCTGTCCCTCCCTGTCTCCCGAATGACGTTTTCAGTGCAGTTCCGGTGCTTCAGCATGCTCTAAACTTGACAGCACCTACGTCAAGCATTAAGGGAGTGTGCTGATCCAGACCCACGCAGGCGGGCTTTGGCTACCAGCGCTTCCTCTAGAAGCTGGCCTCTTCCTGTCTTAGGCATTCTTTCCTGTTTCTGGCCTCATTCCTCCTTGCCAGCCTGTGCTCCCCTCTGTTCACATGTCATGTGGCTCCTTTGGTAACAGTACATGGTTCTTGCTAGCTGCATGATCATAAGCCATCTCAAGAGTTCTGCCAGGCTGAGAAGGTTATGGGATGGCAGCCTCACCACTCTCCACAAACATCAGAGTACCATTTTCTTGCATGTGCAATAGCCAAAGTTCGCCGAGACTTTTCTTGACCACAGATACATTCCAGTAAGGTCCTGGTTGGGCAGAAAATGAATGGGAGGTCACTGTGGGTACCCTGTCATCCAAAATTATCATCAGCAGTGCCCCTATCACCAGGAGACACTTCAGAGCCCCAAACCGGACATTGTAGCAACTTCGATGTCCAAGCCCTATACCATTTTTTTGAGACTGGAATCTGATAGATTTGCAAAGGATTAATGATTTATAGATTCAGGGTAGCTCATGAAAAAGCAGACTGACTCCTTCTGGATTTGGGACAAAGATAAGGAAGGCTTGATAGGGGAGAGGAAAGGTATTGCTCAGGTTCCTATAGTGTGCATTGCTTTTACCACCTTGTGTTATTCTTTCTCTCTCTTTCATCTTTATGAAGGATTCAAGGTTATGAGACCATGAAGAGGACAATATTTTATATCACTGTTATTTCTTCTGCAAAACCCGAGGTAGCACCAGCCACACAATCTCATAACATCATAGAATGTCAGACCTGGTAGTTTCCTTAGAAAGCATCTAATTCAACCCTGCACTTGACATATGAGAAAAATCCAGCCCAGAGAAAATAAATTACCTGGCCAAGGTCACATGAATTTCTTAAGGCAGCAAAGATGTGCGCATCTGGCTCTTTGGACTCTAGGCTCAACAGGTGCTTTTTAAAGGTTTGATACCAGAAGGGTTAAGCATGTGAAGGGCTGCAAACCCTGAAATGCTAGCTCCTTCCCACATGACTGTGGGTAGATAACACTTTATTGGGTAAACCATTGTGATTCTTTATAAGTCTTCCTATTAGCCTTTGAACTGGGTAACCAGGAAAGTGACCCAAGGAGTAATAGTGCCTGTGTGTCCTTCATCTGACTCCAATATGGTCTAGAAAAGAGGAAGTCACCCAGAATTTGTTCAAATGTCTCCTTCTCAGAGAGGCCTTATCTGGGGACCCTTTATGGAACAGCACTGCCCCTTCCCCACCCAGCACCCTTCCCTTCAACTCTCAACATGTGGCCAATGCTGCTTAATTTTTCTCCAAAGCACTAAGTATCACCTGATGGATCATAGATTTGTGGTTTTTGTTTGTTTTTGTGTATTTTCCTCAAATGCCAGAAGAACCCAAAATGGGGAGGATGCTTGAGAAGAACTGAGAAAGTTTCCTGTCTAGTGCCAGGGTTGTCCAGTGTGGACTCAAGAGTGATGTAGAAAAACAAAATGAGTTCTGATAAGTGGGCGGGTGTGGGGAAAGAAAGAGAAAATGAATGTAAAGCAAAAGGAGGGGCTACAGAATCATGCAAGGTAAAAGGCATCATCAGCCTGGCTCTTAGCAAAGATGTGAATGGGTGGGGGAAGAGCTGGGACCTAGGGACAGAACTAACGTTAAGCAGAAGCAACTGTATCAGTTATTCATTGCTGCAATAATACCACACAACAAACCGCCCCCAAACAAACTGCCCCCCAAACTCAAAACAATAATATTTATTGAGCTCATGTGTCTGGGCTTAGCTTGGCCCATTCCCATTTCTGGGGGTCGGCTAGCAGTTGGCTGACTTAGGATGGCTTCAGCTGGAGCAGCTGGGATGCATGCCTCTGCCCTCCACACCTCATCCTCCACGAGGCTCCTCAGGGCATGTTGTCATGGCTGCAACATGCAAGTATTGAGTGGGCAAGAGGAAACATACGAGGCAGCTCAGGGTTGAGACAGAGCTGGCTCAGCATAACTTCCACTGCTGGCCCAGGCAAGGCACAAGGCCAGCCAAGAATCAAGGAGTAGAGAAATAGACCCCACCTCTTCATGAAAGGGGCTTCAACAGCATGGACAGAGGAGGGGTAAAGGGTTGGGATCATAACTGCAATCCACCACAGCACCCCAGAGATCTTGTGGCACAGAGCAGGAGAACCTCTGACCCTCTCCAGTGCCTCTCCCTGGAGATGGAATTATCCCCCAAGGCACCTGGGTTTTTGGGAAACTCTGTTTTTGCATGTATGTATTCAACTATATTTATGTCATTAAAATATATATATATATGTATACATACATGTCACTTCCTTTAACATTGTCTTGCAAACAGCTCATTTAATGTGCTCTCCAAAGATGTTGAGCGAGGTTGGGCTCTAAGCCCAGTTAAATGAGGTCATAAGGAAAATGTAACTTGGGTCTATTTTGGCAGCATCACCAGGATGAGATGAGAGAATCATGTGCACGGGGGTGAAGAGCTCTCCATCATCTCCCTACCCCAACCCCAGGAACGTTGCCGTGCTCTTAAAGCATTTATCTTCCTCTTTAGCTTATAGCTCCCCTAACTACAACAACTAGAAAAAGCCTATTTATTCATTAAAGACATGGTGACTCTACTGGCCCAGAATCCCAGATGTTCCTCTCAAACTCGAGGGAACAGACCCCGATCATTCCCCACCTCCCCACTGAAGTGGCTGGCACCAAGTCACACTCTATGGCCTCTGCCTGTCCCTCTGGCCACCTTGCAATCAGGCCAAAACCCAGCCACCAGCATCCTTTAGTAACCCTCAGCTTGGTATAAAGGTGATCATTATTTAGAAAGAAAAAAAAAAAAAAACTTCCTGTGGGCACCTCTGTCTGCTCTCTGCATGCTTATTATTCTAGGTGCAAAATAAAATATTAAAAAGGAAAACAAAAGCCTTGCTCATCCTCTATGACTCTACAGGGGATTTCCAATCACACAGAGAACACCCTGTCCCTTCCTTCCAACTTCTCCACCCAAGAGGAGGAGGGACTAGCCTTGGGGAGGGGAATCATTTTCCTGTTCCACTGTCTGTAAGCACATTTTCCAGATCAGTCCTGACTTTTCGATTTCAGAAATCCTCCACATCCAGATGAGGCCCGGTGTGGACCAGCTTCACAATGCACTTCCTACACTGTTTATCTGCCCGAAGGGAAATGGCCACTGCGCAGGGCGACAGAGGGAACATGCTCACTGCTGGCCGATAAACAGAGCTGCGCTCATGGCAGCTTGGGGGGCGAGCGGTTATTTTCCACGGGCTGTTATCGGCAGGAAATCTAACTGCAGTTAATGTAGCGGGAGATTTGGGCTAGTCTCTTGAAACAAACTTTTGAGAGCCCTTAAGATAACTGCCGCTCACCTTCCAGACTCATTAATCACCGGCAAACTGAAGCTATCCAGTTAGGAGGAAATGAAGAGGGGGCTGTAGAATATGTGTCAAACAAATCACGCTCTTGGAGCTGGCACCAGACTCAAGAAAATCCAGTGAGAGACAAAATGTTAGCTAAGGTGCCAAGTTAAATTCTAGCATTGTGTGTGTGTGTGTGTGTGTGTGTGAGAGAGAGAGAGAGAGAGATACAAAGAAGGAGAGACAGAGTGTGAAGAGGAGAGAAACACACACACACACACACACACACACAGAGAAATGACAAAAGGGAGGAGGAGAGAGAGAGAGAAGATTGAGGATCAAACAAATAACACGGCTCCGAGATCAAAAACTTGAGACCTTAACTCTAAATTCTCTCCCCTCCACTCCCATCTGCAATGGGAATCTCTTACCCTGTCTAAAGGAAATAGAGGGGGAAGGTAGGAGAAATACAAAAAGAGATAAAGCTATAGAGTCCTGTGCTCCTGACGTCCTTAGAGAGCAAGGTAGATCTCAAAGGACTCCATTTTTCTCCATTAACTTTTATGAAGTCTGACTCGGTGGTCGTGCTTTGTAAATGCCAGCCAGTTTCCAGCCAGGATTTTCCAAGTGCGTCTAATTGCCCACTTTATCGCAGGCACTATCAGGTAAAT
The DNA here is from genome assembly GCA_028533085.1 of Varecia variegata. Classification (NCBI taxonomy): domain Eukaryota; kingdom Metazoa; phylum Chordata; class Mammalia; order Primates; family Lemuridae; genus Varecia; species Varecia variegata. The sequence continues at coordinate 192,686,113 of CM052436.1, read as the reverse complement.
GGTGTTCCACCTCCGCTGGGCCTGCGTAAGGTTGACACGGGGGACTTGTCAGGCAATGGATCACAGAGCCGATGTGGGGGCCCCTCGCCCTGCATTCCTGCATGGGGGTGACAGTAAATTATGACATCTGCCAGGGAGATCAGAACACGGCTGTGCTACCGGATGCACCTAAGCTACACAACCAGGAAGGCTTTTAGGGTGTGATTGGAGATGTGTCTGAGAGCTCTTAAAGGGACAAAGAGCCTCTTTCCCCAGCAACAGTGGAGCAGAGGTGATTCCTGGACATGTACTTTACTCTTTGATGATGCTTAATGACCTATTTTTATGTTTGATTGAATAATGTGGCCTGTCAATTGGAAAGTGCTCCAGTTTAAATCGTGCTTATATCCATCCTGTCAAGATCCTCAAAGCCACTCAAAGGAACAGTCAGCGACATGCCCATAGTCCAGGATAAAGACACAGAGATGGCGACAGGCCAGGTGATTTTGGCTTGGGTCAAAAGAAAGTGATAGCTCTGTAGCTGGGCCTCAAACCTACATCTGCAACCCCCAAAACATGTATTCTTTACTTTTCCAAAATCATTCCCTCTGGAAATGTTTTTGCTCATTGTATCTTTGGGAATATGGATTATATTTTTGTATATGTAGGGCTTTTAGCTTAAATCTGCACAGGACTGATGCTGAAACTTAATATCAAACAAACAAGAAAAAAAAACAAAACATTTTAAACAAATGACAAATAAC
>CM052436.1:192613023-192684870 GCA_028533085.1 Varecia variegata | reverse complement strand
ACTAATAAAACACCACCTCAAATACCTCAAATGCCTCATGGAGAAACTGAAGCAAAGATCTTTTTTTTCTTTTTTTTTTTTTTTGATTCAGTGGTTTCCCTACCACCCTACCATTCACTCTCAAGTTGCAATCCTGAGGTACATAACTGCCAACCCTCTTTTTCTCTTCTATTAGCTAAACATTCCTAAAATGAATTATTATCATTGCTTCTGAAATATATAGAAACTACATGATCAGCCTGTGCATAGTGGTTCATGCCTGTAATCCCAGCACTGTGGGAGGCTGAGGCAGGAGGATCGCTTGAGGCCAGGAGTTCAAGACCAGCCTGAGCAACATAGTGAGACCCTGTCTCTAGCAAAAAAAAAAATAAATAGAATAAAATAAGCTGGGTGTTGTGGCATGCACCTGTAGTTCCAGCTACTTGGGAGCCTGAGGTAGAAGGATGGCTTGAGCCCAGGAGTTCAGGGCTGTAGTGAACTATAATTGTGCTACCACAGTCCAGCCTGGACGACAGAGTAAGACCCTGTCTTTAAAAAAAAAAACAAAAAAAGAAACGACATGATTAATACTGACTGTGTAGCTCAAGGAGAAGTATAAATATAGTTAATATGTAATATTTTTATACTCTATTGTATAAATGCATTTGTTTGAAGCTTACTAAAAAGAACTTGTGTGGTTCTTAGTTAAGAAACATCATGGGGACTATTTTCATGCCAAAGCACGGGCTTCCCAAAGAGATCCTGTGACTCTTGTCATTTCGGAGCCTAGAATTTCACTGAACGCATTCCGCCCCCATCCACAACTGCTGATGTCCTTCATTACAGTTGTTAACACATCTCGAAAAACACAATAACATGACCAGAGTGGACGCTTCAGTTTTTCAAGTGGTTTGAAAAACATTGTCCTTTGATTCTTTTATGAGGGTTCCATAATTTCTTGGGGTTTTCCTGCTGCTTTTAGCCCTGCCAGCGGCTCTTCCCAGACAGAAACTGGGACACTTGATGGTGGTTGTGGTAAATTAATAAGGGGAAAAAATAAACAGAAGGTCCTTTTCCCATGTTTTTTTTTTTTTTTTTTAAACTTGGCAAATCTGTTCACTGTACAGTTAATTTGGTGCTCGCAATGCAGGAACCCCGTCTGGCTTCTCTAATTTATCATCCTCTTCTGATGTTGTTCCTTCCTTAAGGAGTCCACAAGTGAGTCTCACAGCAGGCAAGGGAATGGATGGTCCTCGCTCCAGGTTCCCACATTCCTCCCCGACATCTGGCAGCTGGATGCAAAGGCAAAGCAAAACTTTCTAGGATTTGTACAATCCAATCCCATAAGGTTAATATCGTCTAAATTAGTGGTAGGCAAGCTTTTTCTATCAATAGCCCTATAGTAAATATTTTTGGCTTTGCGGGCCATATGTTTTCTGTCACAATTACTCAACTCTGCCTCTGTAGCATGAAAGTAGCCATAGATAATACATAAACGTAGGAGCATGGCTGTGTTCCAATAAAGCTTTATTTATGGACACTAAAATCTGAGTTTCATATAATTTTTATGTGTCATGCAAATTTTGTTTTGGGTTTTGATTTTTTTCCCCCCAACCATTTAAACATGAAAAAGCATTCATAGCTTTCAAGGCTGTATAAGAACGCACAGCGAATGCATTTGGCCCATATGCTACAGTTCGCTAACCCCTGTTCTAAACATTCAGTTCTTCAAATCTGTATCTCAAGCCAAGATCCACCATTTGGACCTCAGAATGGATTACTGATGTCTCTATTTATTTTTCCCTCAAAAACCTTCAGTGTCCAACATGAGATTCTCATCTCCCATTGCTTTTTTTCCCAGGTATTCCCTGTCTGACAAAAATACTTTCACATCTTCCACATAGTTGTTGTTATAGTTAGAAAATGGCTAACCATTCCTGTGAGCCTTTTTCTTATACTCCTTACCTAGTCTATCACTGAATTCTATGGACTCTTTTCCCGAGACATACCTCAAATCTGTTTAATTCTGTCCATCCTATCCAAGCTACCCTTATCTCTGGACTTGAATTCCTATCATTGGTTTCTAACTGAAAACCTCCCCTTTGCTGTCTTTTCTATTAGCTAAATGTTGGCAAAATGAGTTATTGTCATTGTTTCCCAGATATAGAAATTGCATGATCAACATAGACAATACGTGTAGGTAAAATAGAAGTTTTCACTCTTAGCTTCTCTCAGTGTATTTTGCCATATATCATCTGAGGTGAAATTGCTAAAGCATTATTTATGTCATCACTCTAATGGCTTCATTTCCCTCTCCCAAAAAATAATCCAGAATCCTAGATAAGTTCTACAGAGTTCTACCTGAGACAAATTCCACTTTCACTTTCATCTCCTCACCATTTCAAACCACTTCCACCATTGTTCATTAAGCTCTGACCAGACAGATACCTCCTTTCTGTTCCTGCTGCAGAAATCACCCTTTCCTGGGTCAGTGCCTTTTCCTCACTCTTTTCTCTGACTGGGTGGTCTCTTGCCAGGTCATTGCATGGTTGGCTCATTCTCAATCCTTTAAGATTCAACCCAATTGTTACTTCCCCGACTGACCACTCTGTCCAAAGTAGGCATCACCATCCTCTTCACCCTGATAATTTCCTTTATAAGCTGTATCCAAATATTTAACAATTTTTATTGTCCATTTTTAAAAACTGGATCATTATCTGTCTTTCATCTAGAATGCAAGTGATACTGAAATTAGATAGTTGTCTGCTGGATTCACTCTATCCATAGGCCCAGTCTAGCATGGAGTAGCTACCTAATAAATGACCTAATGAATGCATCTATCAATTTAAAAATTTAAACCAACCCTATGGCATAATTTTTTTAAATTCATGCAAAATTTTTAACTGAACTATAAATTATCAGAGAAATGCCTCAATTATGGCACAGTATCCATTTTATTTTTACAGCTTTGTTGCACTTTTCAATTTTTCTACAAGAAAAAAATATGAATTACTTTTGTTATTAGAAGTAATAGAAATACAAATGTTAATAAAAGAAAACTCCAGCCTGCAAACATTATTTGTCTATGGTTTTCTAAATCATGTCCTTGAAACCTGAATGATTACACTGGAACATGGAAATGCTTCAATGTCTAAGATAAACAGAGGGAAGGTAATATACCATCAGGATGCTGGCATTGAGAAAACCTGTTAAAGGCCAATTTACTCTTCAGATGGAGCTCTGTGGGAGTTTTGGCTGAGTAACTATGTCTTCTCTGTTGAGTCACACATCTTTCTTTCCTATTCTTTCTGAATTTCTGAAAACATCATTTAATTTGAAGGATGATTAATCAACAAAGATGATTTTTAAAATGTGGATGGATGGGGGCTTTGGCACGGGTAGAAATCCTGACTGTGTCTTTGTGGCTCATATAACATCACCTCTGAGTAGCAATTTCCTTCTCTATAAAACAGAATTGCAGAGTAATTTCTCATTAGGCTATTTTGAAGACCTGGAAGATATTTATAAGGAACTGGTAGAGTATAAAACAAAAACTAGATATATATGAAAACAAAGTATTACTTTATGTGTCATAAATATTATTTTATTATTTTTAAATGAATAAGTTCCACATGATGAGAAAAATATATGTTTGTATGAATAAATAAATAAATAAAAGAAATCTAGCTTGAGAAAGTTCTTGGCTATCATATGTTCCTGAAAAGATTTTTTTTCTCACTATGTTCAGAATTCTTTAAGTATATAAGCCAGTATTTACTACATTATGCTGTAATAACAAACAGCTTCTGTAAACCAGCAACTTATAACTACAAAGGTTTATAAGATTTTATTTCTTCTTTGCCTTATATTTGGACTATGGCAGCTGCACATTGACTATAACTCTGCTAGATGTGTAGTTTTCATCCCAGAAGCCAAGATGAAAAAGCAGCCCTTCTTTAGGATATATATTTCTCATAGTAGAAGAAAAATGGAGATGATGGAATCATACATGACTTAAAACTTTAAATATGGCATGGGCTACTTTGCTCACATTCCATTGGTGAAAGCAAGTCACATGAGCATAGTGATGTCATTGAGCTAAGGAAGTCACTCTTCCAATGGAAGTCATTGAAATTCACATGGCAGCAAGTAGAGGTTTATAATTCTCTTACAAGAGGAACTTGAATCATTGGATGATAAAAAAATAGACCACATAACCTGGTTCATTTTTTTCTAAAATTAAAAGGAAAATGAATAACAAGAATGTCCTCTAAAGGTATATAGACCTATTTTCCACCTGAAATAAACCAATGTTTAAAAACAAAACATTGTTTCGTGGAAGTAATGGGTTGATATGTTTAGTGTAATGGAAAATGCTGATATTTTAAGTAGCAAGTTAAATAGCACAGTCTGGGAATACAATTTCCAATGACTGATATGGTTTTAATAGGGCTAGTCAAATAGGTGGATCTGGCGTTAGATGGATGGGTCTGGGAAACTCTGATCATCATTCTCCTTAGACAGCAGCCAGCTCTCAGAACTGAGGTCAGCATGATTACATTGAGCCCTGGGCTAAAGCATTTTCAGTCTCCTTTAGTCAAACCACAATACATTGATTAAATATTTGCCTAGAGTTTATTAAATTTGGGCTACCCAGAGTTGTCTGTATTAATAGCCATCAGATTAAATATATCTTTTCATGCACTCAGTCATCGATCGGCAAACCACGGAAACATTCCCTTTCCCCCTCATATTACTTGTTTTGCCATCATAAAAATTAGATAACATATTTCAGCTTTACAGGTACAATCTGTCTCATGGGTCGATATTTGAGTCTGACTTTTTCCCAAGCAACAAGGTACAAAGTTTCAGCTAGACAGGATGAATGAATTCTGGGTATCTATTGTACAGCACGGTGACTATAGTTAACAATAATGTATTATTTACCTGAAAATTACTAACAGAGGAGATCTAAATGTTCTCACCACAAAAAAAAAAAAACAAAACTGATAAGTATGGGAAGGAATGGATATGTTAATTGGTTTGATTTAATTATTTCACAATATAAACATATATCAAAACAACATATTGTATACCATAAATATAGATAATTTTTATTTGTTAATTATACCTCGATAAAGTTGGGGTGGGGAGAAAGAAAGAAATGAAACTGATATTCTTATTCTCATTTTGACGTAAAGAAACGAACATTCAGGGAATGCAGTCTTGTCCTCTGACCCTGAGTCGGTAAGAGGATGACAAGAAAGGTGCCCTGGATTCTTCATGAAGACTAGTCAACCAGCTTGACTTGGTGTTTCAGCTTCCATGGAATTCCATAGTGGTGAAAACCTAAACAACTTCATTACAGAAAAGCAACAGATTTCTGCACAGGAAAGAATTAATCAAAACATTTTCTCTCCCAGAGTGTCAATCTTCCTCTATTATTGTTTTTATGGATATTGTTGTTGTTTTGCAAGTACCCTGCTTGTGTGGACAATGAGGTTCAATTAGGCCATGCTGGTTCAAACCCTTAGAATAAAAATGGGCAGTTATTGAAATAGGTGATTGAGAAATAACTGATGTCTTAATAAAGTTTAATAGTAGTTTACTGGGCAAATTAATGATTCACTTCCATAAAAACATCAGTTGTGCATGTGGATACAAACTATAATGACAGGAAATGGTAAAATGAACTTTACACAGAAGTATGTCTTTTCAGGCTAGAACAAACATAAAGGCGTGAAAGTACATGTGGAATATTTGTCTTCAAAGAAATTTACTTTGCAATTAGTGCAAAGTAATTAAATGCATACAGAAAAGAATAAAAAGGATAGCAAAGCTTATACATGAAAACTAAAGATCCCTCTCTTCCCTGGCCCCAGTCATCTAGGTCCCTTCCCTCTGAGTTGCCAATTTCTCTTGCAGACTTCCAGAAATAAGCTTTTACATTAATGTAAGTTATTGCTATTATACCAGCTAAAGAGTGCTAAAAGGGGAGAGGGAGTAGATAAACATTTTTTATACTTTTCCATTTTTCCAAGTGTTGCCATTACAGTCTGGGAAAAGGAGGAGCAAGAATAAGAAGGAAAAAAAAAAAAACCTTAAAAAAACAGAGAAATGTTCCCAGGAATTTCTATGCCATCTGGATCTCTTGGCACAATCATTAATATTTTGATTTTTAAAATATTTTTCCAAAATTTCACAGAGCTAGATTTAAAGAAGGGGACTGGTGCTGATAGTCTCCATGGAGAGGACAAAGAACAGATAAGGCTACCTTTCAGTGGAGAATCCAGAAAAAGATTCTTTAAAAAAAAACTCTTCTAACATTAAAAGCCTGTGGGTAAGAAATGAATATAAGTTTGTCTATTCATTCATAAAAAGAAATCTATTGAGCACTGAATGTGTATCAGGTGCTGAGGATGTAAAAATAAACAACATAAATATGACCCCTATGGCTTTAGATGTCCCCAAAATTCAATTAGCCAACCACTCCATGATGAACAATCCATTTTGTACAAGCACATTGAAAAACTGTCTTATATAAAGATCATTCATTCAAATTATGAATTTATTAAAATGTTTTTATTAATGATTGCTATGTGTTAATGGACTGCAGTAGATTAAATATAAAAATGACCACTGGAGAAATGCAAATGAAAATAATAGTGAGATACCACTACACACTATTATGAATGGATAAAAATCCAAAAAACTAACAATCTCAATTTCTGGTAAGATTGTGAAGCAACAGGATTTCTCATTCATTGGTGACATGAATGCAAACTGGTGTAACCACTTTGATAGACAGTTTGACAGTTTCTTACAAGCAATTGTGTTCCTAGGTATTTACTAAATTGATATGAAAATTTATGTCCACATAAAAACCTATGTGTGATTTTTTTATAATAGCTTTATTTATAATCACCCAAAATAGAAAGCAATCAAGATGTCCTTCAATAAGTGAATGGATAAACAAACTATGCTACATCCTTCATACTCAAGAATAAAAAGATTAAACTATCATGCCATGCAAAATTATGAATGAATCTTTAAAAGCATATTGCTAAGTGAAATAAACCAGTCTACATAGGCTATAAATTTATGATACCATTAATGTGACATTTTGGAGAAGGCAAAACTGTAGAGTCAGGAAACAGATCAGTGGTTGCTGGGTGTCTGAGTGGGAAGAAGGTTGAATAGGTGACGTATACTTTTTTGTGTGTGGTTATTTTAGGGTGGCAAAACTTTTCTGTATGATAGAGTAATGGTGGACATGTAACACTACGCATATGCTAAAACCCATAGATCTTTGCAGCACAAAGTGTGAACTTTAATGAATGCAAATTAAAAAAAAACAAAAACATTTACGAGGTCAGGAAAATTCCAGAATGGAATTTGGAATGTGACAAAAGAATCTGTATTACAAATGTATGAAACAACCTCACTGAAGAGGATGGGAAAAAAGTGCTGACTATAACTTTGGAAATAACAGTAAAGGCAAAAGGAACTGTACATAAGCACTGTACTCTACTTGATAAAGCTGTTTCACACAGGGATATAAGTTAACAGTTCTGAAACCACCATACATGTATACTGGAATTAATTAAACGGATAGCAGATGGTAGGAGCCAGATTTCTTACTGCTGGTGTATGAGGTTACAAATAAGCAAAGAGTAGAAGCTAAAATGATCCATATGGTAATAGATTAGAGTTGGAGACATCAGTAAAAATTCATGTTTAGCTTAATACGGGTTCAGAGGGTTGCATATGGACATATTTAGAAATACATGAATATGTGCATGTTAATATATGCACATACATTTGCTTGCTCTGTCAGCTGAAAGGGCCCACCAGCAACTACACTAGCACCCAAATCTTGGTTTGTAATACTATCCCCTAATAAAAGGAACAAGTGCTCCTTCAAGAAATGGTTGATTCTAGAAGTAGGAAAATATGAGATAAGCCTGGAACATCTATAATGCCAAAAGTTAAGGCAATACTAAAAAATAAAAATAAACCATCTCCCAATGATGGAAGTATGTCAAAGAGACACAAGAACAAACTGAAAGAGCTCCCAATGGCCAAAACTGGAATGACTTGAACAAGAAAACAAAATAATATTAGTACTATTAAATTATAACCCCAAATAGAAAACCAATACTTATGAATCCATATTGATACAAATGAATGATTAAACAAACAAATAAATTAGTTAATAGATGGGGAAGAATAGACAACTCTCCCACGCATATGAATGATAAATAATTTATTTAGCTACTCCACCTTCAAGGAGGTGAAACATAACTTCTCACTCCTTAATTATGAGCTGTAAAAGGTGACTTCCTTCCAGGGATTACGGTATAGAAAACAGGAAAAGAGTATCTTTGAGTGGAGAAACCTGACAAATATTACCTCGCTCAGGTGGTCAAGGTCCCCATCAATAGCGATGTCATGCCAATAGCATGTACCCTTGATAGAATGTGATGAGAATGGCACTTTACCTTTGTGGTCTTCTTCCCAGGAACTCATAACCTCAATCTAATCATGAGCAAAAAAATTCAGACAAACCCCAATTTAAGAACATTATACAAAATACCCGAGCAGTACTCTTTAAAACTGTCAAGGTCATCAAAACAAGAAAAGGTTGAAAAGCTTTCATAGCCAAGAGGAACCTAACAAGACGTAATGACTGAATGAAATACAATATTTGAGATAGAATCTGGAAGGAAAAGAACAATAGACAAAAATAAGAAAATATGACTAGAATAAGGATTTTTCGTTAATGATATATTTATATTGGTTCTTTAGTTGTGACCAATGTACCATATTCATGTAAGATGTTAATAAGAGGAAACTTTCTATGGCCAGTAAATGCAGTGTAAGTGGTGGTGTGCCAATTCCAAGCCTAGGCATCAAAAACCTTGCAACTCCTGCTCTATTTCTTGGAATCTTGTCACCACTATGTCAACAAGCCTATGCTAATTTATTGGCGAATGAGAGATGTGGATGAGAACCCAACGGTCTCAGCTGTAATCATTCTAGATCTACATCCAGCTACATTCCAAATTAAGTGGGAAAACCTGATTGAAAATATATGAGTAAATACAGAAAAGAGAATAACAACCATACAATTTTCCCACAGACTCATGAAAGTAAGAAATCTTATTATTTTAAGCTGCTGAGTTAGAACTGTTTACACAGACTTTGCTAATTGATATACATTATATACTAGTTCATGTTTTGATTATACTGTCCAATGTCCATTGTCTTTTTTGAAATTCAAACTTTTAGTGTATTTTTAATTTCTGGTGTTTTATATATCACAAATGTAAAGAATAATATAAACTCCAGGAGAGTTTTTTTTCTTTTTCTTTGTATTATATGTGCTTACCTACTTATCGTAATTCATCATACTTGTGCACATGACTGCGTTTATACCCAAGCAGACTCAGAATCCTCCCCTCTTACTTACAAGTATATACCCCAAATCAAGTGAAATTGGTGTTCAGTAATGGAGCTCCATCTTCTTTTTCATTTTTCTATATTGAGAAAAAGATAATGGCATTTAAGAAAAATAACTTTGTATTAGACTGTATTGCTGTTCTCAATAATTTACAGCCCCTTTGCCTGTAAGAATATATGTCATCACCTGTTGCTATGTTATTTCAGCATCTTTCCCTGGGAGAAATATATTACTTTCCTGTTCCCTTGATGTTAAACCTAGTCTTGCTTTATCCAATGGAACATAAACTGTCATGATGTGTAAACAGAAGTTTTAGAAGCCACTGCATGATTGGTTTTTATTTTTTCTCCTTTTCCAAGAAAATGCCATACCCAAAAGGCTCTTCATCCTTGGTCCTGGAATGAGAAGACACAGGGACCAGTCTCAAATCAATTGACACGAAGTGTGAGCACAAATGTTTGTGGTATAAGCCGTTGAAACATGGGGATCATTTGTTACCTTGGCAGTGCTGACTAGTATAACTTCTCATTTTTATATAAAATGGCAAATGATTGAGAAGAGTTCACAAATCCAAAATATAAAATACTAAATAAATCTATGTTCTACTTAACTGCACTATTATCTATTAAAATTATATAGAAAGTCAGAGAATTGGATGAAAGATGGTATGTTTGTGTGTGATTTATTGTCTTATGCTATTGCTATTTTACTCCAGAACACTGGCATTTTCTCATCACTCTTTGGAAAGATGTGTTTTGTTTTTTTTTTAATTTATTTATTTATTTAATTATTTGCTTTTCAAAAAATGATATAAAGATCACAACACAGTGGAAAATAAGTAGTAGTTTCTTAAAAATAAAGTACAATTAAATTGCTTTAATTTGGTAGTGATTCTCAGAAGATACAGGATAAAACAAAACAATTTTTGCATCTCAAAAGCCCTAGATATTTCTTGAATAATCAATATTCATATGAAAATGGTAGCCAAACTGTCTTTTAGCAAATCAGTTGTTTGATGAGTGTTTTTTTTTTTTTATGTGGTAACTTAAACTTCACTGAATTGATATCATTCCCGATCTCTGCTAACCCAGAGCTTACATTCTAGGTTTAGGAGAGACTGAGTTTAGTATAGGTATTTTAGGAAGCAGGGAATTGTTTGATGGATCCAGTGGGATATTTTTACTCATATCATCTTTAGAACTACTTCCAAAAGGAGCTAGCTTGCCTTTCCAAAGAGAATTGGGGACTATAAAACATGGAAACATGAGTCAAATGTGAGTGGTTACACTAAAAGAATTATACCAAACTAAGGCATCAAGGCTTCTGTGTCAGAAATCTGATCGAGATGATTACACTTTAATGCTAGAGGGAGGAGAAGTCTGACTTCCTCCACTCTGAAGTCAGCAATGTGACAATGGCGTAGAAAACGTCAAGGACTGCAGGTGAGAAATAGATGAAAGTCAGTCAGCCTGGACTACCCCCATAAGCCAATGTCAGCAGTCTTAGAAGCCGTCAATGAGACTAAAGCGTTTGGGACTATATTGTTGGGGCTCCAGAACTAGCATCTATGAGGGATATTGCCTGATGATGCTTTGCCTTCACTCTAGACTCCAAGGGAGGGGAAACTTTAAATGTGGTTTAAGTTATTATAAACAATGTCTTTTGTAGGTCAGTATGAATTCTAGATCACTATCTGATAACTGCACACTTCCCAGAATTCATAGTCAGGCCAGGGGCCCAGAATGAGCTCATATTGAATTTCAGAGGAAGATGACTTGAAAGAAACATGGGATTCTCGTCCATAGATGGTAAGGGGCTAAAATCTCCTTGCTGTGTGGGGACAAGCTCAGAAACATGGGATAGGAACAGAAGTATTAGAAAGGCAAGACCTAACCAGAGTGTTTGGAAATCTTACAAAGGCAGGGAGGTTTACCACTTCCCTGGAAAGTCTAAGGGTTGTGGTAGATGGGCCACTCACTCTACAACACCTCTGGCCAATAATAATTTTTATATCAACATTAGAAATTTGCCATCTTTGAGAGCCCGTCTTGGAACAAAGTTTATTTCCCCTGATATCAAGGTCCCCAGGTGCTCAATTCAAATGCTCAAAACAATTTGCGACTTGAGCATCAACACAAATTATGGCATGGGTGACCCAAGGTGAGTGGTGGGAATAACAAAATTATCCCCAGGATATATGAGCATCTTGACAATGCTTTCCTGATACTATCACTTATGGGTTTATGCTCAGTGGCTAAGTAATGTATGAGGACAGGAAATATTTGGATTAAGACTATTAAGAAGCTACAGGTTACAATTAGATTTTGATGCATTTCTACGTCTCTAAATATTTGTCCAAAGAAAGGCAAATAAATAGAAGGGCATATACAGGTATTCTGAAACCTCTAAAGATGATGTATTCAATATCATTCTTGGAAATTGCAAATATTAAATTCTCCTGAAAACAACATTTTCAGGTCATCTCTACTTTGCTGGTGCAATAAGCATGGCATTTATCCACCCATGTGATCCTCTAGCAGTGAGATGAGCTCATTGATCTTGGCTGCTAGTGACATTTTCTGTGATTTTTATCTCCGTAAATCACTGAGCCTGTGTTTTCTAAACTGCAAAATGAGGCTCAATCTTCTCAATGGTTTCAGAAGATTTTAGAGAGAGAGACTGAATGGGGGACCCGTGGTGTTTAAAGACCGTCAAGTCTGTTTCTGTAACATTCAGAAGGAATCTCTGAACCAGAGAGGAACAGTAGGTGAAGAGCTACCTGAGAGAAAGGGGCAGTCAAGACTGAATCACAGTAGCTTAGAGATGGGAATGAGCTCAGTCCAATCACATAATGCCTGCTATTGTGCTCTGGCTTAGGGAGAAGCCAAATTCAGAAAGCACATTCCATTAGACTAAATAAAGCTTCGATCATGTGTAAAATTTCCAGCTTGAATAGGCAGCCATCCTATCACTCATCAGGCTAGATGCATTTAATGGGTGTAATTTCTTCCTCATTTTTCTATGCGTTTATTGTTTCATTTTTATTATAGGAATTTAAGCATCTTATTAAGCTTATTATTTTCTGTTAAGCCTAGGCTTAAGTAAATACTGTTCTACAGGGTGTACATGCAAATATGTTTCCTTTAGATTGTCAAAAGAATGGGGCAATCTGATTCAGCTTAACTGTGAGATTAGAAAAAAGGAAAAGTTAAAAAAATAATAAAAATAAAAAACCCATCAAGCACTGAGCCAACGTAACTTGAGAGTGTGTAAAAATCATTTTGGGGGAATTGTAAAATGTAAAGTCCTCAACTCCAGAAGTTCTGATTCTATAGACTCACGATAAAATTCAGAAAAATGTATTTTAAGAAAGCTTCATAATTTTTTTAAATTTTGATATAACATTGCCTTGGGCCTTGGTAAACTACATTAAACTTGTCTTTAAATTGCTTAGAGGAAAAGGAAAGAAGATGAAAGATGAATGTTATTTTTATTCTATTAAGGCCAATTGTCTAAAAAACTGAATGTCAGAAATTGTCCCTGAAACATTTTAATTTCAAGACTTAACCGCATGTGCGAGAGCTGCTGGGCTGCACAGCTTTTGAAGACTGTAGCATCTGGGGCTCAGCTGATGCTGACGAGAGCCTCAGTCCTGAGCAAGTGTTCATTAAGTATAATTGAAGTGAACCAAGTGTAATTCTATATTTACTCTGGCAGATTTTCCAAGGTAATGATATGCTGCAAACAAAATAACCTAGAAAAGATGCCTCAAATTGGAGACTTAGACCCTGAAAAATCAGTTATAGGAGGTGGCTTATTGAATTCTTTTTAGGGGAAACAGTCAAGCCAAAGATGGTTCTATTACAAATTCCCCAGAATTTCCCCAGTTGTAGACCCAGAAGTAGACTCCAAGGCAAAGAGTCAAGAGGAAATTATTTGGGAGGTGATTTAGAAAATACTGGGTGTTGGGGGGGGAGGCAGTGAGACTAATAAGGGAAGAGAACCAATAGGGGAGCTTTGTCGAGCAAGTTATCGCTGTGGACAGCTGGGCACAATCCTACCGGGAACTCTGAGAGAGAGTGTAGAAAATGTCCTTCAGGGTTAGCTTCCCCAAGAGGTGAGGGAGCTGGGGTACTCATACACTGACTCCTCCCTCAGTCACTGGTTGAAGATTGCTCCAAGAAAACATGAATTTCCTGGTACTTCCAGCCTGCCTGTTGCAACCAGGTTTCAGGAGCCAGCGCAAGTAAATCCTAAGGCAAAGGAGCAAGCGCTGGCTGCTGGGATTCAGGCAAATGTGTACTGAAATGGAAAGGACCAAGGATGTGGGAGGAGTGCTAAAAACATCGGCTTCCAGCGGTTCCCAACCTTTTTGGCACCAGGGACTGGTTTCATGGGAGACAATATTTCCACGGTGGAGGGGTGGAGCTCAGGTGGTGATGTGAGTGATGGGGAGCTTGCTGTGTGGCTCTCCTATCCTCCCCAACCCACCGCACCCCTCCATTCCTAAGTTTCATGGAAGACAATTTTCCCATGGATGGGGCATGGGAGAGCTCTGCAGCCTGGTCCCCAACAGCGGGTTGGGGATTGCAGAGAAAGAGGGATTAGGAAAAGTTGTCTTTGAAGTCAGCTGCTGTGCCTAGTATAAAGAACGAACTTGCTAGGCAAAAGCTGAGGCTTATTATATTTAAAATATCTCTTCTGTGAGAAAACCAAGCCAGACTGAGAGATAGAGAACTGGCTGGATGCCCTGATTACCAATCCACAAGGGACATTAAATTATCACAGTGATAAATTGGATTTATGGTACCAGTTCACTTGAATTTCAACTTGAGAGTCCTTCCATAACTGGTAAAATGTAAATTTTCTTTAACTCTCAAAGTAGAAAATGCCCTTACTGGAAATTTTAAAAGCACTTCTTTCTTGCATGCTATCTCTAGTGCAGGTTTTGGCCCCATTTAAGTGTAGGTTTCATGGTACAACCTGAAGTAGCTGAGTGTTAACCAGAAATAGATTTAAAGTGAGTAGACATTCTACAACTAAATGACATATAGCAAAATGCTGTTCACCTGGGATTAAGCATTTATTTTCTAAATGTAAATGGTTTGATATGCCTCCTACTAAAGAGTTGTTCAGATCAGGAAAAAAATGTATGTAATAAATGAATTTCTCATGGTAAACATAAAGAAAAAGGAAAACAAGTATTAATTAAAAAGTTTCACCCTGCCTTCACAAAGTAAATAGTGATTGAAGATGTAAAAAGTATCATTTTGAAGGGATGACAGTTTTTTAGCCCATCAAGAGAAATCTCATGTCACTTTAGCAAACCACCAAATTTGGTTGACAAAGTGAATAAGAATCTGGTGTTATTTTAAATATGCTCAGTACCTTTTCTCAAAATTTTGAAGGAGTGCCCACAGCTGCACAAACTGCAGCTTAGGGCAGAATTAAAAACCACCCCGTTGTTCATAGAGCTCAAACAATTACAGTGCTTATGGACTCCATACCCTAAAGCTACATGAATGGAATCATAGATGAATTTTTTTCACTGGAGATTTGCAAACTCATCAGATGGATACACTGGAGAAAGTAGCATGCCAGATTTAGATTTCATTCTGCCTCTGGTCAGTTCTAAAATTCAGAAGACTTCCTCTTGTATGCTCTGTGGATCTGAGCAAGCTGCATTTAAGTTTGACACACACAGACACACATACAAGGTACGATTGTTTAATTGTGTCTTTAAATTTAATTTATTCTTGCTTCCACTTTTTGCCCTCCAGCAATATTTCCAAATTGTAGAAAGCTTTCCTGGCTACATTCATGCTTGGGAACACTTTCCAAAGTAACTTAGCTTTAAGCTACCAGCTTGGCACTGGAATAATTAATATCAAAAGATATTCTAAATTGAATGTCAATTTCTCAAAGTTTTCCTATGTTGTGGTCTCTGTTGTACATAAGGGACTCTTTGCTGTCATTGAAAACTATAATCAAAAACATCTTTTCTAAAACAAAGAGAATCCAACTACCAATATTGTAATTTGAATATGGGTATAATTTTGCAACTTGGATTTATTCTGCTAATTTGTATTGTTTCATTTTTGAGATGGAAAAGCCAAAAATATCAGCTGTGGAATCTCCAAAATCACCATTGGCTATTGAGAAATTTATGTCTCTTAATGATAAAACCACATTTAAAATGTCTAATTTAAAAGAATGAGATGACAAGCGAAGTGGGAATTGTATGAGTTGAGAGAGACACTGATTAAAAGACATGATAGAAGAAAACTGTATGTATACCCTGCATCATAGTTATACTCCTCTTTCTCTTTGTCTATAGAGGTGGAGAGTGACAAGGAAAATACAGAGGGAGCAAGACAGGGAAAAGCGGTACAGGAAGGTAAAATAAGGACAGGTACCATTTGAGGGTTCATAGTGATGGAGATAGTGAAAGAACAGCAAATTTCTCAATTTTAGTTTCTTTATAAAATGCTGGTGTGGACCAGGATGGTCTCTACAGACTCAAATAATTCTAAAGTTTCATAGCTCTTTGGTTTTAAAGTGAGAATCTGACTTTAGCAACCAGCCACTGAAACATGTCACAGTGACTCTCATATCTTTGGATAAAAATAGCTCCTTGTGAAATGATTTGTGAGAACCACTTGTCTTCCCATTTTTTGTTTTGTTTTGTTTTTTCTTTTTTTGTATGTATTTTTTTCTACACAAATATTAACTTATCAGGCCATTCAAGCTTCTGAAAGAACTTGAACAAAATTACCCACAGGCAGAAACAGGCCCCAGAAAACCCAGGTGACTTGAGAGCTTTCTGTATAAGGAGTTTCATGGGCCGTGATGCCAGTGGACCCTGTCACTGAGCTTGGAAGGGCAGACATTAACTTCACAGAGGCACTACCCCCCAATCTCCAGGTTGAGTTTGCTGGGTCACTGCCTGATAGTTTAAAAAATGAATCCAGATGTTTAGCCCCAAGGAAATAACAAACACTACCCAGGCAGAGAGTTTAGCGCTAGAATTTATGTCAGTGCAGAATGTAGAGTCACTTCTGTCTTCTGCTTCTACCTCTGAATCAGGGTAAGGCACTGGTGCATTTCATGCTGCTTTGGACCATGAAGCAGCATGTTGCTTCCAGCCATTTTCATTCAGAGGTGGCAAAGTCCATTTCAGAGTAATTAGGACCTGTGTCAAGGATTTCTATCATGTTAAGTTCCTGGAGGACTTGGCCAGGAGGCTGGACCACCTCAGCTCCTTGTCCCCACATAAGTACCCGAGAAATAATGTCCATCCTGGCTTCTTCATACAGAGCACTTCCTTGTCACAAGGAACAAGAGAGGTCCTGCATGGCCAGACAGCTGGTCTTCAGTCAGTCAACTGAGTTATGTCAGGTACACACGGCCTAACTAACGTCATACATGTCTCTACTTCTAAAGGCTGGATGTAACAATCACCATTTGTCTAGGGGCTTCTAACTCCAGTTTGTCCTGATAGACAAATAGACAACGAATATAGAGTAGTCCTTTTGGCGATAAGTCACTGAACTCCAATCTAATGCTTATGACAAAGGAAATAAATTTTCTTTAAGTTCAAAACATTTCTCGAAACTAGTTAAGTAGTCGTAGTCAGAGTATTGAGACCAGGGGTCCAGGACAAACCATGCATGTTAAGTGTACAGCTTGGAGAACTCTCACACATTGAATTCATGCCTGTAAGTAACCAACACCCAAATCAAGACCCAGAGTATGGCCAACACCTTGAAAGCTGTGCTCCCAAGGGTAACCACAGCACTGACTTCTCACACCACGAATTCCGTTTGCCTGCTTTTAAACTTTATGCAAATGGAATCACATATTAAATATTCTTGTGATTGGGCACTTCTGCTCAACATAATATTTGCGAAATTACCAATGTTGTTGTATATAGTTATGGTTCATTCACCTTACCCCAGTTAAAATGGCTTTTATTAAAAAAATCCACAAATAAAAGATGCTGGTGTGGACACAGGGAGAAAGGAATACTTCTAAACTGTTGGTGGGACTTCAAATTAGTACAACCTCTATGGAAAACAGTATGGAAATACTTCAAAGGGCTAAAAATAGACCTACCATTTGATCCAGCAATCCCACTACTGGGTATTTACCCCAAGGAAAAGAAGTAATTTTATTAAAAAGACATTTGCCCTAGAATGTTTATTGCAGCACAATTCATAATTGCAAAGATGTGGAATCAATACTAGTGCCCATTATTCATGAGTGGATTAACAAAATGTGGTATATGTATAGCATGGAATACTACTCAGCCATGAAGAAGGATGACTTAATGCCTTTTGCAAAAATTTGAATGGAACTGGAGCCCATTGTCCTAAGTGAAGTACCTAAAGAATGAAAAAACAAACACCACATGTACGCACTATTAAATTGGAACTAGCTGATGAGCATACATGTGCATGGAGGGAAGTAAAATTTAACGGAAATAAAGCAGGGGGGAGGGAGGAGGAAGGGATGGGTGAAAACCTACCTAATGGGCACAGTGAATACTATATGGGCACAGTTATAACAATGACTCAAGCATTATAAAAGTGATCCATGTAACCAAGAATATTTGTACCACTGTAATACTTTGAAATAAAAATAAATAAATAAATAAATAAAAAGCACAAACATTCAAGGGAGATTTTACAAAAGATAAACAACTAAGGAATGAAAGTTTCAAAAGATATTAAATATTTAAAGAGATATTTTTATGCAGTTGTAATTGTTTTTTTACCTGAATACTCTGTTTCCATGTATTTCTCAGATAGATGCTATTAATATGTATCTCCCAAATTTCCAAGCCCAGGGCGACTTCACTATTTTATTTCTCAACAATAATAATGATGACAACAACAGTAATAACAACAATAATTTAAATAATTGGGCTCATTGTCTTTCACAACATGCTTCATTCATTTTTTTTACCTGATTCTTACAACTGTGAGATAAAAGTATTATAGATTTTAGTTTCATCAGTGCACAGTCCAGGGGAGGGGGCTCTGAGATAAGAAGGGACTTGCCCAGCACTCTGGGAGGCCGAGGTGGGAGGATCGCTTGAGGTCAGGAGTTTGAGACCAGCCTGAGCAAGAGCAAGACCCCATCTGTACTAAAAATGAAAAAAAATTAGCCAGTCAACTAAAAATAGAAACAAAAGATTAGCTGGGCGTGGTGGCTTGCGCCTGTAGTCCCAGCTGCTTGGGAGGCTGAGGCAGGAGGATCACTTGAGCCCAGGAGTTTGAGGTTGCTGTGAGCTAGGTTGATGCCACGGCACTCACTCTAGCCCGGGCAACAAAGCGAGACTGTCTAAAAAAAATAAATAAATAAAAAAGAAGGGACTTGCCCAGATGATTGGAACTAATAATAAGAGGCGCAATGGATCTGGGATTCGAACCAATAGCATTGGATTTCTCAGCATCATGTTGCTTTCCTTTACCCTTGACATAGCTCTGCTAATAAAGACACTTTATACTGAAAGAGAGACTTTGTACAATAGCCTTTCCATTTTTATATTCTTTAACCTTTGCTTTAGGGACAAGATCAAATTGTATTTTTCCCATTTCATAGATGAAGAAAGACAAGCCCCAAGGGAAGTTAAGAATTTTCCATTTTTATGACCAGTTACTCAGGGACAGAAACACACAGAAAAACCTAACATATTGACTTATTTCTTAAGTTCTGTCCACTGAAATTGAAATGCTCAGGAAATAGGGAGCACAGGCAGCCATGTATATCAGGATGCTCCTGATGGAAGAATAACCATCGTGCTAGCCTTAGAATTTCGATTTTCCCAGTGTTCTGACTCACAATTTCTTCAACATAGCCAGAAGCATTGTAAACCTTGAAGGCTCAGATATGGACCAATTCCATATTCAAAATTCTAGGAGGTCTCTGATTTAAATTAAGCAAATAAATCTAAATCCTTGCCCCCGTTTCTTCTCTAGTCCACATCCCCTAGTAGATAAAAATGTAACACCACAATAGCAATTAATGGCCACTTGATGTGCTCAAGCTTCCAGAACCAAGAGAAAAAAATACAGATCACCGTATTTTTTTTCTTTATATGACAATATGCTATATTTTTCTTTTATTCCAAAGTATTATGGAGATACAAATGCTTTGGGTTACATGGATTGCTTTTGTCGTTTTATTTTTTATTTTTAAATTTCAGAATATTATGGGGGTACAAACATTTTGGTTACAGATATTGCCTTTGTGCTTGAGTCAGGGTTATAAGTGTGCCCGTCATCCAGATAGTGTTCATTGTACCGGTTAGGTAGGTTTTCACCCATCCCTTTCTCCCCGCCTTCCCCTGATCGACTTCCATTGAGATTTACTTCCCTCTGTGCACCTGTGTGCTCATTGGTTAGTTCCAATTTCAAAGTGAGAACATATGGTGTTTTTTTCCCCCATTCTTTAGATACTTCATTATTTTGATGTAACAAAAATGTCAACATCAGGTAGTTTAAAATGAAATTTACTTGTTTTCCTGGATTTTGTTGTTTTAGAGTAGAGCTGGTAACAGGGAAAGAGTTTATGAAAAAAATCAGTGAGTTCTTTTCTAAAAAAGAAAAGGAGAAGAAAAAAAAAAAACTTACAGTGTTTTCTGATTTCTAGGCCAAACAACAACAAAAAAGCTTTATTGTTTCTTTGTTAATCCTTCTAACTGCAATGGAAGTCCCAAGGGGAGAGTTGGCCTAAACAAATTAAGCTGGTGTATCCAATATTTCACAGAATTCACATTTAGAGTCAGTTCCCTGCCAAGTGAACATGTCTAGTTAGAGGTGTTTGGATTAATGCACATTCTTCGTGTGGTTTGGGTCACCTCTGTGGTCAGCCTCCACTTCCTGCCGCTCCACACTGGCAGGTCCTGAAACCCACCAACCCACAGGGCAAATAAAGGATAAAGAATGCATAAAAAATATTTCAGAGTTATACATTTTGATTACTTAAAATTCAAATTAAATATGTTGCTTATAAATATGTCAAAAATGGAATATTGTTTATCGGTGATCTCATCTCATCAGGTAGTTCCAGGCTACTTGATTCGAAACCAAATTTATAGAAGAAAACAATTTGAAAAACTTGACTATATAGAAGTCGAATATTAATTTTCAAAAGAACTATTTGTAGACAGGATAAAAATCCTGTACACTGAGCCATTCTTGTACATTTTAGATAGGATTTGATTTGTCCAAATCTAATTTATATGCATTTTTTACAAAAATATCTATAACACAAATTTCTTCTGGATCTGAAAAGAAAAAAATTATCTTATATTTAATTTAATTCATAAAACTAAGGCTCCAATGAATTGCAAACTTTTTCTTGGTCCTAAATATGTCTGGAAAGCAGGAGGCAAAAGTGGCTTTACTCTATTGTCTATATAAACAAAATAACTCTTCATATGAAAGAACTGTCTTCATTTTTTGGTTCTTGAATAATGAATTCCATATTATCTATAAATGTATAATATTTCTGTTAAAGACAAGACAGGATAAATACAAGATTGAATAAAGCAACATGCTGGGCAGAGATCCCATAAGAAGAAACCCAGTGTCTGCAGCATCTCATCACAGGCCGAGAGAGCATGATTAGGCAGGAAAAGACATTCCATTTGGGATACACTAGAGAAATGCAATCCTTGCATTGCTTAAATTCATTAGAGACTACCAAAAAAAAAAAAAAAAAGAGGAGCATGAGAACAAACTGTGATGATATTTTCGAAATGTCCCTTGGAGGAGAAGTAATTTAGACTGGAAAGAAGTCATAAGTAACACTTGGTCATTTGGTCCTGTGTGCATTAAAGCACATAGAATAAGCTAAATAAAGCACATGGATTGTATAGACTATGTTTTTGCCACTATGAGTGTTTTTCTTTTTTATAGGGAGGAGGCAGGGGAGAATAGAAAATGAATGAGGAGAAATTCTACTCCTAAAAAGAGATAGTCCAAGCAAAGCAAAGGAGAGAAAACAAGGTGAGTGTCGAAAGTAACACATTAAGCATGTTGAACATCATAACAAGGTCTGACTTTAGAAGCAGGGAAAATACAGAATGTTTGGGGCTTGGCTTTGCTTGTGCAAAGTGATATTTGTGTTAGAAGAGGCCAGAAGAAAGTCATGAGAGTCAGAATTATTACATGTGAAAGGAAATGGGTAACAATGGGTTTAGAGCACTCAGGACAAGAGAGGTTTGGCAATTAATTTCAGGAACTGGGAGACTTAGAAAAGAAAATGTAGGAGATATTGCAAAGAAAAGGAAATAATGTAGCATCCAACCAACAGGAGAAATAAAAGATGGACATATCTCCCTTCCTTCACTTGTTTGTTCAGAGATTACCTTCTCAAAGTTGCCTAGAATGACCATCCTATATAAAGTTACCACTCACCCACCTACATTCCATATCCCCCTTGTCCAGCTCTAATTCCTTTCCATAACATGACACCTTCTAATATACTGTATTAGTTACTCATTTATTTTGCTTATTGAGTGACATTATTCCCCTATCTACAATTTAAGCCCACAGAAGGCAGACATCATTGTTCAATGTATCCAAAGCACCTAAAACTGTGCCTGGTACAGATTGGGCACTTGAGAGACATGAGAGAATAGAAAGTATAACATTCAAGGAGGCAGGTTCATATGCTGAAATTCCAACTGTGAGATTTCCCATTGCTCACTTGATGTTGATATACAGAGAAGCTCAACATTGCCTTCTTGTCTTGGAACCAATCTACTTTATAGGAACTAGGCAAACATTAGAGAAAGAATGGGAAAATCCATTAAGTGTCACAGAAAAAGAAGGGTATGAGAACTGTGAGTGTGTGCTGTAACAACTAGAGGTTGAATTAATGAATTTGGTCTTTGTGGTAGGTGTTCTAAACTGTATAGAATTCTAATATCCCTCAAAATACAATGTGCTTGAGTATCCAACCTACAACACAGCACCATCAAATTCATGAAATTTCTTACAAGTATCTAGTATCCACAATGATTTTGATCCATTGGTATAGCACTAAATATGGTGAGGTTTAACCCTGGGAATTTTTAGTTTTAATCTGTTGAGTTATTGCTTTAGCCTTCTTAAAGTTTTTTTCTTTTTTTTTATTTCAGCATATTACATGGGTACAAATGTTAAGGTTACATATATTGCCTTTGCTCCACCCGAGTCAGAGCTTCAAGTGTGCCCATCCTTTAGACAGTGCGCACCGTACCCATTGGGTGTGAATATACCCATCCCCTCCTCCCCCTTCCCACCTGCTCAACACCCAATGAATGTTACTGCTAAATGTGCACCTAAGTGTTGATCAGTTAATACCAATTTGATGGTGAGTACACATTGTGCTTGTTTTTCCATTCTTGCAATACTTCACTTAGTAGAATGGGCTCCAGCTCTATCCAGGATAATACAAGAGGTGCTAGATTACCATTGTTGTTTGTGGCTCAGTAGAACTCCATGGTATACATATACCACGTTTTATTAATCCACTCATGTGTTGATGGGCACTTGGGTTGTTTCCACATCTTTGCAATTGTGAATTGTGCTGCTATAAACATTCGAGTTCAGATGTCGTCTTTATAGAATGTCTTTTTTCCTTTGGGTAGATGCCTAGTAATGGGATTGCTGGATCAAATGGTAGTTCTACTTCTAGCTCTTTGAGGTATCTCCATATAGGCTTCTTAAATTTCACAAGACCACTAATATAAATATGTATTTAACACTCCTATTTATGGCACTTCTCAGTCATCAGCAACCCACAGATCAGTGAAACAAATAAAGATGTAACTGCATGTTCCTTGTTAGATGGAAAAGAGGATCTAGATGCATAGACGATCTTTGACTTCCAGAAACTCAGGGCAGATGCCCCACTCATATCTCCTCAACATTCACGGTTCCCATATCATCTGAGACTTCTTATTGCAAGCACCTACCTCTTTTGGCTTCAGTGTGTTCTCTGGTAAGAGGAGCTTGGCCTGTGCATACCAGAAGTGCCAGGGAATTAGCTGCCCCAGGTGAGGCCCTCACTAATGATGAACAAGTCTTGGAAGACAATGTCCCATTCCCTTGCCTCTCAGGTGACACAGTTCTGAGGTGTGCACTGCAGATTCTCCCAGAGGTCCTCAGCGGAATCATGTTCCAGCCACTGACAGTGGTAACTTTCTCAGCACCTGCCTGTCTAGCCTTAGCCATCTCACTTGGACATTTTCCTATCAGCACTTCCTGGAATTACATCCTTACACCAAATCCTCATCTCAGGGTCTGCTCCTGGAGGATCCCAACCTAACGCAAACGTATAGTCTGCTCGTGAAGATAAGACAATATATCTCAAAAGTAAACAAAAGTAATTGAATGTTAGACTGTGTCAGGAGCTAACTGCCGTAAAAGAGGAAGGGGGTAGATTCAGCTGACAATGACAGATATACTTTGGACTCTGGGGAGGAAGTGAGGTATTTTGTCAGATCCTGATGGATGTGGTAGATTTTCGGCTGGATATGAGAGGCGAGAGATGTTAAGAATCAGGACAAGAGCATGGAGTGTTTGTGAAATTAATGGGGAAAGGGAGCAAGTTTTTTTCCAGAACGAGTCTGATAAAAATTCACCAGATACCTATGGGCAAGCAGAAGATGCCATGATAAAGTGCCTTCTGTTATTTCCAGTGAGGCCAACCAGAAGTTTAGTTTAGAAAGAAATGATCCTCCTACTGTGACCCCCTGTGGTAAAATCTCTAGGAATCCCAACTTGTGTGTAGCAGATGCTATTAGCATCCCACCTAGATTCCCGTTACTGCTGGCTCACATGTCCATTCCCCAGGTCCTGTTGGCCACCAACGGCTCTCAGCTGCCCCTTTCTCTGAGGAAGGCCCCTTGGCTGACTGGGGACCTCCTTGCCTCAGAGACTGCTCATGCTCTGCTCACTGGCAGCCTGCAACTGATGACTAAGGGACATGACTGATGAGGGGTACTAGGCCCCCAAGCCTCTCTACATAGTGCAATTCACATTCCAGAGTTCCTCCTTCTACCTTAAAATCAGGCAAAACAATGCATGGGTTTATCATCTTCTGCCACCTTACCCTGCTTCACCCACCCCACTTCCTATGGAAGCACACCCTCAACAAGGCCCGTGCACCCAAATCCCTGTGCCTCCAGAGAAGCTGACCTAAGACCCCATATGTATGACAGAAGTGTGCCTCCTTCATAAGCCATAAGCCTCTAGGGAAAGGCATCATGGCTCACTTGGTACTACTTAGACCTCAACTAACTCTCTGCAGAAGACTGGCAAAGACTTTCCACCTTCCTGAAGATACCCACTCAGGCAGCTGCAGACTTTTTCAGGATCTCCTATGAATCTAAGCAGAATGCACTGCCCAAAGTGGCCTCATCCATTGAAGGGACAGCATGCCTTTAACTGGATAAGGTGGACGTGACCTCTGGCAGAAACTAGTCTCCAATAATAGTAGCACAAAGACATCGGAACTGCCCTTTGGGCCAAACTTCCCCACCCACATGCAATGGAAATAATGAGCAGGTGACTTTCTAAGAGGCCTAAAAATGGATCCTTCAGGAAAGCTTGGGGGAAAAAATAAAAAGAACCATAAAACTTTGTATATACCAAATCTCAGGATCAATTGGAAGGACTGATGTGTGGGAGGCCCTTGTTCCAGGTCCTGAGTGCATTGTCTGCACCCTCAGTTAGGCTAAAAACAAAGCAAAACAAAGCACAGTCCCGCCAAGCCTAAGACTCCCCAGATGACTTTAAATGGGACTACTGGCAGACGTGACGTTTTTCTTTCTTTCTTTTTTATTATTCTTTTAAAGGGGCATTCTTCTTTAAACTCATTGTGACATTGTAGCTCCTGTTGTTACTGCATGGTCTAATTGGGGTCTCTCTTCCCTGCCACCATGTGGTTGGTGTTGAATGAACAAAAATGTATTTAAATATTAGCCTCATAGATGTAAGCAGGAAGTTTATCTGTAGCTCCTATATACGTGCATGGTTCCTTAATGCATTTCTAACCCAAGAAGCCATGGTTTGGCCCTTTGAGAGCTACAATATATACTCCAGCACAGAGCAATAGGTCAGTTTCTTTTAAAGCCCTCAAAGAGCAGTGTGCTATACCTCATAACTCAACAATCCCTTTCTTAGGAACACATCGAACAGAAATTCAGATAGAAGTTATCAAAAGACATATGAATGTTCATAGCGACATTATTTGTAAGCACCCCAAACTGGAAACTACCCAAATGATAATCAACATTAAATTGTGATACAATGGATTACTTATACAGAGCTAAGAATGAACAAACTCCACCACATATCCGTATGAAGGAATTTCAAAACATAATGTTGATAGAAAGAATATAGACACAAATAAGCATAAAAATAGGCAAAAACTAGTTTGTAATACTACAAGTCAGGATAGTGGGGGTTACCCTCAAGGGTGTGGAGAATGGTCATGGAAAGGCAGCGTGGCACCTGTAATGTTCTGTTTATTGATGTGGCTGCTGGATACGTGAATATTTCACTTTGGAAAAATATCATCAAACTATATAGGTAAAGTTTTTATATCTCTCTGCATGTTATTTTTCAAAAAATTAAAAAGAATAAGCTTACTGAACTGAACTGAAAAATCTACTATTTGGGGCCATTGAGGTTTAACTTTCTTCCATAAATATTGATACTCAAATGCTGAGTGGTTAAACTAAATATGTAATATTGACAGGGAGCCTCTTTTGGCCTATATTGAGAAGCACGGCTGAACCAACACAAATTATCTTGATTCATGAAATTCAGGGAAAAATATAATAGCAGAATTTGTTTGTTTGTTTTTCAGGGAGACCATTACCTTGTTAGGTGTTTTAGAATTGTAAAACAATTCTGTAGATAATATGATATTATAGAATTTTAAATTGAGAGTGGACTTGGAGAATAATTAATACAGTGCACACATTTTACAGATAAGAAAACTGACCTGAAAAGGTTAAATAATTGGCCCAAGGTCATATGTGTGGTTAGTAGCAGCCCTGGGAGCAGGTCCAAGGTCTTGATCCCTTTTTCTCTAGACCACACAGCCTCCTTGTTTTCCAGACCTTCTGTGAAAGTCCATGAATACATTTAAATTGTCTGTTACAGAATTTTTAAAGAGCAACTCATTTACCCCCTGTTGGTGCAACATATAGGATGTGAACTGGCTCAATTCCCTCTACTTCAATCTGTCAACAATCAACAAGTCAGTAGACTGCTGGCATTTCTGCTTCAACTTAATGGTTGATTTTAATTAATGCATTGTTCCTGTGCTCACTGAAACCCTGTAGCTCACACGAACAGGATTGAAACCAAGAAATATTCTCAGAAACTAAGACAATGGAGGCCCTCAGGGTCACTTTTTCAAAAGCAATAACATTTGTACATCATTTGCAGGACTCACAGAGTCCTTGGGACAAATCTCTCCTAATTGTCTGAAGTTCATTATAGAGATTCCCAACTCTGACTGCTTTTCAGTGCAATTTGCAGAGGGTTTTAAGCCTCATGATGCTGTGGCTCTACGCCAGACCTCCCAAGTCAAATTCTCTAAGGATGGGGTCTGGGCATCTGATGCTTTTAAAACCCACAGGTGATTCTGATGTAGCCCTGGTTGGAAAAAGCTGGTCCATTATGGCTCCGCGGCATGGTTCTTACCATCCTCTCCACGATCCTTCACATGTGTAGATATTTAATAAAAACCAGTAATTGGCAAAAAGTTGCCTCATCTATACCAAACCTGAGTGCCTACTCTTTCCCAAAACTTCATTGATTGCATACCACAGCTTGCTGTATTGCCCACTTGAATGGCTTCATCCACCCAATAAACAATTAGTTTCTTATTCATGAATGCTACAGATTTCTTAAATCCATTAAACTATAACCTTTTTGGCAGAGGGATGGTCACAGCAGTATTGGTAAAGATCATATATCAGGGTGTGGAACCTGCGGCCTTCTAGGTCCTTAAGTGTGGCCTTTTGACTGAATCCAGATTTTACAGAACAAATTCTTTTATTTTTATGAATAATTTTTATTCATCTTTTATATTTTTATTTTATTTTTTAAATGAAAATATTTAAAATACCAAAGAATAAAATAAGTGTCGACGAAATAATCCTCTCAAATTTACTGGCACAATTAGAACATTAGTAAGCCATCAGGGCTATATTGACATCTGCTGTGCTCATGATTTAGTTCTAACTTCCCCTATTTGACTGGCACCACTACTGCACAAGGCTGGTTGGTGAGAGTTTCTGGGGTTGATTATCTGTTATCATCTTTTGACAATGGTGCATTGTGTTTCTGTTTGAAGTAGAATTTGTGAATAGTTGCACAGCTTGACAGTATTTTTTTAATTTTTTCTGCTTAACAGCCCATCATGCCAAAGAAGACCAAGAGAACACAGAAGGAAGAAAACAGATTTTTTAATGAGGATTGGGAATTGCAATATTATCTTGTTTTTGCTAAAGATAAGATGATTTTCTTGCTTTGTGATACTACAATATCAACATTAAAGACATTCAATGCTAATCAGCATTATAACACTCATAAGGACCACAAATATTTTACATTAGAGGGAGAGGTGTGAAAGGTTGTATTGCAGAAATTAAAAGATAAAAGGCAAAAGCAAAGACAATTCTTTCAAGCAGCAATAAGACCTGGAAATAATGCCACTGAAACAAATCATGAAGTAGCTTATATACTCAGGAAAAAAGGGAAGCCATTCAGTGATGTAGGAATTGTGAAAGAATACACTGTTGACGTTGTGGGATGCTTAGGCCCTGTAACATTTCAAAGTACAAACAACTGCCTCTTTCAAGGAGAACTATAATTGATCAGCAGCATAAATTAGCCTTCAAGTTAACAGAACAACTTCATGCATTACTTCAAAAGGAAAATATATATTATTCAATCGTTTTGGAAGAATCAATGACACTACTGACTGAGTGCAGATTTCATATTTCATTTGGGTCATAACAGAAGATTTTCTTTGCTACAAAGAGTTATTCGCTTTGGGTACTCTTGCAAACAGAACATGGGGAATATTAATAGATATCTTCAATAACTTTCAAGATAAATGTCATGAAGTTGGACTGAATTTGGTAAATTTAATGAGTGTATGTATAGATGCTGCACCTTCCATCACAGGAAAACATGAAGGGTTTATTGCACAGATAAAAAATGTACTAACAGATCCAAATGCTCACATTTCTTTTCATTGTTATCTTGCATCAGCAAAATCTCTGTGCTAAAGCTACTATTTTAAGTGACACTTTGCAACAATTTAGGGATGTTTAACTATATTCATGCAAATACAAGGCAGCATTGTCAGTTTCATAACATGCTAAAGTTGAACCATGAGGTATTCAGTGTGGATTTGCCATATCATTCTAAAGTGTATTGGCTATCACAGAGACAGGTGTTAGCCAAAATTTTATCTCTGAGGGAACAGACAGTTAAATTTTATGGAGAACAGAATAAGCAATATAAATTACTGAAAGAAGATTTCTATAGGAATTCTATTTGAATTTTTGTTACAAAGGAGAAACAATTGTGCTGTAACATTCTGCCTCCTGTAACTAAATGAATGTTGCTGGCCCACATGGCTATAGAATCATTTGAACTCTGTTAACAAGGACCTAAGAGCTATAAAGAGTCAAAGAGACATATGTTAAGAGATATAAAGTACTGACATTATCAAGCATAAATAATTAATTATCAACCCTCATTAGTCAATTAATTAACTAATTAATTCATATGTATTATATCTACTAGGCAGTAATTGTAAATACAACTGAGATTTTGAAAAAAGACCCTGTCCTGAGGAATTTATATCTAGTGGGATGACAGATGAGTAAATAGACACCATAATATGATGCTAAGATAAAATTCATGGACAAGGGCCATGGATGTTCATGGGTCTGAGACCTCCTGCACCAGAAAGCTTAGTCATGTGAAGTAACTCTTGAGGTAGGTGTTAAAGGATAAACAAGAAAAGGCAGAAAAGACAAAAACAGAGAGAGAGAGGGAAACAAGAGTAGGAAGAGGCTCCAAAGTATAGCATGAGAAAGATGCTTCAGAGTTTATGGGATTTCAGAAGTTCAATATGATATGAATACATGGCTCATGTATCTAGGAAAATCTTATCTCTTTAGCTTACAAGTTCCCATTACATTCTATCTCTCATCTACCTGGACACATATATGTATCTTATGAGTTCCTGGAGGAGAGAGGCTACACACACACACACACACACACACACACGCACACACACATGCACGCACACACACACTCTCTCTCTTCCACACACACACACTCACACACATATCCCCTAGCCTACCACATGGTAGATTCTCATCCATACTTCTAACTGAATGAACTTCTTCCAGCTCTATCATATTGTAATTGAGGAAACTGAAGTTCAGGGAGACAAAGTGGATGGTCTAAGATCACACACTGTTTAGTGTCTGCACCAGATATTAAAATAAGATCTTGGGAACTACTGTGTGTCTAATCTGTGACAACAGCCCCCATGCAAGTCCTGAATTGTAGGGGTCCTTCCAGCTTCCAGTGAATGTATCCAAAGAATGTCGGGAATGGAAAACTCATTTGAATCCTCATCTCCTAAAGAAAAACTGGCTGATGGCATTATGAATTCACTGTAGAGAGTGACTCTGAACCAATTACTTGGCAATTCAGAATTATTAATATTATAATAATAACTAAACCTGTTTGTAAAAGTTGGCCACTTTTATTAGTATGCAAAGGAAATTATAACTTTAAATACTTATCAACATAATTAAATAAATTAAATCAGATTATAATGAGAAAAAATAGATCCTTGTGGACCCTTAAGGGTGAATTATTGCACATTGAGTTCTAAGAACTTATCAAAGACAGAAAAAGAAAAGAATTCAAAATCTTGTGCAAACATCATCATAGATCCATGAAGATAAAATTAACAATGTCCTATCAACTCTCAAATACTAATATCCAGACATTAATGGTATACTTCTCTCAGATCCATGGCATCATAGAAATAACACTTTTCAAGCAATACTATCTGCATATAAGGGAAGCTGACATTAATCTTCGATTGGTGCTTAAAATTCTCAATGTTGAGGCTTAGATCCTTTTCCTCTCAGTTCTGAATCTGCTATGCAGATCCATTACAGTCATTTGCCTGGGCTCTTTCACTAGGTCAACCCCTGTGGCCACGCCCTGGTTACTTGGGGTCTAACAGAATTCACATGAACAGTCATTGAGTGAGTGCTGGATACAACTCCAGCTCTGTGCTTAGGCTGGGTCTGCAGTGGACTCTCAATGAGCTCTTCAGAGTGGAGAGTTGAACAAACACCTATTTATCCATGAATATAAAGGAATAAAGAGCTAATTACACGTGCAAACTTGGAACCTGCCTGCAGAGGGGTGGTGAAGGCTGACAAGAAGTGGAGGAGATTTGTGGAGGAGGAGTTGTTATTTAGCTGGTCCTTGAATATTTAGTAGAATTTCAAGGAGAGTGCCTTGAATGCCCTGCACACACGTTTGTAGTGTTTCTGTAAGCCGTGGGGAGCCATTAACAATACATAAGCAGGATTATTTAAGGAGCAATTGGAGAAGCGAGGGTGAAAGGCAGAGAGAAGAGTTCAGAAGTTTTTTTAGATCTATAACTTTACCACTCACAGCAGCATTGGCATCACTGGGAGTGTTTTAGAAACAGAATTTCAGGCCCTATCCCAGATCTACTAACCTAGAATCTCCCATTTTATTCAGCTCACTGGGAGATTAAAGTGTGAAAGACACTAGTCTAATTGAAAATGTTGCACATCCTTATCTTGGAAAGGTTGGGGACCACAGCTCTGAAAAACGCTAGATCTGAAAGAGCTGGAACCGGCCCAAAGCTTTGAGTGAGGAGCAAAGGAAATCTGAAATTAACAGACCAGATATGGACAAACTCTGAAAGTGGAGGATAATTCAAAGACTTGAGGCCCCGAAGTACATGTAGAAAATAGGCACTTGCTCAGAAATGAAAGGGTCACAAAAGTGAGCAGGCAAGACCAGGTTAAGGCTGGAGTTAGGATGCCTGGAGAAACTGCAAAAGGAACCTTCTGTGGAACAGCTGCCAGGGAGGCTGTGAGTGAGGAGTGGGTAAGGTAGGAGTATAATTTGTGCTGGGTGCCAAGTAGTTCCAACCTGGGGAACAGAAAGGAGGTAATTTCAAAGTTGTAATGGAGGATAACCATATGCTTCAGTGGTAAATATTATGGAGAGATGCTGAAAATTATACCTGTTTCCAAACTTCCAATTGCAGGAAGGTGATACCAACTACACATGAAGTTAAATACATGGAACTTAGAAAATTTTATATCACCGATGAACAAAACTCTAGGATATTTTGTTCAAAAAGTGAACATAATCAGTACCTGGTGACATTAGTGTTGCCTCAGTGTCATGCCTTTAAGAATGAATAAAAATATCTAATGTTTATCAAGCACTTCCCAGTACAAAAGATGATTTTAAATGCTTAAAATGCCCGTTATGACCTTCATAACAACCCCGTAAAATAGGCTCTGTTATTCTCATTTTACAGATGAGGAAACTGAGGCATGTAAAGGCTATTTACCTCGCCCAAGGCAAAAATCAGTGTCAAGGCCAATATCTGGACCTGGTTGGTGACGTCACGGCTAATAATCATCATCACTGTGCTGAGCTGCACACCTCCCCTGACACCCTTTATCCTGTGGTCTAACCTACAAGACATTTCTACATTGAAACAGGTACTCAGTTTTTATATACCCAAAAAATGTGGTAAACAAGATTGTTCAGTTCCTAGGAGCACAGTGTGTCTTTAAATTCCAGACATATCTTTATGAATAGAAAAGCATTAAAAGGAAATATTTCTTAGAAAAAGATGGCTATACAAATTGGTACACAATCAGTTCCCAACTTTCTGTGTTCATTGGTGATAGTGTTAGCAGAGGCCATCGAAATCCTCTAATATGCCACAAAATTTACTCTGAACAGCGGTGCCAGTGATTGATTCTTTAGCATCCTCTAATCTAGACTCCAGGTATTTTCAAAGGCTAGTGCATGAAAAAGGGAAAAAGTAAAGAATGTGAAGAAGCTAAAACTCGATTAATAAAAATGCAAGGTAACCACGAAGCATGGCGCTTGGTTCCAACCTTCCTGAGTTCAGATCCACCTTCTTTTTCCCCAATTTCTAACTAGATATCAATGGCAAATCACTTATTGTCTATACATCAGTTTCTCTCCCTGTAAACCAGGGTCAGCGATACTACTTACTTGTAAGTATTGTTGGAGGAAACTAAGTGATATAATTTATGAGGAGAACATAGTAAACACCAGATGATTTGACAGTCATCAGGATTTATAAAACTAAATTGAAAGAGGCGACTCCTCTTTCACAAACTGTCCGCCAGACTGCAGCATATCTGTCTCTGTCTCCATCTCTCTCAATTGTGGGTTGAAAGACGAAGCCCAGGTTGGCAGGAAAAATCTCCTTTCAGTTTTCTTTAAATGAGCTCCAGAGGGCTTTCTTTTTTTTTTTTTTTCCTTTGGCCACTCGTATTTACTCTGGCACTCAAAGTTAGCAGCAAGAACTATTAGCGAAAACCCCCAAATCACATGGATATCAATAGAATAAGAACCTTCCAAGATTCCATATCCTGCTTATGCCTCAAATCCAGAAACATCACTGACCTCCTTTTAGCACTGACTGATGACAATGCAGATATTTCAGGCTGCAGTTCCCTGCCCACTACAGCCTGTCTGAGTTTGTTTTGCCCCTGGACTATTTTTGCTCACATGGTTGCTCTCAGCCGCAGACATTCAAATGGAAACCAGAGAGATCCAAAAACTTGGGAGGAACCGATAAACAAATGTAGGAAGAAGCATCTAGTCTGACCACGGCGCCCACAAGAGTTTCTGTAGACGGAATATAAGGGGCTAGAAATCCAGCCTCTACTACTTGAGAACTTGCCTAAATCTTTCTTAGATATTTCTCTATTTTACACCAGGATGAAAGGATGAAAACTGAGAAAAGCAGGTTGGGCAGAGCTTATTAGCTTAATAACAGTGTGTGTGAATGTGTGTATGTATGTGTGTGCACCCTAAGATTTCTTTTGGGGGGGACCTAGAAGAGCTAGATGCCTGCCATTCTGTGCTTAGAGAGAAAATACAAATTAAGTCTTTTTAACTTAAAAGCCAACATCCCCCCCCCCCAAAAAAAAACCAGATTCCTGGATTTATAAACTTACAGAAAAACATCAGACTAAATTCAGGCATCTTTCTTTCAATTAAGAAAAGAAAATGGTTAAAATAGACTCTCAACATTACATGAGTGGTATCTATTAGGGGATTAGTAAGTACCCCAAATCTGGCTTACAAATATCCAAACACCTTTAACTGAAACAGAACTCTCCAAATCTGTAGAACTCAGAAGTGTGGGAGTGGACATGGTGCAGGAGCTTTCTCTCAAAGTGTTGGGCTCTTTCTCCTCTCCTCCCCACTCCATCCCCCACTGGACCATGATCAGTCAAGGAAGTGATGGAAAAGAAGGAAAGGAGGGAACTAGAACCATGAGGCTGCTCTGGCAACATCCTCTAATCGGACCATAAACTGAATTTACTCACCAACAGCTTCATTCATCACAGTCCTGGGTCATATTAACTCACGGGCATGTTGTCACCCTTTGAAGGGTTTCCAGCCACAAACCTCCAAAGTTTGCACCCTAGAGAGAAACAGAGCAGACAACGTTATCTGGGATGCTGCTGTCCCTACTTCATGAGAATGTTGTGCCACTAGATCTAAACAAATAGAAACAAACAGAAAAAAAGAATCCCACACAAAAGCAGTAAGGAAACCAGAAGGAATCCTTGCTTTTTACAAATGGCCAAATCTTTCAAGATGTGTCTATTAAATACATTTTTTAAGACTAGAAAATGACATGCAGCCTGCCAAAACAAAATCAGGTTGTAAGAACATTTTCACCTTTTAGCCTTCCAACAAATTGCTTGTTTTCCCATCTGAACAATAACCTTATTGTTTGCACTAAAGTACAGTACATGACTAGTCGTGTTAGGAAGTGAGTGAATTGTTGTGCTGTCAACATGATTTTTTTCCCACATACCTATTATATCTAGGAATTTCTTCCAAAATTAGCAACTTTGAAGAAAATGCATGCCACTTTGATCTGCTTTCATTATTTAGAGCTCTGTTGACATCTAGACTAGGGTTGCTTGGCTATGTGAAATTATTATTATTATTATCATCATCATCATTTGCATGGGTTTCTAAGTATACACTGTTGAACCCTTGTCAACGTCTGGTGAGAATTTTGGTCCATGGTACTTTGCATGTTTTATTTAAGCCCAGGCTGAACCCTGTGTAAGGCTTTAGTTTACTTATAGGTATAAGAGAAGACTTCATAAAGGCTTAGGCCTAAAATGAGACATCCTTAATCCTTCTCTTCCCCTCTCTCTCTCATAGCACTTAGCAACTCAGGAGTCTAATAAGAGGAGCTATCAGTCATCCAGCTATGTGTGGTCCAGAT
Organism: Varecia variegata; assembly: GCA_028533085.1. Taxonomy (NCBI): domain Eukaryota; kingdom Metazoa; phylum Chordata; class Mammalia; order Primates; family Lemuridae; genus Varecia; species Varecia variegata. The sequence goes on along the minus strand of CM052436.1, from coordinate 192,649,796 downwards.
GATTCTAACCTTTTCATTAACCTGGCAAAAATGAAAATAAATCAGATATTTTAATTTTAAATCAGAACAAAAAGTTCCATCAATAATATGTGCAGCTGAGACGATGATTCAATATTCTGCCAAGCATGGCAAACAGCAAAGCACTCTTATCTTCCTACTCATTCATCAATGGCCCAAAAGAACGAATCAGTCAGAGAAACTTGGACATGCAGCTGGGAGAGATAAGTTCCATGCAGCATTCATTTCCAGTCTTGTCCAATGCCATGTCCACGTTAAAGAGCACCTAAACACCCTCACGTGTTCAACTTAAGTTGCCCACAGAACTCTTACCACATAGACCAGCCAGCCTTCAGCATGCACCCTTCATTTTAATCTGCTTTTTATCCTATATTTCTCCTTTTCTTTATTTTCTTTAGGTTTCAAAGGGGTGATGAAGTATGAAAAATAAAAATTACCCTTAGGTCCTTGGTATGCTCAGGATTCTAGGGCCAGATCAGATTTGTGTTAAGACTGCAGCACGCATGCATAGATATGCTTTCTTGAACCCTTGCCAATATTTACACACAAAAGATGAGTAATGATTCTTGCAGAAAAGTAAAATCTTTCAATCTGATTATTCCCCTCCTGGGTGAGAGACAGGCATGCATAGAGGCTAAATGTTCTTCTCCACCTCACTTGCCCATCCCTCGGACAGGCTAGCCCTGGCATGTCCTCATAGTGAAGGCAGACGTGCGCCACTGGAAACAGAGACATGCACGTGCAGTGCAGTCGGTTTTCAAGCCTCTGCAAGTGTCCCATCTGCTAACAGCTCATTGGCCAACAGTAGTCACATGGCCACAGTCACACTCAAGGAGCAGAGAAAGCAGCTCCACCTCCTTTATGTCAAAGGTGTGGATATAGGGAGGGGGAAAGAATTGGTGTTGTTAATGTGCTGAATCTACCACAGATAGATGTATTCCCAGTCACAGACAATACAGAAACCCAGAGAAATGTCAGAAATGAAACTAGTACCCAGTTCTCTAGACTTCTGCCCTTTTTGACCAAAGATCAATGATTAAGATGTCCCATAATCAATGTCAATATTATCAAATATGACCCATACTCTCCAAAATAGTGCCTAAAAATATGATACTATTAAATATTTGTGAACAACTTTGAAGCAAACATGAAAAACTTGATTTCTTGTCTGATGTTTTAGGAGTTAAGATTTTATGCTATTAGCGTGGTGCAGGCCAGGCAAGTATTAGGCAAAGAGAAGCATAAACTATAATGGCTAGAGACACATACGACATATAACCTACTCAGACTTTGCCAGACTTAGCAAATGAAAATACAAGATGCCCAGTTAAATCTGAATTTCATAAACAATGACTAATTTTTAGTATAAGTATGTCCTGTATATTTTGGGGGGTACATTTTTACTAAAAAAAATTCATTCTTTATGTGAAGTTTGAATTCTTTATTTTATCTGGTAACCCTAAATCTACAGAGATTTAAAATATATACAAACCATAATTAACAAGGAGTGACATATATATGTAAAAAATAATAATAGTAATTCATTCTTAAAGATTTTTTTCCATAGGAGAATTACTGTAAATATTCAGAATAAAGACACTAACTTTTATAATGTAAAGTTTGCCATATTTGGCATAGAAACTAATGTCTTTCAAAACAAACTTTTCCACAAAATTATATAAATAAGACAGTACAATAGGATTTTATATTTCATATGCATATATGGCAGTTAATTCTATCATAGAGTTTGAGTGGATAGGAATTGAACCTTAGATATGTTAATACAGTCATTAAAGTTCGGGGGCTGTTACGTGCCTTTGATGGGCTAGGAAGTGAAAATGGAGCAGGAACTCTCTGGATCCCACAGCCACTGTATCTGTCCCACGGAACAGATGTGATAAGAAGGTATAGATTTTGTGGCCGGTCCCTGTAACTTCTTCTCAATGTCTTTCAGAGTGTCGCACTGACAAGGAAGCCAGACCCAGTGGATTCAATTCTGTACGCCCTCTTTCTAGGAACCCCAGCCACAATGCATGTCACCCTGACAACAGAGCTCAATGTTGAAGGTAAGAAGCAAATGGAGAGCTGGGAGAATCCAAAGTTGTAAAAACAATTAATAAATACATTAAAAAATTAAGTGGATGCAAAAGATTTGTGTTGTTATGAATTGGTAGACAAGATAAAGAGTTAATATTTGTCTGGTTTATCAACAGCTGTCACTGGGAAGGAATTAAAAAAAAAAAAAAAACCACTACCAACTAAAAAAAAAAAAAAGCCTTCCTCCTCAATCTGGCCAAGCTATCTGTAAAAGCTGGTTCCCATTAGATGTTTGTTAATTCAATTTATAAAACCCAAAGCCCAATGGCCACTGTCTGTTGCACACAATAGGAGCTGTATTTGTACAGGCTGGCACTCTGCCAGCATATAGTGTCACACAGACTGGTATCTTGTATGTAAACATTGTTTGAATCTCTAATAATCAAAATTTTAAAAAAAAATTTTATGGCTCCAATAGCCTTATAATGCAAAACAAATATTGAACTTCCTGTGCTCAGATCCTGTGTCCAGGCTGTGGGCCTTCTTGTTGGCAACTGGATATGAGTGGGAGTTTGTTTTACCAGCTCCATTAGGTCAAAGTTTTCACTTCCACTAGACAGAGAGAGGAAGTTGCCATCTAAGGAGAATCAACTCCATATTACAAGTTTCATTGTCACTGGACTAGGGCATTACATTTAACAAAAATTCTTACATTACAGGGTGCTTATTTCTAAGTTAAATATTGACTATGTATAACTTGCACACATAAGTATCATGGATACATTGGGTATTACTTATACTGTGTTATAATTATACATAAAGAAATGCAAAAATAGTGGTAAATAAAAATAGTGGTATAAATTACATGATAAATTATATCCCAATGCAAATATTGATTATCATAATTATTAATATATGTGACAAGAAAAAACATTAAAGGGAAGGGTAAGAATGAATATATCATTCTCTTTTTCTGGTTTCCATTCACTCCATAAATATCTACCACACAACCTTTCTCCCTGTCCCAAATCACAAATAGGCAACCAGAGAAGCTGACGTTGGTTCTCTCCCTCTACTTGTCAGGAAGCCCTTAGGAGGAGTCTTCTAGGTGCTCTGCACTATTCCAGATAGGGGGGATGGCAAAGAGCAAGTTTAAGGCATCTCCCTGATCTCCAGCAGATTAGAGTCCACTTATAATGTCCCTACAATGGTTCTGCCATGGGGTTTTTTCATGTGCATAAAAGCTTCTTCCTCCTAGCCACACAGTGGCCCATGGTCACTGTGGATCCCACTGGGTGGCAATGGTGAGAATGACTGAGATAGAGGGTAATCTCATCCACCTTTTTTCTTCAAGAGTTATTTATCAAGTACTCACCATGCCCCACTGCATACATCAATATTTGTTCTTGAGTGAGGGTGTGTGTATGTGTGCATGTATAAGAAAGAGAAAGAGAAGAGAAAGGTAATAAAGGGAGAGAGAGAGAGAGAGAGAGAGAGAGAGATTGACTGTATTTGTTAGTTTTACTTAAATGGTTCCAAACTGAAAGTGTCAATGCAGCACTCCAAATGGTCCATAACTGGGCATCTACTCCATTTAAGGAAGGAGACAACTAAGAGATTAAAAATCAGAGTGGATGCCTGATATAATGTGGAACAAACAACAGGTTAATTTACTATTTGTTGTTGTTGCTTATTTTGCTCAGTCTTGTTTTCCAGTGTTAACCGGTTGCCATGATATTCTGTGGATGTCATTTAATTCCCAATCCAGGACGTCACTAAGGCATGGGGAGAATGTAGTTTGTTGATGAAAACCTTATCTGTATGCAATACTTATGTGGACTCCATTCCTATTAAAATAAGATACTTTATTTAGCCAATGAATTGGAATTTTTAAAAAATTCCTTTGTGCTAAAGTCATCCCTATATCTCATTTTAAGACCAACCCAAATATAACCAAATATAAGCATTCAGTCAGTATTTTGTCAAACTCCAACATGTTGATTTCTTAAAACAAACATGTTTTCTTTTTCATCCTTAGACATACCTTTTACTTAGTATTCAGCCAAGTATCTCTCCATTTGAATGGAGGGAGAGCCAAGAGGCTGTAACAAGTAAGGCTACTCAGAACCTACTATATGGCATCAAGTGAGCACAAATTGGGAGCTGGGGTCTGGGAGGAACAATTGTTGATTTGGTGTCTCAAGACCAAGTTCCAACATCACTTCTGCACCTTCTTTGATTGACATCAGGCAGGTCATTCGATGTCTTCTGGGCTGCTGCCCTCAGTCTTTAAGATAAAGAGGATGCCCCTAGTGCTATGGAGAGGGTTGAATTCGAGAAGGTATGCAAAATGCTTTACAGAATAACCACTGTGTACAGGTAGAGGAATTCTGCAATGTGACCTCCGTGAACCTGTGTAAAGGGGCAGAGCCACCCAGAAGTCTTCAGAAGACAGCCCTCAAGCAGAATCATCTTGGTTTTCTCTGGACTTCCGGATCTTCATCACTTTGCCCTATAGTCACTCCGATGACAGAACCATTCTGAGTGCTGGTGGCTGAACCCTCAAGAAGAGCCTGAATCAACCACAATAATATTGAAGAGTATTTCTGATTCAATAGACAATGCTGAGAAGATATCAATGGTTGTGAGAATTTGTCAATAATAAAAATGCATTAATAATTTATTCTCTATCAGCTTAAAGACTCTAAGTTGCCTTATTTTTAATCACATATTTAATAAGAGAATTAACCTGAAGAGTTGAAATGAAACGTATATAGAAAAGTTGAAAAAATTTAGCAAACATGTTAAACAATCAGACTAACAAAAATCACTATCATTAAGCATTTAATTTTGCTATAAACTTCATATCAATCAAGTTGAAATTTTTAAAAAGAAAATGATATAATTCTCACATCTCAATATATAATTTAATGTAAGAAAGCTTTTATTTCTGGGAACAAATTGTAAAGGGAATTTATTCATTTGTTAAATTTCTGGGACCCTAATCAGAATACAATCCTACATTTCTTAAGCCGTGGAGTAAATACCCCCAGAGTATGGTGATATGGTATACTTAAAGCCATAGATGACTTAGAGGATCAACTTAACAATTTTGGGTAAAATTTATATAAGCTTACATGTTTTTGGTAATGTCAATACATGTCTTTTGAAATAGGAGCAAAATGTGCATTTACTTTTACAGTGAGACATGTCAAGGAATGTTGTGTTCTAGTGATTCTATACCCCAAACCACAGAAGCAAGGTTATACTTCTCTGCCAACAGAATTCTTTTACAGAATTTTCTGAAGTCTGACATAATGACAATGTCTTCAATAATAGTTACAGAGAAAATGCTAATGCTTTTTTCATTCCATAATATACATCATCCATAAAACTCCAGAGTAGGACATTAAAACATGACTCACAAAGGTGCATGCTCAGAAAGCCAAAATAAGGAAGCCAGGTTGCTGGTTGTATAATTCTGAGGAAATAGAACTTAATGTCAAAATAGAACACCTGCAACAGAAAACCTTGGAAATGTTTATTAAAATGAAGATTCTTAGGATATACCCAAGACTCAAAGAATAATCATTTCTGGGGTGGAAGCCAGGAATCTTCATGGGAACTTATTAGAGAATTGAGACATAGACACGCAGAAGTTTGCAAACAATTTAAAATGGTTGAAGGGATTTAAATTCCCTTAGTCTAGTTTTCCTGTCTAACACTTTTCTCAGCTGGCCTTTTCATAAGAACATGGTGGCAGCTAAACTCCTGACAAGTTTTCACAGCTGATTGTAGGGCACACCATCCTCCAATCAGCTCTAAATACCAAAATTCTAGATGGAAAGCTTACTATTCTACGGGAGATACTGAGAGCCTGACTTAGAGCCTCACTCTTTTGGAGAACCAGTAACACTCAACTGAGAAGGGTTACAAGAGTCACTTACAAAGAGAGCCAAACATTTTCTCAAATCCCCTTTCAATCTGCTTAAATGTCTGAACAAATACTAGAATGAACGCCACACATCAGACTCCCCCTTCCTTTCACAAAACTCAAATTCCCCAGGTTAAGAGACAATGTATTAAAATATGGCTGTATGGTCTATTAATTTTGAATAGGACTTTATCAGTGCAAATCTTCTGAGAGGCTTTAATTTGTTAATTTGCAGAGTTTTGATGAGGAAAATTAAAAAAAAAATGCAAGTGTTGCTTTTTTTTTCCCCCTTTGAACTTATTGGACCAGGGAATCTTTGTGTTAGCATCTTGCAAGACCAAATTTCTATAATTCTCTGCTACTCAAAGTAGGATTCAGGGATCAACATAAATCAGCATCAGCGTCCCCTGGGAGCTTGTCAAAAATGCAGAATCGTAAGCCCCACCCCAGAACTACTGGAATGGAGTCTGCAGTTTAACAAAATCCTCAGGTGATTTCTATGCACGTTTAAATCTAAGAAGCAACACTGTAGAACACATTTTGAGAATCAGTGCCAAGGACTATGGGAGAGATGGTTTTAACCTGGAAAATTTCAAGAATCAGTGGTATAGTTCATTCACCTTGGCCTCTTAAAGACTTCAGTGTTGTTTCCAAGGAACATCTGCTCTGGGGCAGAGATTTTTCACCAGCAAAATTGTATCTGAAGGCTGCATATAAAACAGCTCTTTCTGCAATCGAGAAAAGCACAGATCTGTGCTGTGGTTTCTAACTTTCTTGGCCTATGGACAATTTTGATTTGCACCAAACCTGCCCCATGGAGATGGGAACGTTGGAAGAATTAAAACTTTTTCTACCATTTGAATCTACTCCCCTGCAGAGAAATTATCCATTTCCCAGCTGCAGCTGAGAACACATCATCCCATCTTAGCTGACAAATAATTAAAGATTTTCCAAATTACTGTTCCCAACCCACTGGGAGTCCCAAACACAGATTCTGAATCAGGTGCGTGTGAAATACAAACAAGGATTGAATTGGGAAGGAAAAGATGAAGCTCGAGCCTTACTAAGCAAAATGCACATGTTAATAAAAGCCATGCACAGCCTCAAGCCCATGTAAGGTATGGATCAACCACCAAGAGCAAGGTTCCCATCGGAATCTTCCCAGCATACAACCATGACTCATGCCCAGAACCATCTTGTTCCTGCAAGAAAAGCATAAATCATCATCCATTTTTTAAAATGATGCCAAAAGTGCATTTTATTCAAATGCATTCCTTAAAATAATTGCTGAGAAAATAATACTAGAGTATTCAACTGACAACTGACTCTTTAGTTTTCACATCTGGAAGGAAAAATGTGTCATGGAGTGATTAAATGGATTCTAGAGATGCTGGGAATTCCTAAACATGCAAAGGTCCAAGAACATCAGAACTTGTTTTATTCCTTTGAAGAAGAAACTTTTGTGCCTCTATCATACCTAGGAAAGAGGTCTCCTATATTTTATAATGAAAACCTTATTACATTTTTCTTTCTTTTTGTTTTCTCTTTTCTTCTCATTTTGTATTTTAACCAGCAGCATTAGGAAAAAATGCACTTGTGCACATAGATTCCTACAAGATCTCTCTTTCCTCTCTCTCTCTCTCCTATATCCCCTCCACCATCATTCAAACAAGCTCAGTACTCTTTCTTAATTATAATGAACCACCTTTGACCCTGTTTCTTTTCCCAATACCCCTCTTCAGCTATCCTCATTAAGGTTATATTGATTGCTCCATCTCCTCACCTTCTATATGATTTTGTTTCCCCAGAAGCAGCCTCTGAGGCAAGGATTCAAGGATGAGTAATTTGTTTGGTAGGTAATTCCCAGAAATGCTGGAGGGGAGTTGAGGAATATGCCAGAGAAGGGCAAAAAGCTCATGAAGATTGTATTACGAGACCAGTCAATAGCCCTGGAGAACTCTGAAAGACAGTGTAGAACACTCTTCACTGTTATCCCAACTGAGGGCCAAAGGGGCTAGGGTATTTAGTTATCAAGTCCCTGTCTGTCATTGCTTGGGGGCTGTTTCTGGGGACATTAACTCTCTGTCACTTTGGCTTGCTCTGTACGTAGGCTAAGGGTGCTCTCCGGCCAATCAATCAATAAAACCTTCACGCAAAGAGTTACAGGTGTTCATAATAAGCAGCCTTTGGAATACAGAAGTGACTGCCAAAGGGAATTTGGCAGGACACCACCATCATCCACTTCATCTTCTGTTCATTCCTCTACTCAAGCCCCTGCAAGAGCTCTTGCTGTGCACCAATGAGGCTACGACACTTAGACTTTTTTTCAGAAGTTAGACCACTTTGATAGTTTAAAGGTGATAAGCCACTGCTTCCTCCTTGAAGCTTCCCCTTCCCTTGGCTTCCATGACAGCACATCCTTCTGGGCGTTCTCCTTTTGTTTCTGACACTCCTAACCATTCTTGCCAGCTCATCTTCCTCCACCCACACTTGATGGGTTAGAATCCCTCAACTGTGCTAAGGCCTTTCCTCTTCTTATCCTACCCTCTTTTGCTGGCTGAGTTCATGTAATCCTACAGCTTCAGCTATCATCCATATCCCAATGACAAATGTCTATCTCTAGTGGCTCAGACCTCCTGGCCAATGAGGCTGATGGCCTATATGACATCAGACATTTCACAGTGGCTTCAAATGCAGTGATGAGGTACTAAATTTCATCTTCTGTCCCTGCCTCCTCCAAAAAGTAAAAAAAAAAATGGCCTCATCTATTATTTCCTACCTCAATGAATAATACTACCTTCCACTAAGTTGGCCAAGCTGGAAAACAAGCACTCAACTTGGACACATGTCTCCTCCCTATCTCCTGCCTTCACCACATCCATTTAATTATTGGATCTCATCAGCTGGATCCCATCAGTGGACCAGATCTTAAATCAATTCACTCCTGTCCCTTTCCTGGCCCACCATTACTTCTTGCCATAGCCTCCTGAGTGGTTTCCTCAGATCTGTTCTTCATCTTGCTGTCAGATGGACCTTTTAACAATGCACCACCGATTATGTCCCTGCCCGAGGGATTTGGCTCTGTTGGCTGTTTCTGTCCCATGCAGCACTACTTTCTACCTCAACTTCCTGTTCCACCTATACTTTCCTCTTTTTGGTTCGGAAAGTGGCATCATGCTTCTGGCTTTGGAATCTTCATGCGTTCTGTCACCTCGACCTTAAAGCCCCTTCTCCCAGCACCTCCTCCCATTAACTTTTACTCATCCTTCAGGTATAAGCTTAAACAGGACAGTCTCAAAGAAGCCTTTCCTGCTTTTCCAGATTCCTCCAAGAAGAGGGTTGGCTCCTCCAGTATCCTATTCTTTAGGACATTCCACTGCCATTCTTAACTCTTACTATCATTAATTGTTTGTGTCATTAGTTGCCTGCTCAGTGTAAGCTCCCTGAGAACAGGTACTGTGTCAATTTAGTTCACATCTAAATACTCAGCAATTCCTGGCATGTAAGATTCCCGAATTGTGTAAATTCAATTCCTGGCATGTAAGATTATGATAATTACTCAATGAATTTTTACTAAGCCCATTCTTAATTCCAGAAGTTTAACTAGGCTTAGTTTTAGTCACATTCGCTTTTTGGTTTGATGATCTTCTCTTTTCTTTCCAGATGTGAGATGTTGGATGTCATCCTAAGAATAATGTAAAGGTAACTGTATTGGTTTGATAGTTTGCTATAACAAAGTACCACAAACTGGGTGGCTTAAACAATGGAAATTAATTGTCTCACTGTTTTGGAGGCTAGACGTCTGAGATCAAGTTGCCAGCTGGGTTGGCTCCTTCTAAGGTCTGTCAAGGAAGGACCTGTTCCAGGCCTCTCTCCTTGGCTTGTAGATGGCCGTCTTAATGTCCACATGGCATTCTTCCTATATGCATCTCTGTGTCCAAATTTCTCCTTTTTATAAGGACACCAGCCATATTGGATTAGGGCCTACTCTAATGACCTCATCTTAACTAGTTATGTTGGCAATAACCTGATTTCTAAATAAGGCCACATTCTGAGGTACTGGGGGTTATAGGACATCAACATATGAATTTTGGGCAACACAGTTCAACCCGTAACAGTATCCAAGGGTTTTAAAGCAGGAGAGATAAATAACTAGATTCACAGTGCTGGTAGATCATGTTGGCTATAGGGTAAAGAAAAAATTGTAGGGAGCAAGACTGAAGGCCTGGTGAAAGCTAGGGGTCTATTATAACACTCAGAACAATGCCTATGAGTGCAGTTTCTCACTTAGCATTGCTCAGAGTCAAAACTCTGATCCACTGAATGCAATAGCTTAAACTTCCCTACATGGGGGTCAGTATTCTTATCTGTAAAATGGCTATATTTTTAGCATCACATAATTTTTAATGCTGGAGGAAAGAATGAAAACTAGATTTAGCTATGACCTGACTTAGAAACTTATAGTTTCCCCCAATATTTTAGCATAACACACAAAATAAAAAAGAGAAAAGAAAGCTTAAGTTCTTAAGGCAAAATCAGCCACCGAAATAACTTGTGACTTATTTGTGTTTATGTATGTAAAGACATTTTGTGCCAAAAGAAGAATAATGTAGGTATTATTCAAACATTTCTGTTTTCCAATGGTGTGTAGGCATCTTCTTAGGGCTATCTAATAGAAAAGTGGATTCTGGATCTTTGTAAACATAAAAAGTATGATTTAGAGTAGAAGCTAAAAAATTGTCACACGTAACATATTCTCTACCTCTGTTTCATTCCAATCCATTCCTTTCTTTTCTTTTCAGTTAGAGATGCCCTAATCCCCACCCAAATTTTTATCACTACAAATAATGTAACTGTGAGCCTTATCCAGAGAGGAGAGTTGTCTAACTTATTTTTCTCCTCCCTCCTAGTCCTTGGCAAGTCTGCTGGTGACCCACTCAGACACCTCAGAGGGTGGTGCCTCACACCCCCTCAAGCCACAAGCAACACAGCTTTAGTCATTTCATGCTCTTGGCTTTGTCATCGTTTTGATTTCTTGAACATTACTTTGTCATTAACTCATTTCACTTATGTAAGGAGAACAAGCCAGGGATAGTTAAGGAGTGCCTGTGGTTGTTCAGGAACAAACAAACAAACAAAAAAATGATAGTCCTGCCCAATGTTCAGAAGACAATTATTTTGACAAGAGAGAATTCTGAATCACGGGGCAATGCAATTAACTTATTCTATGAATTGTTTTATCCAGCAAGCCAAATCAGGCCATTGCTTTGGACAGCATTTTAATAATTGTAAAGGTCAAGTATCATTCTAACTTCTCAGAAGACAAAAGAAAATAGATTATTTTACACAGGAAGGAGGCGTATCTGAAGTTTTTGGGATGACACCTATATGCTAACATTAGGCCTTAATTAACCATAGGATCATTTTTATTTTCTACAAAGCTAATTAATATTTATATCTCCCTTAGAGGTGTACAGATTGTAAAATATGAAAAATAAACTATGCTTATGTGATATAATTTTTGGGTATGGAGTTAATTTATATTTTCCTTATTTAATAGAATTTGAAGGGCAAAGTGATACATTAAAAAGCTACTTCATAGGTACCTGTTTTGTTAAGAGGAAAGTAAATATTATGTTATAATTCTATCAGAAAGTGGAAAAAGATTGACTCACCATTTTGGGGAACAGAGAGACTAACATTTGAAGGGAAAGAGAAAGAAGATATCCATGTAAATGTTTTCTAAACTTGAATGTGCTTCCAGTTAAAGAAAGCTAGGATTTTATGTGAGCAAAGGTGACATAATACAGACAGAAGAGCTGCTGTCAAGAGCAACCCAAGGGAAGAAAACCACTTGTGGGAAGAATTAGCTCGTGGGTCTGCAAAAACAAGCTGAGCCAGATGAAACAACCATGGGTATAGTTTGAATTCAGGTTTCTACAACCATTGTCCTTGTTCCCCTGCCTGTCCTCACTTTGACATGGCCAGGCTTACAGATTAAAAACTAAACCTAGGCAATGTCTTCTGTAAACTCCCCAATCCCCTCTGCCCATACATAATCACTGAGGTGGGAAGATTGAAAATGTCAATCAGGTGCCCCAAGAAATTTTAAACAAAACTGTTTTCATCATGAACTGCTGTACAGACCAAATGTTTGGAGAAAACAAAATAAATTCAAGTCTGGTTAGTGGTTCTTCTACGATAGCCATTCTTGCTCGGTTCCCATTAGCATTGTATTTTATACTATCTTTATTTTTAGGCAAGGATTTTGGATTTTAAAAACCCTAAGCTTGTATAGGATTGCATTAGCTATCTAAGTTATTTTGTACTTGAAAGACTCCTACCCATTCTCCAGCAATGGAAACTGTCAATAGGTTGCAATGAATGGTTTTTATTCCCATCAGTGAATCATCACAGGCAGCTGATCAAGAATTCAGTCTGGGTGAATGGAGAAGCCTACCTATAGAGAATACCTTAGACAGTTTGCAAAAAATTAATCTGCTTTCCCATATGTGGAGAAGGCCATAAACTACTGCAATAGGAGCACATTTACCCTCCACAGCAAAGGACTTGAGCTAGACATGCAGTAGCCAAAAATTATACTAATTTTAGCTACCATTTACTGAGCCCTATAGTGGATGCTATTGGTAGCCGAGCCAATGCCCTTTACCAGGCTGGTACACCTGCCCCAGATGTTGCAAGTGTTGGCTGCTATTGGCTCACAACTGCACCTTCCTCTAGAGAATTTCCCTTGGACAAGTGGGAGCCTTTTGCATAGCAGGTCACATCCCCACCCCTACCCTAGGGGCAGCCCACTGCCAAGGACTGACCAACATGGGGAAGGCAAAAGGCCAGCCAACCATCAAGGTAGGGACAACTCTATGGTGTAATTCACACTCCAGAGCTCTCCATGGGATTAGGCTAAACCCAGACTCCAGCAGAGACAGCATCCTAGCTTAGCTCCTCCTGCACTCCATCTGCTTCCTTCCGTCCCCGTTCTCCTGAGACCCCTGTCCCAACAGATCACATGCACCTGAGTCCCTTTCTCAGGCTCTACTTCTAGAGAGCAGGACTTAAGTCAAGCCATAGGTCCATCTGTATCGTAGAGACACATTGTTTTCATATGTTTATTTCATTTAATTCTCAGAACTGCTCTGTTTGGGAAAACCATATTATTCAAAATAAGAAAGAGCAGGGTTGAACCTAGGTTTTTTTTTGGACTCCTAAACATAGTCTATTTATTATGCTAAGCTGCTGCCTTAGACATCAGCGTAACATCTCCTTCACATATCACCAATAAAGATAATAAAGGAGTGACAAAATTCAGAAAGTGAACGGATGTACCCTCTCCACATTAATGTCCCCATAATGCACAGATGTCACACAGTGTTTCCCTGACATAAAGTGATTTTTTTTTTTCTATTACGGACAGAGGAGAAAGAAAAAGAGAGAAGGAGGAGAAACAGAAGAGAAAGAGAAAGAAAGGAAAGAAAGGAGGAGGGAAAGAAAGGAAGGAGGGAGGGAGGGAAGGAGGGAAAGCCAGACAGAAAGAAAAGGCCACAACAGAAACTTGTTTTAATAGACTTTGGCCTCTTAGGTGACCCCTGGCCTCGCACCTTGACTGGAAAAGCAGTGCTGGTCCTTTCTCTCTTCTGATGCTTTTCAGAGTGGAACAGTTGGAAATGCTTTAATCATGGGCTGAGCTTCAGTGCAGGGCTTGGCTGAAAGTCACTTTTCTACTAAGAACTATGAGGAGTTTCCAGGGAGGGCTTGTAAACTAGTTATCTCCGCTGATGACCACATCTGTGTGCACATCTGTGGTACAGAAACAAGCCATGTAATAAAGCGTATCTTGTGTTACATGACTTCCCGCCATGTGGACTGCCCTTTCCCACCACATTCAAGACGCCCTTTACTTATTAAAAAGAATTAGAATATAAAGGAACAATACCCCACCCATAGGGTGAGGAGGCTTTTCTGGTTTTCATTTTGTGTCCAAGTAAGGCAGATATCATAGAATTCGCTTTTGGATTTCTGAAAACTTCTAAAGTGAACCCACCCCAAAGGCACTGAGGCTGCAGAGCCCCTACTACGTGCCAGAGGTTGCGTGGAATATTTTGTATTGCTTCATTGGGTTTTCGTAGCAACCACTGAATTAGGCATCGTGGTTCCCATTTCACAGAAGGCAAAACTGAGAGTCAAAAGTGTCAAGTAATGGGTCCAAAATCAAGCCTAGGGAATGGAGAAGCTCAACGTCATGTCTGTCTGAAGGACTTTTGAGCTCAAAGTCTGCTTAAGCAGAAGAAAAGTCAGAGGTTTCGCAGATGCCCAGCACCATCTGAATAAGGGAACATTTTTCACCTTGAAAAAGTGATAGTCACAACAATTACTTGTCTTTGAAAGATCCACTCTGCCCAGTTCACCGAATTCTGAAGAGATCCATGAGATTTCCAGAGACGATGAAAATAATCACTACGGGATAAGGAACACTACAAATCACAAGACAGTGGGAGGGGTGGTATTTTATAATATATTACTATTTCGAACAGTTTTATGTAATGCAAAAAAATTAAAACTAGCAGAAAAGGAAGCATGGAAAATGACCTGCTATAGCAAGAGTTACTAAAGATAACTACAAACAAAAGAGAAATGCTTAAGAAGAAAAAAAAGCTGTTTTTGAGCTCTTGGGGCTAAAGACACTGGACATGAATGTAGTCGCTCCCAAGGAATTTGGACCCCCCTCAAAGCTGTAAGTTGGTCTTCCTAGGAATCTGATATCCACAGGCATCTGCCCAGAACAACGACCTTTGACTTCATCACTGCTTTTAGTAAATATGGGAAGAAAATGACTTAAAAGAGCTTGGAAAAAAACCTATTTTTAAAAAAGAGCAGAACGCATATAAGTCAATCAACTAAAAAAAGGTATCTGGTTTGAAATTTCAGCATTTAATGGAGGTAGGATTAAATGATTTCCAAGTTTACTTCCAATTATGTTTCAGAATTTTAGGATTTTAGGACCTATCAGCTATAAAATATACCTGATAGATGGCAATAGATCATATGCGGTTGCAAACATTTGCAAGGAAATTTGATGGCCTTCTGAACCTAGAATATTGGCAAGTGCTATTTTTTGGGCAGAAATTATTTTATATTCCTTGATATAAATCATGTTTTAGATGACATGACTTTCCCCCTTCCAGTTCCAAAAAAAGTGATATGATTCATGAACTAAAGTGCACTTGTTAATAGGTTGATGGAAAGGATCAGTAGTGAACAAATTTTTAAAAGATATTTAAAGTTCACAGTCATTGTTGCAAAGATGATAGATGGACATTTTGGCATATACTCACTTGAAAGCATCCACCATTTATAATTACTGGTGCAGGTAGACTATACTTAGATGTGCCCCTTTGTATATTCCAGAAATAGATGAATGCTCTATCATTAGAATGCCAATATTCCATGCTTTTTAAACAAAAAGTATTATGTGCAATTGCAACATCTGTTGCTTCTTTGCTTCATCACTCTGGACCTAATTTCAAGTATGTGTTGGAAAAGGATCTGGGCATTTAAAATTGATGAAACCTTCTGTCCATCAGTAAGGATGACATGTATGACAACAGTGAAACTTTTACTAGCTACTTGTGAGCTCTAGCTCAACTGGATGACTGATATCCATGAACAGGCAGCAGTACCACTTGGCTTAAGCTAGGAGGCCAGTGTGGACCTGGCTATAGGAAGCATTGGGATAATAAAAGGCATATTCCAGGGAAATGTCTAAGGAGGGTTTCCCTGGTTTTGTCCTAGGAATATCCTAGATACTCAGCACATGTTACTGGTCTTCCACAGCTAGAGGAGTTCACAGACACAGCAAGGCTGTACCATTAAGCCTTACAACAACTTTGCCAAGAAGGTACTAATATTTTCTCCCTTTCGTTGATAGAAAATGAAGGCACATTTTACCTTGGTAAGTGTTTATGGTGCTGATCCATGAATTATGCAGTTCTGAGTACTTCCTGCAGGGCAGGTCTTATCTTGATGAATTCCCTTAGTGTTTGCTTGTCTGAGAAAGACTTTACTTCCCCCTCATATATGAAACTTAGTTTTACGGGATACAGAATTCTAGGCTGGGTATTCATCAGATTGGTACTAATTGATCAACACTTATATACATGTATGGAAGTAACATTCACCGGGTGTCAGGCAGGTGGGAGTGGGTAGAAGGGGATGAGTAAATTCACATCTAATGGGTGTGGTGTGCACTGTATGGGGGATGGGCAAGCTTGTAGCTCTGACTGGGGCAAAGGCCACATGTATAACCTAAATGTTTGCTCCCCTCCCCATATTCTGAAATTAAAAAAAAAAGAAAAGAAAATTAAGGCACAGAAAGATTAAAGGACTTATCCATGGTGGCATAGCAGTGAAGCAGCAGAACCAAGATTTGAACCAGACAGTCTGACTTCATGGTCCATACTCTTCACCACTTCCCACCACCGCTCAGAATTTATAAACTTGGAAATTTCTAAGACACTTCACACATCTTACATGGAATGTCAAGGGATGCATTGTCTCACTGAATGACAGCATTGCCAACTAGAGGTGACAGATGCACTATCATCTATAACAAGTGGCACCTTTAGGACTATAGGAAAACATCCAGGTCAAATGGAAGCAGTTAAAGAAATCAGTGTGCAAAGAGGAATAGGAAGTTCTGTTCTTCCCCAGCATGTTCAGGAGCATTAGTGGGAACCACATTTCAAGAAGAAGATGAACACTTTGAAGGTGCTTTAGATCTCTTTAGAACTAGGTCTTTATAAGAACTCTGGTATCCCTCAGCAATTCAAAGAAATATGCTCACAATTCCTTTCAAAGATGTCCACCTGTATCTTTGGACTAAATCATAATTACCAAAATGTCCTAAGAATCTTTTTTTCTAACCCTCAGTTCAGATCTCATTTGTATGTGTTGAGGGGAGAAAAGATGGTGAATCTCCCACTCTGGATCTTCACTGGCACTGCTATCAGCTGGGCAGGGACTGCTGAAGTCAACTGCAGTACGGTTTTCATAGCAACAAAAGGACAAAGATAAGGTTGCCAGCTGTCAACTCCCATATTGATGCTAAGGGAGGAAACTTAACTCAGAGTATGAGAGCCAAAGCCCAGATGTAAGGTTTCTATAATGAGAATTTCTATTTTTCTCTGAGAAATTTGAGCGTTGTCAAAGAGTGATGGAATGAAGGTAGTTAGTTTATCTTTCCCTCGGAAATTTAACACACACTGATTTTCTTATTTATTTAAACACAGTAGCATAAGTTTCATGGAAAATAGTAGGGATACTTTTCTAATATTCTTGTATCCCATACCTGCTACTGTATAGAGAGTTGCAGTCCTGAATGAGAAGGAACAAATTAAATCAAAATCAATATAAGAGTTCTGAAGGTAACAAAACAGACATTAAAAGATAAAACAATAATATCCTGTTGCCTGTCTTCTTTCTTTCTTTCCTTCTTTCTCTCTCTCTCTTTCCTTCCTTCCTTCCTTCCTTCCTTCCTTCCTTCCTTCCTTCCTTCCTTCCTTCCTTTCTTTCCCTTATCTTTTTTTTTCCTTTTCTTTTTCATTTTTCTTTTTGAATCAACATGCTTTCCTGACACACAAAGTAATGACCACCTTCATTCCCTCCCATGCCCAACTGGCTTATGTGTAGATAAAGAGAATCTTATTTAGGAGAACAAGGACAACTCCATGATTCTCAAGTCATTTCTGGCATTGTTCCACCTCTTCACAAGGTTCAATGGGTGTCTCTGTTCCCATAACATCAGACTCCAAAAAAGTTAGTCCATTCTCTAAGCATGTGAATTAGTGCACTTTTTTTTTTTTTGCCTGAACCATATCTTTACTCATCAAAAATCTGTCGCCAAAGAAATAGTGTTCCTTAGCTCATCCCTTATTGTCCAGACAAGTTTCAAATGAATTAAACCATGGTGTGGCTACTACATATTTCATTAGGAATAATCTCTGTACCATGAAACTTTTTCTGACCACTCGATAATTTAGCTTATGTTTTCATTTGCTCCATTTTATAAATGGCTTTTAAATTTTGTCCAGCTCAAGGATAAGCTATTCCTGATAATTTCTCACTTCACTCTGAGGTGTAGACATCCCATCTTTCACATCCAATCAAACCACATTACATAATCTGTCTCTTTACTCTTAAAACACATTTACCTCCAGGTTGCCTCAAATCACTATTTTGATCTACCAGTAGTTGTCTCAGTTTTCATTCTTGGCAAAATCTTGAAAAAGCTGTGAAATAACACATGCAAAGGGTTTAATTATTTTGATTCTGGTGGGACTGCCCCATGGATTTCATGCAGATACATAAACATTGCCAAGAGCATGAATTTCAGTACCTGTGGAACTAAGCCCTCCGTAGTACTTGATAATCATTTGCTTGCCTCTAATTATGGGCCAAACCAAGAGACTTTATACTTGGGGGAAAACCCAGTGAATTTTACAAAGTGTTAGTGATTTTTTCGCCTAGCCTGTCAATTTTAAACAAAATATATAAAATGTTTCTTATACATATCATGACTCAGATTCCTCCTTATATCTTTAAATAGAGAAAGTTGGGCATGGGGGAAAGAATGAAATATAACGCCTACTTAAAGTCAGGAAGAAATTACTTGTCCACTACACAAGTCTTGTCCACAACAAAGTTCCAATTGGACATTAAGAAAATCTCACAGTGTTACTGAATTTCCTGCAATGGGGACCAATATAGAATGAAACAGGAATAAATTCCTTAGTTATCAATCCTAGAATTGAACGACAAAATGAGAAAATACTGAAAGGCAGTAAGGATGCCCACATTGAAAGTATATGTGTAAGTCATTTTAGCTATCTGCTGGCTCAGGTAGGAATCAACATTTTTCATCTTAAATAAGCTAGGATAAGTTGGTTGTTTGGCACATAGATGAGAGGACTGTACATAAAACCAGAAGCTTCTAAAAGTGGGATGAATTGTATAGTAGATGGGTACTGTTTTGAGGGGCATATATATGAGAGTTGCTATCTCTGCCCAAAATCCAGGTAGAGGATATCAAATGTGAAATTATGAAATTTTGGGACTCAAACTCTGGTACATTTTTAAAAGATAAAAATAGCAATCTTTTTATGCAGCCTTTCTCTAACCCATGAAAATTCACCAACTTTCTTTCTTTAATAAAAGCAATCACCTTTTATTGTCCATTCTCCCACCTATTGCTAATAATCGGAAGAGTTTGATATATGTGGAAAGATCATTTACCAGCTGTGTGTCTTTGTCAAGACATATAACTATTCTGAATCTGTTTCCCTATCTATAAAAAGAGAATTGAAAGAGATAAGGATGTGAAATTAACTAGAAACTGTTATAGAAATTGTTGTATACGTTGCCATTATTTATTAAGTGAGAATGACAATCTTTTTAAATTTGTTTGGAAGAAACTACTCAGTGAACAGAGTAAATAGTATGGAGTTGAGGGTCTCCAAAGAGAAATTATTTTTATGTTATTCTAAATGTTGCTTTGAGCCTTCCCTTCCTCCAAACCTCTGATCTTAGTGAAAAGATAGAGTTGAATGTCTGTCTTCAAAGATAAAGTACTGAGGACAGGTCAGCAAAGGAACCAGTTGGCTGAATAGGCTGCAAAGGGGAGCTTTTTCCAGACACAGAGGCCTGAGGGAAGATGGAAGTGAAGAAATGGAACAAAGCAAGCAGTTAGGGACAAGCCTGGGCCCAGCCAAGGAAAGAGCAGGAAACCAGGAACAACATGTGGGGAAAGAGGCCCAGTGGTTTCTCATTCCATCTGAGCACATAGTGAATGAAGGAGCCTCATCATTTATGCAGCTCGTAGTGGTAAAGTGCTGCCTATAGGCAGTATTCCTTCCTGCAATGAAAGTTTCCCACGACGATGACAGATTCCACTTCAACTCAAGTGGGCTCATGCTTCTCTTCACAGCCTGGAGAGCATTTGGGGACCATTCTTCCATTGTATACTTTAATATCTTGACCAAAAATGAATTTATTCAAGTACTACATAGTTATTTTTCAAAGAGAGAAATGTCTTCCATCTGCCCAGGGATGAGCTTATCCTTGGGAATTGAGATGGAAAAAATGCCCAAAGTTCCAGGAGCAGGGAGTCTAGAAGAGAATAAAGAAGTAGAGAAAGGACCGCATTTCCCACTGTGGCTAAAATCCCCGGGACTCATAGATACATCATCAGTGCATTACTCGAGCACAAAACTGGCAGCCATTACAGAGCCAGCCAGCATGACCCCCAACACATTCCCACACTCGGGCTAGATACTGACCTTCTGGAGCCCACTACTGTTCTACTTTCAATCCATTTTATACACATGATTCACTTAGTCAAAGTCTAGAGGGTAGAAAGGAGATGAAACACACTCTGTGATTAGTCTCTCTCTCTCCTAAGGTCTCTACTAAAATCTGAGCCCCTCCCTGCCAGCCCTTTCTTCCCTTATCTAGGGGAAGAAGGATGCAATTTCCTGATGGGCAGAGGCGTGCAATGGGTCTTACTTTCACATTGTTTCAGGAAACACAATAATAGTTGCTTGGCTCTCACCATATCCCCTTGGAAATCCCCAGGTGTGCCTTTTGCATTACCAAAAATAAATGTAGGAAATAAAGGTAGATAATAGGTCATTATTATGCTTTGTCCTTATAGGTGATGCCAAAATATATCTCTGTCCACAGACATGACTCAACTCCACAAAAAACCACCTGTGAGCACAGTCATCTCATTTTCAAGTAATGATTAGCTTCTGGTAAGTGTGTTACCAAGGGTCTCTGGGGCTGCCACGGTTTCACTATTAAGCTATCAGGTTTGTCTTCAATGACAACAGTCATAGAAAAAGACTGTAAATCTTTCCCTCGAGACATTTTTATTCTGGTTTTTTTCATATAGGGTTTTTTTTTTTTTTTAAGTGGGACATATATCCCAATAGAGTCAGTTATAAGACCTTAGTGGGCATGAATTACTTCATCTGCCAAGAATATTTTCCCACTTTCTTATGGTAACAAGTTTTGGATAATCCTATATGAAACTGTCTTAATCCTATTTTTATTCCAAGAGGCTTGGAGAAGGCATATGACCTACGTTTGACCAATCAGCATCTTCCACACATAGCCACTGTTATTGATTGGTTCAGGTTAAGCATGTGACTCAAGTCAGTCCAATGAAAGTCAATTTCACAACTTGGAAAAACCTCTAGGAAGGACTCTCTTTTCTACTGAGGTTACTGAAGGGATGAGATGTACACATGGACATGCTGGAAGCCATTTTGTCACAATGGAGGGAGATTCTGTGTGAGAATGAAGCACAAAAGAAAACACGTGAGTGTGGGATACCTAGAACTGATGGCATTCTGTGAGTTTCGATCCTGCCATGTCTGAAGCCAAACCACCTCAGATCTTTTAAGTTCTAAGCCAGTGCATCTTCTTTTTGACTTAATTGTGAATTAGGTTTTCAGACAATCTATGTTAGATTTTCTGTCACTTGCCACCAAATGGGTTCTGTTTTAAAAATCTTCCTTTCTTTGCTAGTGAATTACCCTGTCTAAGACTTTGTCAACAATGTTCTCACTTTGTCACTTAAAGTTATGCCTGGAAACCAGGTGATAGTAATGAAAATGGCTTACAAGCTAAGAGATTCATCACCAGCTGAACTTTGGCTTCCAATAAATAGAGAAAGTTGGATCATAATGAAAGCACAATGAAAATCATTTCCAATGTGAATAATCTCTGGGACAATTCCATTCCCTTTCACTCCAGAGACAGACAAGAGTCTCTTCTCATTTGCTCTTACAGTTTGGCCAAAAACGCAACAGAATGAGACTATAAAAGTGAGACTACAATACAGAATAATTCCAATAAATAAGAGCAGAACAAGAAAATGAATATTAGCTGAATCTTTCTAAATCACCACTTGAGTGTTTATTAAGTGTTGGAGTTAAGTTTGATTATAATGGGTAAAGAATTTCCATGTGGTAAAAGTGAGACTAGGTTAGCCAAGAAGTAATTGGAAGTCACACATATCTGTTCTTGGCTTTCCAATGGGTGTGGAAAGAGTAGACAGAACTGAAAACACAACTGGAACTCTGGCCCGGTTCCTGAATATTAGCATAGAGGGGTGTGCTTTCTATGTAGAGGGGTGTTGTTAAGTAACCGAAAGAAGAAATACTTGGGGAGAAGAAAGGACGGTGGGGGAGGAGTCCCTTTCACTGTGGTTCTTCTCCAATGTCAAGAAGACTGGCTGGGAATCAACAAATATCCTCTAAGAATGCTTCTATTTCTTGGTTTGGGGCCAATTATCCAGAGCAGATGTGAAATGTTTGCTGTGATTAGGAAATATTTTACATGTGAGAATGTGGATGCTACAATGCTCGACTCAGCCAAGAAGACTTAATAAATGGTGAAATTTTACATCTTTAGGGAGGAGCAACATATTTTTTTAAAAAAGTGTTGGTTAAAATAAACACCAAATTCCCAAGGAAAGACCACATTTTGATGATGTGCAGCACTGATCATTTTATTACTGTGGAAAAATGTACTCAGACTGTTCAGCTCACTTCATCCTTGTGTTAATGTTCTAATTCTCCCATTATCAATGGCATGAGTACTCATCCCTTACTATCTGATTTTCTTTTGTTATTGGATGAATCAAAAATGGACTAAAAAATGTGTCCCTGTTAGCAAATAGTAAATGAAGATGTGATTTGATGTCACAGAAAAACAGCAAGCCTTTTATTTTTATCAGTGAAATCAAGTGCAAATTGGTGAAATTGTTCATATAATAATTGTTTAGAAAATTATGGCATATTAGGGCATATATTTGCATTCCAGTTTTCCAATGTAGCCAGCTGTCCGACATTCAATAAGTAACTTTATTTCTCTGGCCTTCAGTTTCCTGTTATGTCAAAGGAGAGAGTTGGATTAGATCAACATTTCCCAGAGTGTATATTATAGAAACTAGCTCTGTGAGATATTAATGAATTGTCAAAGCAAAGGTAGGAACTCACTGACCCAATAGGACAAAGAAAAAGGAATCTGAAACAGAAGAAATAATGTGTGTGAAAGTATAGAGATGTGAAAAATATTTTCATGCATTTGTTCAACAAATATTTATTAAAAACTTACTATGTACAGATATTGACTATGCTGAGTTGAGGATTCAGTGGTAAGACTAACAAAAAACTTGCCTTCAAAGAGTTTATGTTTTTGTGGGGTGAGCCTACAATTAAACAAGCAATTAAAATTAAATCAAGTATCCTGAATATGATAGAAAAATAGCAGAGGCTCCTACAGAGTATGGGGAAAAGATGTAAGAGAAGGATTTTTAGAAGAAGTTAATTTAAGCCCAGGCCCAGAGAATAAATAGAAGAGATTCAGGCAAAGAAAGAAGATGAATGTTCCAGGCAAAAGGGACATTATGTGTAAGAGCATGGAGTCTATAAAAAAAGAAGGTAAGTTTGAAGAACTTGACCAGTATGGTGGGAATCTAGTGTGAGAGGGGGATGGACATGCTTGAAGCTCTGACTTGAGTGGGGCAAGGACAATATATGTAACCTAAACATTTGTACCCCCATAATATACTGAAATAAAAAAAAAGTTAAAAAAAAAGATGTAAATGAGTAAGATCATGAAGTATCTTAGAAATAATGCACAATAGTTTGGATTTTATCGTGTAGAATATAGAGAATATTAAAGGTTTTAAGCAGCTAAGAAAAGTGACCATTAATATATTTGTGTCTTGGAAAGTTGGTAGTGGCAACAGTGAGGTGTTTTGTTGTTGTTGTTGTTTTCTGTTTTGTTTTGTTTTTTGAGAAGATCAAGATTAGAAAAACAAAAATCATTCATTCCAGCTGGGAGTCTCTTGCCTCCTGTCAGTGGCAGTGGAAATGATGAAAAGAGGAAAAATCTGAAAATCACTTAAGGGATAGTGTTGAAAGGTTTGTGCCTGATCAGATGTTTGCAGTGAACAAGCGGGAAGCATCTTGCCTGACCATGTATTCAGTTTGGGTCAAAAGATGGATAATGATACCAAAAATCACAGTGGAGTTTACAGGACAAGGGAAAAGGAGAAGTAAGAAGAAACTGAGAAATGAAATTGAGTTCCATTTAGGGCATGTTCATCTTTTTTATTCCACTGGACATTTAAATGGGAGTATTTGGATACATAAGTCTATAATATGAGAAGTTGGGCTAAAGTCTGAATATAAATTTGGATGTCATTAGTTCATGTATGACCATCAAACCTTCGAGTGGCTAAGACCACCCAAAGAGTACATGAGGAGTAAAAAGAGAAGAAAAATAAGGCTAAAACCAACATTGAGGGAGAAAGAAGATAAAATTATATCTGCAAAGAGAACAGAGAAGGAATGGTCAGAGAGAGAGAGAGCTGCTAATTTTAAGCTATTAGTAATGCTACAGGAATGTTCAAATAAAGTAGACAAAATTGTATTTTTGTTGGGGGTTGTTTACAATTTCCATGCAACTCTTCTGTCATTAGGAAAAAAAAAAAGTCTAAATTCTAACTCTGGAATCCACCCAATAGTTATTTTCTTTTAAGATTTTTTATGAGATATAGGTAATCTCAAATGAATTATTTTGAAAACTATTTTGTTTCTAATTCTCAAATACAGTGACAAAGACATATACCCTAATTTCATCTTTATGATTCATACATGGTAATTGCATCTTTATGGTCCAAATACCTGAAATATATACATTGCCTGTTAAAATCCTCATGGCCTATCCTGCACAGATGCCTTTCAACTGACAAAAGCACAAGCACATATACCCATCATGAAAACAGACTGCTCATTTTATACCACGTCCCAGCCTCCTCCCCACTTAGTTTTATGAACAGCAACCTGGAAGCTGTCTAAAAAACTAAGTAAAGCAATCATAGTTAATACAAAGAACAAACAAACATATCAAGAAATGAAAAACAAACACACCCAAAAACCAAAAAACTGAGATTCACCACCCAAATATTTAACACACTCAGTTTTACCAGGGTCACCAGTGAGTTTCCAACTTTTGGAACCCATTGTACCCTTCGTCCATCTGATTTTGTGACTAAGCTACAGTCTTCTGGAGTTGATTTCATCAGTGGCTGGTGAAGCATGACTCTGTTTTTTTTATAAGATTTTCTTCTTAAAACAACATTTTGATGAGCTAAGCACAAATTAATCAGAAACATATGGATTAAATTGACTTCAAAATACATATGGGTTTAAAAAATAAAAAAAAATAAAGTACTCGGGGCAAAAACACACTTAGGGTTTTATAAGCCAAATATGTTAGAAAACCATAGCGGGAGCATTCCAAACTATGACCTCCCCTTATCTTGCTCATGGTCTGCAAAGTCTTTGCTATCTTCTCACAGAAAAAGGAAGTCAAGAAACAGATGAGCACCGTGAGATCGCTGGGCCTTATAATCCACATTGGAAGGCTAGACGTTGTGGTTTTGCTCTGTCTGGCTGCTGACTCTTCAAGGGAATGTGGCAGACATCTCTTAGCTTCTGGGACACTGGTGTCTCTTGCCACACCTCTAGGCTTACCCTCACCTTTGAAGGTAAAACTTCCTTATTTTCCACTTCTTCCAGAGCAGTTCTGCTCTAGTGTCATTTGTTGTTACCTCCAAAGCAACATGTAAATATGGCGAACGTATTCTCTCTCCTCACTTCCCCACTCCCAGTCTCCCAGGCACAAAGTCTTGGGGCCACCTTCGACCCATTGGTCCTCTTAATCTTTTATATCCCATCAGTCATCAAGTTCTACCAAACTGCCCTTGGAAATCCATGTCCTGTCCATCCTGACTGCTGTCTGCCTCATCTAGAGCCTCATTGCCTTACACTTGGGTGGCCAGAGCAGCCTCCAAGCTGACCTCACTAACCTCAGCATTCCTCCTAGCCCCCAGGCTACCCCACACACTACTGCCAACCTAATCTGCTTTAAGCCCTGCTTTCATCACGTCACCTTTCCTCTTCCCCACTTTTAGTGTTACTATATGTCAAGTTTAAACTCTTCCCTGTCTCCCAGGTTTCTTCATGGCATGAGGTAGGCTCTACCTCTCAAGCACGTTTTCCATATTGCTCAGTGCTGGTCCCCTCCCAAAGCTTGGTATCAGCCCTGTGCTTGTGCACAGTTTATGCTCCAATTTAGCTTCCTCCAAAGCATTCCCTGACCACTCAATTCTTCACTTTTGTTTATCTTTCTTCACTTTTATTTACCTTTCTTCTACCTTTCTATGGCATAATTATATGGATATGGCATATAATGGCAGATATGGCATAATCTATATTACGTAATGTGGGAAACCTCACTAATGTGGCATTTAAGTGAATACCTGATGAGTTAAAAGCACTCAGCTCACAGACAAGAGTGACAGGAGGACTAGCTTGTATAAAGACAGGGCAAAGGGGAAAGGAACAGCTCTGTACATTTAAGAAATTGTAAAAGAAAAAAAATAGATTATGTATAAACAAGCTGTGTTTAAGAAAATGTAAAGGGCCATTGTAGATGACATGTAGCTTCAAAGGAGCAAATGGGTATGAGATGAGGTTGGACAATAGGCAGGGCCTTGGCAGCCATGCTAAGGAGTGGATTTTTTCCTAAATTCAAGCCACTGTAAAGTTATTTACATTAATGAAAGGAGGTTATTTACTAGATAATGACTCTTGCTGCTCTGTGAAGATGAAGGTGGTAGGACAGGAAGGCAGTAAGGACACCAGTATGAAGGCTATTTTAATGAAACAGAAGAAAAAGAAAGGTGGCATATAATTGCTGATAGCAATGAAGACAAAAAATTTCAAAATAATTCTGGAATTAGAATCTACAGAACATACTTGTGAATTGGATAAGAAATATATGAAAAGGGACAAATCAAGGATGATTCCTATATTTTAGGCTTGAGGAATTGAGTACATTTCTGAAAATAGAGAGGATTGTGGACAAAAGAGAATAGGTACATTAAATCATGATTATAGTTTTGGGTTTAGTTCCAGGAAAAGGTGGATTAAGTAGATCTGGCCCATTCCCACCCCCTTAAAAAGCAACAAGAGAAAATATTTCAAAATCTACTTAAAAGCTTTGGAGTGCTAGCAAGGCAGTGAGGATGTGCAGAATCACAATCCAAAAATAAATAAATCAGTAAAAGAGGAAAATACAGAGAAATGATCCTGGCATTTGTTTTTCACTTTTCCTATCAAGGCTTTTGTCCATTTCTAAGTGGAAAACAAGAGGATGAGAAGATGATTAGAAATTTTTCTAGATTCAAATTGATAGAAGGACAAAAATTAGAGCATGTTGCATGCCAAGGAAAATCCTTGGTAAACTGGTGTTTTGGTTGGTATCTCAAAGACCAAAACTAAGGAAAGAAAGTTGAACTGGAAGTAGCCGAGAAGTCATAGAAACTGGATCCAGATCCAAATAATCTCAATCCCCAATTGGATTAAGGTGATATGAGAGTGTTAGTGACTCTAATTTAGCTGCCAACCAGAAATAATGAGAAATCTTTTCTAAAGAAAGATAAAAATAAACTAGGGATCCAAAATACCTCTAAAAATTATCAAATACAATTATCTAGTCTTCAACAAAAAGTAGAATACCAAAAATAAGATGGCCAAAACAAATGACCAAAAACAAGAGGAAATATAATAGAAAGAGATGCATGAGATATTTTGAATACAAAGATCCCAGGCATAAAAAATAATGATGAATAACATGCTCAAGAAATTTTTTTAAAGCAATAAGAAAAATTTTGGAATATAACAAAAACTTATTTTTAAAAATTAAATGAAAACTATGTAGCTGAAAAAAAAACAATGACAGATATTAAGAACTGAATGAATGATTTTAATAACATTATAAACAGCTGAAGAGGGAATTAATTAAATGGGACATAGATCAAAAAGCAATACATATACTGAAACTTGAAAAGAAAAATTTATGTAAAGTATAGAAAATCATATGGGAGATACTGAAAGGTTCTAACATACAAGTAATTGGAATTCCAAAAGAAAAAGACAGAGAGAATGTGACAAAAAAAAATTTGAAAGATGTTTCAAGGTTGGACATGGTGGCTCACACCTCTAATTCTAGCAGTTTAGGAAGCTGAGGTGGGAGGATTGCTTCAGGCCAGGAATTTGAGACCAGCCTGAGCAAGAGCAAGACCCCATCTCTGCAAAAAATAGAAAAATTAGCCAGGTCTGATGGCACACACCTGTAGTTCCAGCTACTCAGGAGACTGAGGCAGGAGGATCACTTGAGCCCAGAAGTTCAAGGTTACAGTGAGCTATGCTCATGCCGGAGCACTCCAGCCTGGGAGGCAGAGTGACACCCTGCCTCAATAAAAAAAAAAAAAAAAGAAAGAAAGAAAAAGAAAAAAAGAAAGAAAGAAGGATATTTTAGTATCTAGAGATTATCCAAAAATCATCAAGCCACAAATTCAAGAGGCAGAAAGTACTAGAAAACAAATCCAGAGATACATAAAAAAGATAATTCATTAGGACTAATAATGGAAAGTTTCATTTAACATTTAAAAATCAGTGTATATAATTTAACACATTAATAGAAGGAAGGAGAAAATAATATAGCATTTTAATAAATGTAGATATAGAATTTGATACAAATGATAAAAACTCTTAGTTAAAAAGCAGATCAAAAATTTAGAAAGTAGAAAGCAGACTTCTACAAAATGATTAGCAAGCTTAACTTCATTGTAATAAACTGCAGAAGTCATATATTCTTCAAATATTTACAGAACATTTCGAAAATGAACATATGTTGAGCTATATGGAAAATCTCACCAAATTTCAAAGAATTAAAATAATAAAGAGGTTATCAGTCTAACCAAAGTAGAAATCATAACAAAAAGATAACTAGAGAGTCTGTTTATTTTGAAATTAAGTAGTACATCTCTAAGCAGCCCATGGATCAAAGAAGAAACAATAAAAATTAGGTAATATTCTGAACTGAATTGTAATGAAGACAATACATATCAAATTTATAAGACTTAACTAAACTTTTGCTTAAAGGGAAATTTATAGCCATAAATGCATATATGAGAAAAGAAGAATGGCTGAAAGTCAGTAATCTAAGTGCCTATATCAAGAAGTTAGAAAAAGAACAGCATAGTGAATCCAAAGAAAATAGAAAAAGGATAATAAACATAAAAATAGAAATTAAGAAAATAAATGGAATTATAAACCCAAATTGTAGCTCTTAAAAAGAATGATATTATAGAATAAATTCCTGGCAGGACTGTTGAAAGAGAGAGAAAGAGAGAGAGCACACAAATAATTAATTTCTGTAGTGAAAAAGGAGATACCACTAAAGATCCTACTGACATTAATGAAATAA
This sequence comes from Varecia variegata, assembly GCA_028533085.1. NCBI lineage: Eukaryota > Metazoa > Chordata > Mammalia > Primates > Lemuridae > Varecia > Varecia variegata. The sequence goes on along the minus strand of CM052436.1, from coordinate 192,620,383 downwards.
TAAAAGGATATAATCAACATTGTGCCAATAAATTAAAATTAAGGTAACATGAATATATATCCAAAAGTATACAATTCTCAAAAACAGCACAAGAAATAATAGAAAAATTATTTATAAAGGAACTCTTTAGGTGTATGGGAATTTGTCTTAGTTTTCCATAAAGCACAGTGTTCTTAGTCTCCTTATCACCCACAAACAGAATCAAAGAACCTTCTATGGACTACAAACTCTGAGTGTTTCCACCTGGGTCTTCCTCTTTACTTTCCAGAAACAACTGCATGATCATAAGCAGAAAAATTTGCATTTACTTTTTCCCCCCACCCAAATTACCTCTTCCTTATTCATAAGTGATAAGACTTTGAAACCGTGGCTCTTAAGACTCATGAAAAGAATTGAATACTAGATTCATTAGCAAATGTCAATAATGGGTTCCTAGAACATTCCAGGGGACCTCACCTAATTCCCAAAGTGCAGGATGGACCTATACATTCCAAGAACTCAGAGTTATCACCATAAATGTAATAGTGAAGTCATTAAGATCAAGTGCCTAACACATAATAGGTCCTCATTAATTCCTTGTTGGATCAATATCACATAAGTGAGCAGGAAATGGAAACTAAGAAGTTTTGAAGACAGCCCATATGGACTCAAAACTGTACATCCATAATCAAGTTATGTTTCAACTTGTAATGTCATTACATAGTTTACTACGTTTTGAACAAAATACAACTAGTCATATTTTCACTGCCAGGGGTAATAAGTCTGTTGCCCCACAAAGAACTAGTTTTCATTTCTGCCAATTCATGTGATGTGGGTTAATATAGTTTCACTTAAACTGCTGAATATACTCAACTGAGCTCAAAATTCATTCAAACCCCATTTTTTTGAAACCCCAGAATACATTTCAAACTCAAGACTGACTGTCATCATTTCTTGCTCCACCCAGACTAATGAGCCAATTCTTTCCATAGCAACTGAAAAGAGAAATGGAAAGAAGTGAAACAGTCCGTAAAAGTTAGTACAATTAGATAGCTATGTGGGCATGAATAAAATTGGCAATAGAGCTATTAGCATAAATTTTAATACCACTTCTTTTGGAGGACTCGCACTACTTTATCACAGCCTCACCACTTGTGAACAATGTACTTATTGCTGGTCTGTGGCACTGAATAAGCTTCATAGCACCCAAACACCACCAGAGGTTCTATATTTACCTTACATCTGCCAACAACCCATGTTCTCGCATTTTCTGTGTAAAAGAACTCCATGTGGGCCAGATTTAATTTAAAGCAGAAATATTATATGTCACTTCCAATAAAAGCAAAAAGGAAAGAGAGATTCACACACTAACTTATCAAGGATGGCAGCTCATGCTGGTGTTTGGAATAGTTTGGAGGTATTGTTTTGTTTACAGAGCTGTCAAGTTCAAAGGAAGGTGCATGAGCCTGATTAGAATGGCCTCTGCAGATCTGTTTTCCAAATAGAAAACATATGCCCCTGTTGGGTGAGCTCTTCATTCCCAGCTGCAAGTGAATTTGAAAACAGTTTGACTCCAGGGAAGGAAAATGTAATATGGAGTCTTTCCTTACATATTACTATTCTGAGGCAGGTCCAGGGCAAACTTCTGATGGCCAAGGTAAAATGCATACCCAGCGTGGCCAAAGGCTTTTACCTAATGCTCATGCCAAGGGGAGCCTAAGACACCAATGTATTCAATCCCCTGTAGATTCCTCTAGGTGCAGATAATGTCGCCCAAAAAGATTATGTGATTAGACCTAAAACCACACTGCAAATCCATGGCCAAGTTGAACCCCTAATGCTGGGCTCTTGATGTATGACTCAGCACTCAATATTACATCATGCTGGACATCAGAATCCCTTTCTAAAATTTCATTTAGAGAAGACATCAGGGAAAAATAAGCTATCATACTCAATGGTAATAAGACTGAAAAGGTATAGAGATAAGTCATTTCCCATTTAATACAGAGGAAATCCTTATATGTGAGCCAAATTAATATTTTTCTATGATTCATATAAGATTCCAGGTGCAAGTAAAATGAATTGTCTTTTGTTTCCCAGTAGAGCATTTTCATTCTTTTCCATGTAAACATGTGGGGAGTAATAATCAAAATTAACTGAATTATTTTGTTCTGGCTAAATGCAGGAATGCCATTTTATATAAATATGTATTATAAAAAATATATTAACTTGATAAAATAGGCTAGTCATGAACTCTTTTCTGCATGAAATTTACAGCAAAAAAAGCACTTTTTATGGAATGTGATTTTTTTGAATGAAAAATAATGATTTGGAGTAGTTTAAATACTCTAATTCTGAATGAAATAAACTTTCCATGGCACTTTAAGGCATCAGAAAATTAAGTCCATTGTTTACAAGCCATCTTTTTGCGAGGGATCTTCTAGCCCCTGTCTTTTTAACCGGTGCTTGAGGGATCTGAATCTCTCTCTAGATCTATAAGACATTATAGTCTGCTAATAAACATTCTAAGATATTTTTTTATTGCATCATTACCCCAAGAAGGGGGCAAAGTAGACATTTAAAATAAAGCTTTGTTACTAGAAAACAGACAGTCTCCATCCTCATTCTGAGTAATGTCTGCCTCTATTCAGTTCAACAGCCCACAAAGAAAGTAACAAAGACATGCCAGATAAAAAACATCACACTCTAAAACCATACCTAGTGAAGAAACCCAGAAACCACTTCACTCACTTTACTTTTGAAACTATGTTAGGAGATGGAGCACTATTCTATTTCATTGCTTTTGTTGTTCTCCATTCAAAATTTGCATAGAAGTCCCTTTATTTAATAAAGATTTTAGGCTCTTCAAAATTTGATTTGTTTGTCTTTGGCCATAAGACACTCTGGGCTTTCCCCAGTTCAGATCCTGTAGAGACTAATGTTGACTCAAAAGCCAACTTTCTTTGGCACTTCCACTGCTGGACTCAGCCTTTGTCTTTGCCAGTACCCCCCTGGCCCACACTGATGATATCACTCTGAGTCACATAGAGGTTTCACACACATGGCTCAGACAAAATAATGATGCTGCTGATGACAACACCACTGTTAATAATCTGTTCACATGGTGATACGAAGCATTACCTGGCTCTGTATGCTAACAATTAAAACTTGTTTAGTTCTTCCTAAGCCCACAGCATCTAGAAATGGACCATGTGTGTTTTTGCTTTCTTTGCCTTATCTCTATCTTTGTGGTACATTCTTGGCCAATGTATAGAACAAAATGTTTTGGACATCTTATAGCCTTTGATTGACCTCTTCTGACTAAATGAACATGCCTAGGACAAACACAGCTTATGTTTGACACCATGTCCCCTTGAGGCATGAAGATGTTTCCAGATGATGAAAGATAAACAAAAACTAACCTTCACAAGCCTTCTCTTAGAGATGTACTGAATTACTCTGAAATTTAGGTTTAATGTAGCCTGATAATTATATTGCTACAATGCTTTGCTGAGAAGTTTCAAAGGAAGAACTGTGCACCACAGATATATATGTACATTATTTGTATTTTCATGATTGTTCAAACTATAAATGGCACTAGTATTTTCCAAAACTCTATACCAGTGAATGCATGGAGTTACATGAATGACTATCTATAGTGTTTGCCAAGGTTTTGATGCAAGATTAATGCAGTTAGTACATTAACTGCCATGTAAATTGTATTTAACTCATGCTAGTTTGAGCCTGGGGCCTCGTGAAGCATATGTAACTCACATGTCTCTTCAGCTTGGGAGCCACGAGAACTATTTTTGAAGTTGCATATAACTAAGACCCATTGATATTCATGGGGAAAAGTAAGACAAACTTCACCAAAAAATAATCATTCAAATTCAGCCTTTAGTAGTAATAATGCTAACATCTAATATGTTGTCATGTTTCTTAGAGTTTAGATGAGTAGAAAAGAGGGGAAGGCATTTCAAGTTGGGAGAATAGCATGAGGAAAGGCAAGGATGTACGCAAGTTCATAACACTGTGTGTCCAGGAGGGAAGGGACAATGTGAGGCAGAAATGTTATAAGGGGAACCGATGGGAAAGGCCTTTAAATGCTATGCCACGACACTTATTTTTTATTCTTAATGGTTTGGAGGACAAAAAGCGATGCTTGCTGAAGTTAACTCCTGTAACCTTCTGAAAGAAGGATTAGAAAGTGAGAACGTGGAGGTATCAGTTAGAAAGCTGCTTCTCTAGCAACAGGGAGCTCAAGGACATGAACAAGGACATTGGCGTGAGAATGGAAGGAAAGGAATACATCAATTGGCAGTGTGTGGCAGTGGAAAAATCAATTAAACTTAGCAGCCAATTAAGTGTGGGAGGTTAAAATAATAAGGGATCAAATATGGTAGGTGTTTGGTTTGGACATTTGAATTAATAATAATGTCAGTAACTGGGACAGAAAACATAGAAAGAGAAATAGAATCACAGAAGGACTGTAATTAATTCCATTCAGGGTATCTGGGCTTCAGATGCTATCAAAACAAGCAACGTGAAGGCTGCCATTGACAAGTGGCAAATATTCCTGGTTACACAGAACAAAAACTTGAACCATGGACAGACATTTATTAAACTCCTATTATGTGCAAAGAATTGCAAAATGTCCTATGGGGTGGGCAAAGCAGTTTATAGTCCCTGGCCATAGGGGCTTGATAATGTAGGTAACAGTACACCATAAATGCATGGAAATGTAATTAACTAAAAACTGTTCAGAGAAAATGTTATGGGAGAGAGAGATGAGAACTTAGGCCTTGAAAGACAGGTAGGGTGGAGCAAAGGGGAGAAGAGAAAGAAGTTTCCAGGGAAAGGCTTGGAGGGGTTGTTGAGAAATGTGCTTCAGTGAGAGCAGGAATAGCTAGATTGGAGGAGATATGTTAAAAAAAAAAAAAAGGAGGGAAAAGCATGGATTGGTAAGTTTGAGTTAACTTTTGAACACTTTTATTATTGATACACAACAGGTGCACATATTTTGGGGTACATGTGATATTTTGATATTTTCATAGAATGTGTAAATATCAAATCAGGGTAATTGGGATATCCATCACCTTAAATATTTATCTTTTCTTTATGCTAGGAATATTTGACTTATTCTGTTATAGCTATTTCAAAATGTACAGTAAATTATTGTTCACTATAGTCACCCTACTGATCTAACATTGTCTTATTTCTTCTATCTAATTGTATATTTGTACCCATTGATCAACCTCAATTTTTGAGCACTTTTAATGTCAAGCAAAGTGGTTTGAATTTGATTGAGGAAACAGAAAAGAATCTTTGGGACATTTCCTGCCAGGTGAGTAAATGAACACAATGTGGCTGGCCTGCCCTTTTGAAATACACTTACATTGATTATTCTTCTCCCCATTCTTTAAACAAATGTTTAATGAGTAGCTATGAAGTGCCAGGTGCTATAAATGAATACAAAATTGGACCAGAATTAAACACGTCTTCCAGGACTTAACATTTGAATGAGACATACTGGGGATCGTGGTAATAGAGATGAGTTTGAAATAACAGACTTTGTCTTCGTATTCCAGCTTTGTTACTTAATAACTGCATGTCATTGCCCCAGAAATTGTCACCCATTCTGCTAAATGTTTTTTTCCTGTTATTTTATTTGGTTTCTTTGTTTTAATGTTACACAGTCTTCTTAATTACTTTCTTTTCCTATCCTCTTTGCTTTTTGCCTTCTCTTTTTCTCTCCTGCTTATGTATCACAAAATTGTAATTTTTATTGATGCTTTAGCAAAAATTACATCATATTGACAGATTTCTGTACATCTTGCTTTCCTCCATGGGAAAAAAATTATTGAAAACTCTTCCAGCGTACAACCAATTCATAATTTAAGTCTTTTCTTTTAATACTGAATATATTCCTTCAGTAATTCTGTTGTGCCTACATCTGTTTTTAGGTTTTTGGCTTCATGACAAAGCTGTACTACCTTAATTTGCTAGTTCTTCTTTCTATGAAAGAGATCCTGAGAATTAGAAATGCTAGGTATTCTTATTCTTATTTTAATGAAATTTCTAATTTCATTAGGTTTTGTCAATTTGCTTTCAAAAAAGCCTGAAACAATTTATAAGCCTATATCAGAGCAGTGGTTCTCAAAGTTTCACATATATCATAAACATCTGGAAAGTTTGTTAAAACACAGTTTCCTGGACCTCACCTCTAGAAATTGTTTGTGTGACTACTTATATCCAATGATAATGTTGTTTAATTGTTGACAGTCTAAGGGTTATATAAAGTAATATTTTGTTATGCTTTAATTTGCATAGCAGTAGCTACTAATAAGTGTGAACATTTCAAACACTAGTTGGTCATTTGGATTCTCTCTTCTGTATGTTGTTTCTCATATCCTTTGTCTATTTGTTTTCTGTTAAATTATTTGGTTTTTTTGCCTGAAATTATCCCTTACAGAGCATCAGCTATTTCCCCAGTCTCTTCATGTGCTCAAACATTTGGAGGGATTTCATTCCTTCTCTTTCTTTCTGCTGACACAAGTATTGAGGGAAATATAGATGTATACCTCCTTTCCATAAGAGGAATGGACATGCTTCACTTTGAATTGGAAATCCAGCATTTTTAATTAAATATTATGGCTGAATAATCTTTTCCCGTGAGTTTTGCCTTACCACCTTATTAAAGGAAAATAGTTTAAGCCATGATCTATCTGTAGGTATTTCCATCTTAGATGCAAAATAAAGTGATGCCACAAGACCTTTCCCTATTTATTAGATGCAGTTAAAATACTTGTGACAGGAGAAAACTTATTGTTGGTTCCCCAGTCATGTTGAGAGAAACTCTTTCACTAGGGCTCACAATCTGAACAGCTCCAATGCCAGAGTGATTACTGTGGATAATGGTACCCTGTAAGCACTTTGAGAGAGAGGACATTTTCTCATACATATTTCCAGTCATTACAGCATTTAGAACAGCATTTTGGACTTAGTACATGCTCAACTAATGAATGTGTGCTGTATTATCATTCTATGTCTATAACTTTGAGGGTTAGAGAGGTTATAGAGATTAGAAATTTATAACATAAGGTTATGTCTGAGCCTATAGTATATCGAGTCTGTGCTTTACAAAACGTGTCTTATTATATTTGTATTTTATAGTTGGACAGCCTTTCCTTCATATCATGTTGTGCATGAAAGATGGTTAGTCAGCTTTCCAATCTGAGGGTCATTTCCCCCAAAGCACCATTTCAAACTAAGGGCATTCTGGGAAAAAGTCAATTTGGGGATTCTGGAAACTGAGTTCCAAACCTCAAAAGTGATTCAGATTATGTTTTGTCTTCAGGGACATACGGGGACAGAGTTGGAA